>MUZC01000470.1:242311-290143 GCA_002072015.1 Radix auricularia | reverse complement strand
AATTTCAGCCGAATGCGCCCCACGTTTTTAGTTTATTTTCTTCTTTTTAGTTCACAAAACGTGGTATCTTTAAAACTTGTTTTTAAATATTTTTTTATAAGTTGTTTTTGTCCATTATTCAATAATAATGATTAATTAAAATATTGTATTTGTCTGGCCATAGTATATTTTATTTCATAAACACCCCAAAGTCTATTTAAGCATACAAGGCAGAAAAATTGTTTTAAAAAATATACGAAGTCAGTAATCAGGAAATAGTTTAAAACAATTGACTTAAAGGGGTAGATGAAATATAAACATGTTGAAAGTCAGTGGTGACTTAACTTTTGCCTAAAAATTAGTTTATAAGTTTATCATCATAGATTGCTAACAGATTAGGTCACTAAAAAAATCTTCAAATTTATTTTTTTTTTTAGAGGTTGGGGTGGGGGATGATTTGACATAATTAGACATCAGGAAGTGAGACATTTGTAAAAATCAAAGTAGAGATGACACAAACACATCAGAATTTTTTTTTTTATTGTCAGTTGAAAAACTGTATAAATTAGTAGTTAAACAAGTTTCTTTTAGTTGTAATCAGTGCTTTTTTTCTGAAGAAAAAGGTACCGGAACGCATATTTATGTCCGTTTTGTCATAAAGAAATAACACTGAAATGAGCATAAAAAAGGTGCCGGAACGCCGTTCCGGTGCGTTCCGCCAGAAAAAAAGCACTGGTTGTAAAGAGTTGCCAGTTTTTTAAAAATCTATTTTGAAAAGATGTCACTTCCTCAGAAAATGTCTTTATTGGAGTTTTAGTCTACATTTTTTTCAAAATTTTTTTTTTGAAAATTCCTTTCTTTGTGAGCAAATAATAATTTTTAGTCTGGCATTTTTCTTTACCTGGACTAATAATCAAGGCTTATCAATTATTTTACATTGAAATCCTTTTGAAATTAGATTGGATTCATTGGAAATTATCATTGTATTGAAATGATATCATTGTATTTAGCATTCACATTATTTATCTTAAAGCAGAGAGACAACATTGCTGAATTCGGAGCATGAGACCTATTCTTTTTTAAATTCATCAGGCCTTAGAGGTAGATTCAGGTAAATAAACTGACCTAACTAGATTATTAACCAAAAGAGTCTTATATATATGAAGAGCTCAAGGGAAGAAACAGCTATGTCAAATTTTTGTAGTTTTGAGATTTTCAAGTTCAAAATTATACAGATTTCTTATAAATTAACTAAATAAATTTGAATTTTTAATAGGGTCGGATCCAAAAAATTTTCATAAAGCCATTCTATTTTTTATCCTCTATCATATACAGAGGATAACTAACAAAAGTAAATAATGTCACTTAGCTGTTTCTTCCTTTTTGCTCTTTATATATTTTTTTCTATAACTGATACACCATATTTTTTTAAGGCCACAGACCAAATTAATAACAACTCCTTGCCTTGCAATATTTTTGTGATTTTGATATTTTTTTATTTAAGATGCATCAATATCTATTGTATTTAGTATTATAGAATTATTGCCTATACCAATCCCACATTGTACCATATCCAAAGTTTCTCATTGTTTAATTTTGCTCCACACATTTAATGAAAAATACTATGTGTGATAAAGGGACATATCTAAAAGTAGTGAGTTTAGTTATGATATCGTTAGGAGATTTGACTTTTAAAGTAATTTGTAATAACTTTAACCCAGGAGGTCCAATGAAGTCTCTTCCTCTCCTAAAAGTGCTGCAAACATGGATTGGATAAAAATGAGAGACTCCCAATTCCAAATTATTGAAGGGCGACGGTAGGTTGTATGTCAAAAGTTGCCATGAAGGACAGCCATTAAATATGCTCAACCACTCTGCCAATTAATTGATAAATTAATTATTTTGTTGTTTTGAAGCTAATTTTGCCTCTATTCTAGACATTTTTAATGGAGTCTTAGTTATTTAAAAACATTGATTCAAATTTTACCAAATTGAATGTTAAAAATATTTTTATTCATTTCCCACTGTTTGACTTGCAAAATGTATTAGGTAGCCAAGGATTGCACCAGCAGCTTCCTTAATTTAAGTCACTTTTTGTTCTATAAGTACAAATAATTTCAAACAAGAATAAAATATGGATTTGTTTTAAAGAACAGAATTTCCAGTCAAGGTGTAAAATGTTGAATATATTTTGAAATCACAGTATCATTCACTTGTGTTTCCTCTCACAATTTATAAATCTAATTTGGTAGTTAATTAATTAATTAGCCATTTTTTTCAACCATAATAATCATTCTTATTCATTATTCTTGATTTATGCAGTAAAATTTTAAGTATTACCATATTACAAAAAAAAAAAATAGTTTGCATTTTAAAAAAAAATAAAATAAAAAAAACAACAGATTTGGTTAGTTTCAAATTTTCTAACCTTATTCCAGATAACAATCTTTACAAATTTATTCCAGGCTGCTGGAAAATCTAAGAACTGCTAGTGGACAAACACTTCCAGCTGAAAGAGAAATTTTGCCAATGGTCAGTTTAAGTTAATCACTTGAAAGAGTGGATAGTAAAACATATAAATATAAAATATAGCATTTGTGTAATTTACATAATTTTATTTACAAGCCTAAACAAAATCATTAATAATTGCAATCACAATCTTTCTTCTTAGCAAATTATTTCTTAGGATAAAGATTCAACCATTTTAGTGGGTATTTAGTACTGCAGTCAGATTGCAAATTGAAAGTGCATGCAGTAAAAAGTTTAAAGCCTGGCAGTCCACTTCATTTCATTAGGTTTAACATCTACTTCATTAACAGTTTGCCAAACACAGTGACAATAGTAGTGAACCAGCAGTTATCAAGATATTTTATTTTAATATGGCCTTAGGGTCTGAACGATAAAGATTTCTTAATTTCAGTTAACTTCATTCTGCAAGTGATCAGAAATAAGCAACAGTTATCTGCTGTAAAACATTCGTAATGTTTCAATCAGATTAACTTTTATCATGTAGCTATTTCTATTTTTTTTATGTGCCTACAACAGACTGTGTGTCATGATAGACCTATTCCATCTCCTGTTCTTGGTGTACTTGTCCATGGTATTGGCTTGCCTAGTTTGGTTTGTGGGGTTTCAGAGGTGAATTTCCATCGGGCTGTCAAGAAGGTATTAATTTTTCCATGATAACCTATTGCTTAGTGCCTGTGATATTTATGGTAAATCCATACTAATTTTAAAGTAGGGTTTAGTCTAATTAAATACATATTTTAATATGATATTATGCATTTCAGAAAACGGTTTTCAATAATTTACTTTTTTAAACTTTTATGTTAGGTACTTGAGAATAATAGAATTGATACACCTCGGAGCATCCAGACATACGTTTGGCCAGCTGTACTTGGTGGTCGTCATGTGGTGGGTATTGCACCTGCCAGGCATGGCAAGACAATGGCCTATGTCCCTGGATTAATCTCTATGCTCCTGGATGAGTTATCTTATGTGGCACTGCCAAAAGGAAAGGGTGTAAGTCATGAAATCTTATTCCTTATATAAGAAATCAAGTAAAGATTCTTCAATGGTTCTGCTCCATAAAATAAATTGTCACAAAATTGTGTATGTAACCTGTGTTCTTTGTCATGTTTTATTTTACAGTGAATTTTAGCTCTATTTCTATTACATCCTTAACATTTCATAAATGTATAATAGTTAAAACATTGAACTAAAACAAATAATGCTCCTTCATATAAATTCAACATTTCCCAAGGAACTATAAGCAGCAGAGATACTTACAATATGATTCAACCGTTAATTTTTAGCGCATTTTCGAGAAGTCGAATGCGCTATTGCACCCGTTTTGTCCGTCTGTCATCACCTTTGATCACAGCATCCATAAGTCCTAGACCCATGATGTAAATATGTTTTTTGTATGTCCTGACCTGCCATTTGTGCATCAACACTCAGTTACTCGATCCGTTAAAAAACCCCGTTAAAACTACCAAAAAACTTTGCGAATCGAGAGGTAACACTGGCGCAGGGAACGGCCGCCATTGCCGGAAGTCGAATACATCATTTTTCAAGCATTCAAGAGTGGTGCGAAGGCGTGCAAAAGAATTAGTTTTTTTTTTTTTTTTTTTTTGTTGACGTCATTAGAATATGTGTAAAAGTTTAGAGAGTTTTACGTCATCATTTGTGGTGACTTGTAGTTAGATTAAAGAGAAAATAATTTTTTTTTAAAATGTAAAGAAATGACTTTTAAATAAAAAAAATGTCAGGTATATTCATTACACAAGAAAATTCATAAAAATATGTCTAAAATCTAAACACAATTACTGATAACTACATAATGCTGATATCTAACATAAGTACTGATACATAATACAAAAATGCGCTAACACGTCCTGAGTTCCAAAAGGGACCAGGCTTAACATGATTTTTTCTTTAAATTTGATTTATTGGTAGTTGTCATAATTTTACCTTTAATAATTAAACTGCTTTAACAGCCAATAGTATTGATTGTGGTCCCCAACTGGAGGAAAGCAAGAGATGTTTATGACCATGTTCAAAAATTGGCTGGATCTGATAACGATCGCTTGAGAAGAATTCAAACTATGGTCTTATATGCTGGTGGCAGTGAGGATGAGGACAGTGTAAGCAGAAGTTACTTCTTTGTTTATTTTCTTTAAAATATCAATTGTTGTTTTATAATTATCAATTCAATTTATTGCTATAATTTTTTTTAAAGATAAAATTAATTTATTTTATTTTATTGTTCCCACTCATCATTGGCTCATTGAACTTGTTCTTTGTCCAGGTGAAAGTAAATCTCATTAAAGGTTGTAAGATTCTAATATCAACACCAAACAGTTTACTGCGAATGTTGGATCAAGAATTTACCAGCTTACGGCGGCTTTGCCATGTGGTGAGTACATTGTGGATGACATTTTATTTTGATTGATTGATTGATTTTCCTCTTGGGACTCAAAGGCTTGAAAAGTGGCAGGCCTCGGAGGTTCAAAGGTGGTAGGCCTCAAAGTGTGGATAGTTGTGTCTTCCAGTTCTTTTGGTTTTTTGCAGTTCAAGGAATATCTTGGACTGTTTAAAAGACCTAGAATTTAGCTTTCTTTAGTGATTGTACATCATTAAGTTTCTCTTTGTCCACCTGCCCTCTGGTTGCCATGGATATTTGTATAAATTGTTTAATGTTCATTTGAATCAATTATACTAGAGAAAGAAGGAAAAAAACATGGTTCAAGTAAAGAATCTTGGAGAATATCAAAGCCAATCAAATAAATATATCCATTAATACTGATCAGAATCACAACATATGTACACTATTCAGTTGGGACAACAGGGTTAACTTATGAGTTCTGTAAATTATTTCCTGGTCTTTACAATCAGAAAATAGCCTGGACATTCTCTGGCTGACAAGAGTTTTTTTTTAAATTAATTTTTTTTTAAAATTATTAATTAAATATAATACAGCAATGGCATTGATCACTTGAGCTTCACTATACTCTGATATATTGATTCCATTTTACTGTATTAGTTTCATCTCATCAAGTCTTGTCCAGAAATTAAAATTATGAAATGCATCTTTTGACTCTGAACCATCTATTTTTTAAGAGCTGCTTCAACTAAATCAAGAATCACTTTCCAATTTGTTTCAAATTATTTGGCAGAGAATCGTGCCTAAGCACTTTTAATATAGCTGGTTATAACAATTGGAGTTCAAACCATGGTTCTCCCAGGCCAAGTTGTTTAACAGTTCATATTGCTGGCATTGCTCTAAAGCTTTCAATAGCTAATCAATGTGCAGAACAACACTAATTATCTATATCAAAGTGAAACAAAAAGTGTAGGGGGCGGGGAACATACACAGAAGCTTAAAGATAGTAGATCATTTCTACTTAAAGTTTTCACACATTGTGAGCCTGCTGTTGGGATACCATAAAAGTGAGCTAAACAAAAACTACACACCAAAATTACAGTCCACCACTTCAATGGCACAGCCAGGGGCGGATTAAGACTGCACGGGGCCCCGGGCTGCAATGAAACGGGGGCCCTATCCAGCCAGAGTCCCTTAAAATAAAATGATTGTTAACAGCTAATATAAGACTGTAACTAAATATTAATAACTAGATTGTGCCAGGGCGCCTGAGGCGCCCACTTTTTTTAGGGCGCCTACGGCGCCAACCTTTTTCAAAAGCCCAACTAAACTAAACACATATTCTTTGGACCTGAGATCTAATCTTTTAAGGCCTTGGCTATTACTTGGGCAATCTGCTCCATCTGTTGGGCAGTGCCATACAACATTGTCTGAACGTAGGACTCCCCTGCCCCCCTAACCTCCCCGGCTATGTCAAGCGCGGGACATGACGTCAACAAGTGTGTGATCGTCTCAGAGGCTTGCCGGCAGTTGGGGTCCCTGTTGTGATCCAGCCTGTTAAAGTAAGATTTGGTTGGGCAATGCTCGGTGCGCATTTGGGTCACCAAACTTTGTTCCCTTCGTTTTAGACCCCACCACTGGTCTGATCTGCTCGGCCTGGCCATGCTAGCGAATACCCCTCTGGCTGTCGCTTCATCTTCCCACTCCTGGTACCACTTTTCCCTGAAGTGGTCCATTAGCCACAACTTTGCCCAACTAACTTGTCCTTTTTTTGATAAATGCGAAATATTAAACTTTCTGAAATGTACGCAAAGTATTTAATAATAGGGGTTGTATTTTGCGCACCGATGCACACCAAACAATGACGTCATCATATTAAATATTTTTATAGCGCTAATCACCACATGATTTTTACACTGCTATAGACTGTTGTACATCGTTCCTCAGCGTTCCACATCCAGTGAGTGACTTGGACTATTATATTATTTATGAGGAAAAAAACGAACACGAAAAAATAACTGTTTGAAGTGTTTGCGTTTTGTTACAATTTAGTGTGAAAAGAAAATTTTATTTTGCACTGCTGGGAATCGAACTCCACACCGGTTGCATCACGCACCTGTACTCTCTCCACACGGCCAGTGGAGCTTGTCTAAAATGAGAAATTTTAAAAATATAAACTATACTTTATACTACGATCTCTAAGTGAGCCAATTAAATCACGTTTTATCGATTATTAACACCATCAGGTCTCAATCGCGATCAGTTGTATAGTTAATATTTATAAAATTATTTAATTTTTTATATTTTCAATGGTTCGTGCAAACATTTGTACACTTTTATTATAAATATAAAAAGTTTGGGGGCCCCTAAACCATCGGAGGCCCCTGGCTTTAGCCCGCTCAGCCCCCCCCCCCCTTCCTTAATCCGCCATAGGGCACAGCCATGTTTTAACCCACATTTTTGTGTCCATGAACCAGGAAATTTTATGGGAAAATTAACAGTTTCCTTCACACGACACACAGACATCTCACAGCATGAGTTTGTCACAATAAGTTGAGAAGCTAAAATTTTCATAGACACGAATTTTCATTATAGGAAAAAGTGGATAGTGGGAACCATGATATCATGCCTTTGAAATCTGAGACACACATATATTTGTGGTGACTGAGAGCAATTCATAATTTTCACAACTAATTTGACTTTTTATTACTTTTGACTCCCTTTTGTAAAGGTTCTAGATGATGCAGATCTGCTAGCTGCCAGATTCCCAGATGAGGTAAGTTGGAAGTTGTGAATTAAAAATGAAAATTTATTACTAATAAGCTTGGAAAGCCATTCTAAGCTTTGAACTATAAACATACTGAATAATTCTTTAATTGCATATGCAGGGAGACATTTGAGCTCAGAAATGTATGGTAGAGTAGTTGCTAGGTAGCCTGTCTTATGTGATAATCTATGTGTCAAACCAGCACTGTATGATGTAGCCATGTCCTGGCTGCATTATGGAGGCATATGAAATAAGTTAAAGTGTTTGAGTGTTTGTTTTTTTTCCTCTGCTCTACCCCACAGATTGATGAAATAATGCAGAGATATAAGCTCATCATCAAGGAGTACAAAGATCTTGATACCCCAAAACAGATCATGGTGTTTGCCAGTGAGTGGAACAGCAACATAGACAAGTTTCGCTTGCAGTACACAAGTGCACCTATCATAGTCATCTCATCTCGGGTAGAAGCCTCTGTCTATGGTGGGGTCAAGCAGGTGAGCTACTTCAGAAGCTTCTAATCTAATTAAATGATCGGGGTTGAAAGAAAAATAGGCAGCTTGATCTTGATATTGATGAAATATTGATAATCTTTAATTACAAGATATATAATTCTTTGAAATATAAAACTGAATTCCTTTATCAACCCATGCCTGGAAAGCCTTATGTTGAGCCCAACATTACTGTCAACAGCCAGAAACTCAACGCATTGAAAGGCCTCACATACCTAAGCAGCAGCACACTATCTCAAAATGTCACCATTGATGAAGTAAATGTCAGAATTGCCAGGGCCAGCTCCACTTTTGGCAGGTTGTACCTGAATGTCTGGAACAGAAGAGGCATTACCACCCAGACCAAGGTGAAAGTATGTAGGGCAGTGGTGCTCCCTACACTGCTTTATGCATGTGAAACATGGAGCGTGTATCAACGCCATGCTAAAAAGCTGAACCTCTTTTTCACAACAAGCTTCAGGAAGATCCTCTGCATAAAGTGGCTGGACAAAATTCCAGACACAATGGTACTAACCAAAGCAGGCCTCCCCAGCATCTTCACCCTCCTGATGCACCTAGCCCGAATGCCAAATGAGAGACTACCTAAGCATCAAGAGGGACAAGAAAGAATTTGTTGACAAACTTGCTAAAAGAGCTTACCAGGGGAACATGAGAGAACTGTTTGATACCATTAAAATGCTGTCTGGGAAATTTAGCAAAATCGAGAGACCAGTGAAGGATAAAATGGGAAACAACATTGCAAGTGATGTGCAGCAGAGAGGGAGATGGAAGGAGTATTTTGAAGAGCTCTTAAACAGGCCAGAACCAAGGAATCCACCAGATATCCAACCAGCTGATAATGACCTGCAAATTGACTGTAATAGTCCCACAAAAGAAGAGATTAGCAGGGCCATTAAACAACTCAGAAATGGAAAGGCTGCAGGACCTGATGGCATCCCAGCAGAGGCACTAAAGGCAGACTTGGAAACCAGTGTCGAAATGCTACACCCTTTGTTTATGAAGATATGGGAAGAGGGGCAAGTGCCTTCTGATTGGAAAGAGGGATACCTTATCAAGATCCCAAAGAAGGGAGATTTAAACTCCTGCTCGAACTACAGAGGGATCACCCTGCTGACCATGCCAGGAAAAGTTTTCAACCGTGTACTGCTTAACAGGATGAAAAACGCGGTAGACCTGCTGCTGCGGGACCAACAAGCTGATTTTCGCACCAACAGATCCTGCACTGACCAAATAGCGACACTGCGCATCATTCTAGAGCAGTCACTAGAGTGGAAATTGCCGCTCAACTTTGTTGACTACAAAAAACCCTGTGAACAGGCAAACCCTGTGGATATTGCTAAGACATTATGGGGTGCCACAGAAGATTATGGATATAATCAGAAACATGTATGAAGGGATAAACTGCCGAGTTGTCCATGGTCAGCAGTTGACAGATGCTTTCCAGGTGAAGACTGGTGTGAGACAAGGTTGCTTGCTGTCACCCTTTCTGTTTATGTTAGCCATTGACTGGGTGATGAAAACATCTACACAGCAGAAAAGGAATGGCATACAATGGACCTTGTGGGATCAACTTGATGATCTCGACTTTGCTGATGACCTTGCCCTCCTTGCACATACACAACAACAGATGCAGGAGAAAACAAACATTGTCGCAGCCACTTCTGCTTGCATAGGTCTCAACATACACAAAGGGAAGAGTAAAATCCTCAAGGTTAATGCCACCAGGACATCACCCATTATGATTGAAGGAGAAGCCCTTGAGGTGGAGAGTTTTGTTTACCTTGGCAGCGTGGTAGATAAACAAGGTGGTACAGATGCCGACGTCAAAATAAGGATCGGAAAAGCAAGAGCAGCCTTCCAGCAACTCAAGAATGTTTGGGTCGCCAACAACTTAGTCAGCAAGTTAATTGTAAGGATTGTCAACGCTATGGTGAAACCAGTGCTGCTATATGGAGCTGAGAGATGGAGAACAACGGCTGTAAACCTGACCAGAATCCAGTCCTTCATTAACAATTGTCTAAGAAGGATTCTCAGAATTCACTGGTCGGACATAATCAGCAACCGGGAAATGTGGCAGCAGACGAAACAAAAGCCCATTGAGGAAGAGATTCTTCAAAAGCGGTGGAGGTGGATCGATCATACACTAAGGAAACCTGCTTCTAATACAACAAGGCAAGCGCTGAAATGGAACCCACAGGGTAAACTGAAAAGAGGCTGTCCAAGAAACACTTGGCGCCGAGAATTGGAGGCAGCCATCAAGAGAATTGGTCATGAATGGAAGATCCCGGAGAAACTGGCCCAGGATAGAGACGCCTGGAGGTCTCTTGTAGGTGGCCTATGTCCTAGGTCCTAGGAGGAAGTGCAGACGCCGACGATGATCGGTGGATGTCCCTCATGAACGAGAAGGCTCAACAATAACAACAACCAAAGAGACTCTTCTATGGCATGGCCAGCAGTCTTATGGGACAAAAGATATGCTTCAAAGACACCTTGAAAGCTTCTCTGAAAGGGTTGCTATGAACCGGTCAACCTGGCGCTAATCCATCCACAAAGGTGCCAGGACATGCGAGACAAACAGGATCAACGTTGCAGATAAGGAGAGGCAAGCCCAAAAGGCCCTTGCTGCCAACCCTCCAGGAGACAATGCACTCATCCCATTTCCTTTCTGTTCCTGAACCTTCCGTGCCAGGATCGGCCTCGTCTGCTATCTGCGCACACATAGGCAAAACCAGTCCCAGCAACCCTTGGATGACTAGAGTGGTCCTCGTCGACTTGACGGACGAACAACACCAACATGTTATTATTTCCTTAAATTGTGTAAACTTCCATTCTTCAGTCTTTCAGTGCTTGTTATGAACTAGGAGTTAATAGAGCGGGCTTCTCCCTGTAATAATTGGTAATGTGACAATGTTGTGCTTCGTTTTTTTAGATGTGTTCATTTGTAGCTACATATAAAGGAAAATAGTTAACTCACTCACTACAGCCAAGGAATGGCAAGATTTTAGACAATAAGCTTTGGCATGGGTGCTTGACTTATATTCTACAGACATATTTTAATTTTTAAAAATTGAGAGTGAGAGATGGAGAAGAACAAAAAGGTGCTGATTGTTATGATTCGTTAGTTTTCCTTTTGTGTTTTAATATCCTGTTGTGTTTTGTTGTTTTTAGCGCATTTTCGAGAAGTCGAATGCGCTATTGCACCCGTTTTGTCCGTCCGTCTGTCATCACCCTAGATCTCAGCAACCATAAGTCCTAGACCCATGATGTATATATGTTTTTTGTATGTCCTGACCTGCCATTTGTGCATCAACACTCAGTTACTCGATCCGTTAAAAAACCCCGTTAAAACTACCAAAAAACATTGCGAATCGAGAGATAACACTGGCGCAGGCAACGGCCGCCATTGCCGGAAGTCGAATACATCGTTTTTCAAGCATTGAAGAGTTAAAGTTATTGGTTAGTGGTGCGAAAGCGTGCAAAAGAATTAGTTTTTTTTTTGTTGACGTCATTAGAATATGTGTAAAAGTTTAGAGAGTTTTACGTCATCATTTGTGGTGACTTCAATCAAGATCTTAGCGGCCCAGGGGCAGAAATTGAAAACTTTTTCGAAACAAGCTTCAACATTCAACTACTTTCAACAAGATTGGCAACCACGATCTATCAAACAACAATTGATGGAGTATTTGGGCGATTAGCTGATTACAATTTAGAATGTTTCATTTATGAGTCCTATTTCAGTGACCACAAACCACTTGTATTTAGATTAAAGAGAAAATAAAAAATTTTAAAATGTAAAGAAATGACTTTTAAATAAAAAAAATTTCAGGTATATTCATTACACAAGAAAATTCATAAAAATATGTCTAAAATCTAAACACAATTACTGATAACTACATAATGCTGATATCTAACATAAGTACTGATACATAATACGAAAATGCGCTAACACGTCCTGAGTCCAAAAAGGGACCAGGCTTAACATGATTTTTTAAACTACATATGAAGATTCTGGGTTTTTGTCTATAATTGGTGTATACTAATTAAGTATTGTTCTTGCTAATTAGTTGACACTAAAGTGAAACCAGTTTAATGCGGAGTAGGGAACATATTTCCAGGTAGCCAAAAAATAATTTTAATAGAAGAAACACAAACCAAATCATTCATCTAAATTGAGAGTGCAAAATATGAAAAAAATATTTATTAAGGAAAACTAGGCTTAAAATTGCATGCATGCATTACACCAGCATAAAATTTATTTTTAATCTTCTTTTGTTAAGTTTGTAACTCTAAGCAGATGGAACCAAAGACTGACAGCTTTCTGCAATCTGCTGGATTCTTTGACATCAGAACATGTTGTTGCATTCAGCTCAGAATCTGACGAAGTAGAGGAGATGTGGAAGGTTTGTTAGAATGGATACCATAGCATAATAATTAATTATTTTTATGTCTTTATACAGATTAGAGTTTTTATTTACTTAAAACCAAATGTTGCTCATTTAAAATAATTAGGTATGAGAAGTCTAGAAACAAATCACTTAAGAAAATTATCTGCTTTAATTTGTTCAAGTTAAATATCTCAGAATAATTAAACACATTTATTGAGACTGCTTGTTCCTGATAATTTTTAAACCAAAAATAGTTTATTCATCTTCTTATTTGGTCCATAAATTATAACTTTAAAAACTACAGGCTGCAAAATCAAGGGGAGTCTACTGCTTGATTATCCATGAAAAACTCTCTCAGGACACAATATCTGCTGCCAGAGAGCAATGGCTCCTCTCCACTCGTACCAAACAGCGTTTGCTCATGGGTAGGATGTTTTAAAATTTTATATCTTGATCAAGGCTTTAAATCATCTATACTTCTTATTTTAAAAACATCACTTGTATTGCTATCTTAGGTGCTTTTAGCATAATATTCTGATTTGAATCCATTCCCTTATTGTGTTGTGCTCTGTCTTTTAATCTGTGTGTCAATATGCATCATGATTCCAATATTATTTAGTAAAGTTAGCAACACCATGGCAGCTAACTGGGGGAGTTGGGGGCCTGTATTATGTTAAAATAAAGTTATTGAGAAAAAAAGCTAAACAATAAATTCAACACTGACAACATATTTTTTTCTATCAGTTTGCACTGACCAGTGCTATGAGGATCTGGCCATCACAAATGCTACCTGCATCATCCATTATGGTCTGCCGGAGAACAAAATAAAGTTTGGTAATCGCATTATATGCATGCTGGATTACTTCATGGATAGAACTTCTCAAAGTCAGGTATGTTTTTTTGAGCTCCTTAAAAAGACCCTTCATCTTTATATGGCATTCCACAGTTACTTCAATATATTTGCAACGTAATTTGTAAAATGCTAAAATTCTAATCCCTTTAATAATATACATGTTTTTCTATTTAAAAAAACAGTCCATCCATTTATTCAACATGAAGCTTTTGACAACATTAATTTTCAAAGAATTAATTGTAAAATTGTGCAATAGTTAATGACAATTGTTGTCCCTATGTCTCAGTGCAGCATTAGATTGTTGTTGTGTTGTATTTGCACATATTTGATAGTTTTTAAAATCAGCAGCAACAAAAAACCTGAAACAAAAATATTAATTTCTTTTAATGAGTATTTTCTACAAGTAGAATATCAATTGGAGTTTGGCATCTTGTCACAATAAAAAAAATTATTTAAAAAAATCAAATTTGATTTGTTCATTTGAACTTAAAATTTAAAATTTCTCTCAATGAACCTACCGCATTTATTTCAAACCAGCTTGATATAGTTGTGATTTAATGAATGGTTTCACATAAATTGTTTAGTTCTAAGTTGGTTAAGTCGTATTAGGTCTTGTTTTACAAGTATGGCCCTTGGTCCTAAAGAAGTTAAGGGAGGAAGATCATTAATTTTCAACCCCTTTTTAGGGCATATAGACAAATACATTATGGAGGAGATATTTATTTCTCACTCATACCTTTTTTAAAATTGTTTATATGCCTTTTTCTATAAAAAAAATATTTTTAGTGTTGTTATTTTTTTACTTTTTAAAAAATTTTATTGTTAAATGTTCTTTTACTTTAATGATCAATGTAGAATGAAATAATTTTCCTGTATTTACAGCCTGAGATACAACCAGTGTCCCATGTCATTTTGACTGAAAAATGTGCCAAGTATGTCAGTAGTTTTTATGAGATATTGCAGCGTTGTCCTTCTGAATATGATGAAAGGAAACTTAATAACTTTCTAAATGGATATATAGAGGTAAGATAATTTTAAGATTCATTAATTCAAACTTGTAAGCAATAAGATATCCCAGTAATATATTTATAAAAAATTTGGATCGGTTTTAACGTACAATTTTTTGTTGGTAACCATTTTTTTTTGTCATTGAAAAGTAAGTTTATTTATTGTTTGTGGTTTTAATCATATAACAGCCTAAGGGGACAATCAGTGTCTGGAACAAGCTTCCAAGAAGATCACTTTAAAAAACGATACTTTACTTATTCTTGTTAATTCCCCCTGTCCTCCAACCTCCAGTTCCAGTAATCCTCTTGTAGCCAAGTGGTGGCATTGAAAACAGTACAGAGTGATCAATCCTTTGACAAAAAGACAAAATACAGTCATTCCTCTACTCATCTCTCTTAGATGGAGAGTGAGAGAGGAGATGGGGAGGGACAGTGTTGCGTCTCAGCATTGATTAAACTGTACTGTTATAGTCTATACACATAGATAGTTTGGTATTTCATAGTTTATTAAAAGCCACCCCTCGGCTACTCTCTATGCATAGCACTTAAGAAAATAAAGTATTCTCTTCACAGATCTCAAGCCCCTTCGACATACAAAAATGCGGGAATTATAAAAAAATCATGTTAAGCCTGGTCCCTATTGGAATTCAGGACGTGTTAGCGCATTTTCGTATTATGTATCAGTACTTATGTTAGATATCAGAATTATGTAGTTATCAGTAATTGTGTTTAGATTTTAGACATATTTTTATGAATTTTCTTGTGTAATGAATATACCTGACATTTTTTTAATTTAAAAGTCATTTCTTTACATTTAAAAAAAAATTATTTTCTCTTTAATCTAACTACAAGTCACCACAAATGATGACGTAAAACTCTCTAAACTTTTACACATATTCTAATGACGTCAACTAAAAAAAAACAACTAATTCTTTTGCACCCTTTCGCACCACTCTTCAATGCCTGAAGGATTGTGCATTCGACTTCCGGCAATGGCGGCCGTTCCCTGCGCTAGTGTTACCTCTCGATTCGAAATATTTTTTGGTAGTTTTAACGGGGTTTTTTAACGGATCGAGTAACTGAGTGTTGATGCACAAATGGCAGGTCAGGACATACAAAAAACATATATACCTCATGGGTCTAGGACTTATGGATGCTGAGATCAAGGGTGATGACGGACGGACGGACAAAACGGGTGCAATAGCGCATTCGACTTCTCGAAAATGCGCCAAAAATTGATACAAAACAAGAAGACTTATGTTTCTTCTTAAAAAATATTAAAATTAGGTTTTAATTAAAAATTTTCTATTACGAAAATGTTCAGAATTGTAATTAAATTAAAATCTATATGTATAATTTGCCAGAAATTAGGACAAGCACAATATGACGCGAGCAAGCAAGCATGACAAATGACCCTTGCTAAGATGGTGCAGGGGGGAGGGCAATAGCTCAGCCCCAGTGCGCAGGTCTCGAGACCAACAATACATCTTGTGTTCACTCGCGTTTTTTTCATTTCTTTCACGGGTCATATCTAGTATATTATACTTTAAATGGTGAAAGTTTTTGAAAAGCAGATTAAGGATTGATTTAGCTTAAAAATTTTGATATGTAATGATGATTGTTTTTCTGTTACCACAAAGATTTTTAAAGATTGTACAATATAAATTAAAAGATTTTGACAACTACCAAATATTAACTGTGAGAGATTTACAGACACTTTTTATTCTGGTTTGTATATCTCCCTCCTCAGAGTCTGGAATCTGACCCCAAGAAACATCTTTGTCCTCTCTTGAAATCATTTGGAAAGTGTATGTAAGTGAACCGCGCCACTTGTTAATTTTAGTTACTCACTTTAACAAAGTCAGCAATGCCTTAAAGGGGATTTTTTAATTCTAAGTATAGATATAATAATCCCAGAAGGTTATTTTCATAAAAAATAAATTTTCAATTGAAAATAATGTATGTATGGCGTTCTTCTATCTGCCTAAAGACAATGGAATGACCTCCATAATTTCCATCTTTTGTGTGGGTGGAGAGACCAATCCTGTAGTGGCAAAATAATGATGTTTGATAAATTTGCTAACCAGTTGTGTTGTGCTGTTTGGCAACTGATCTTGTTTATTCTCCTCAGAGACAAAGTCAAATGTAAAAACAGGCATTTGTTTATTCCTGAACAAGATGTAAAGACTGGAGAATTTTCCATGAATACATTGCCCCCATCTGGAGAAGTCACGGTAATGCTCATTTGTACTAACTTCTTGACAATACTCAGTAGCCCTATTTTGTCTTTGTTCCTTATAACTTATTTGAATGGCGAGTACATTTTGCCTTTCAATAAATTAGAATTAAAATAAAGCACTATCCATGAATTATTCCAACAGCACTGTATTCTTATTATTTTGAGTAATTATGTTGATTACTTAATAATTTTGTAACCTCCAGATAAGAGTGATCAGAGTGGAAAATGCAAGTCATTATTACTGTCACCTTTTCAAGCATAGATCTTACCCTAGCAAAGTCTGCAAAGACCTGCGCATTGAGTACCAGAGGCTTGTAATGAAGTTGGTTTTCTTTTTCAGTGATGAGAGGAATCGTGTTCCCTATGTACCTAGTGAGAACCCTTGTAAGTGAACACAAAATTTTTTCAAATAGAATTTGATAAACTGACTGAGTTTTTTTTAGTGAAATAATCAGCAACAACTGAACAAGTTTGATACTTGAATAATCAGAAATAATTTAATCACTTTGGTTGTTTGAATAATCAGCAACAACTGAATCAAGTAACGGGTGCGAATGTGCCCTCTAAAGTTTGTTGGTCCATGTTCAAAGTAAAAAACCTGTGTACTAAGTTGCACAGCATCCATTATTGTGTCCAATATTTTATCAAATTTGGTGCGATGTAATTCTAAACTGCTGCACGGTGGCCACCAAATATCTGTGTGGATCACATCCATGCAGCTTACAGGGAACATTGATTGCTGCTTTAGTTTTACTTATGAAATGTTCTAATTAAGCAGAGGCTTCTGGTTTGTGGGTAAAGATTCTTTGTTTTGATTATTTTAAATTGTAATTTCAATAAGTTGCTTCACAAATCATCTTTAAATTACATTACTTGCAACTTGCTAGTATATTGCTGCCTATCTTATTTTTAACAGTTGAGGATGGATTATGTGCTTTTATGGATGAAGATGGCACATTTTCCAGGTAATAAAGTTTTAAAATATTCTGAAATGACACTTTAGCGACTTCTATTTTTCCACAATTAGGAAAGCTGTTTTAATATAAAGTGTTTTGCTCAACTTATTAACTTTTCTCAATTTAGAACATGTATTTGGGTTGTATAAAACAATTACTGTCCATTAAACAGAGCTAAAGTAGTTGAGGTTACAAAGGTAGTCAGTTATCACCACTCAAGACAGTACACGGTGTGGCTGGTTGATATTGGATGTTACAAAACTGGCTCCATCGAGCAACTGGTGAAGCTGCCAAAAAGTTTGGCTGAAATACCCTATCAGGTAAGAACAAGGAAAGCTTAACACTCAGTACAGAAAATCAAATTTTTTTTTTAATTTTTAGAATGAAATTACCTGTCATTAGGCGGATACTTTTAGTCATTTCTCAAACTAGCCAGCCTGCGGGAATCCTCAAAGCTTTACTGTGGCCTCTTGCAAGTTGTTTTAGTATCAAGAAGGAATACTTAAATATGCCTAAAAGCCTTTTTCCCACTACATGACTTGAAGCAAAGCTTTGTGACCCACTGCTGAACATAATAATTATGGCAGTGAAAATATTGAACTGTATTGACCAATAAATAAATGGAATTCATCTATAAACTCTCAAGCCAAGTCATGGTCCTATGAGATTATAATTATAATAGCAGAAATATTCATTATGTACACTGCACTGTGCCTTTGCTATTTTTTTTTCCCCTATATGTTTGTCATTTTTATCAAATTTATCTGTTAACTTTATTGCAGAATTTGAGAAAAGCCTTTATTTTGTGTGTAATTTGTAGCAACTCAATACGTTACAAACACTTACCACCACTATTTAATTTTGTATTTGCTTTTAGGCTGTTGAAATCTTTTTATGCAATGTGGAACCCATGGATAATGACTCTGACTGGACTGACAAGGTACATTTTCTCTATTTTCTGAAAATTAGATTTCAAGTCTTTGGAGATTATTTGCAGTATTATTTTACATGCAACCATGTTCAGTTGGTTATTTTAAAATGATGCTGATCATTGGCATACATACCACAATTAAGAAAAGTTATAATTATTTGTATAAAATAGGTATATTTACATGTTTTGGGTTATGCTTTCATTGGTTAAACAGAATTATAAATATAAATTTAGTAAATATTGATTTTTACCCTTACTTCATGTCTGTCAAGCAAAAATCATGGAATTAAATATTCAGCCTATTTCTGTTATTTGTTTACTTGAAATTTTGCACATATACACAAGGTTTATTGTTTTGACTTTCTGCTCTCTACCTATCTAGACATCCTGGTTGGCTAAATAGAATTGTGATATGCTTATCATTAGTCCAAATAGGAGTGTGATATGCTTATCATTAGTCCAAATAGAATTGTGATATGCTTATCATTAGTCTTAACCAAATTGTTTTTTTAATTCATTTTTAGATATAAATATTGCAGAATCTTTATCTCTATTTCCTAATTATTCAGGCTGACATCCATGTTCATAATCTTCTAGAGGGCAAAATGCTGGTTGGAAGAATAATGTTGAGGTTTGTAATAACAATATCCTTCCATGTGGTTTACTTATTAAGATACTTTTTTGCTAAGAAAGTCTGCATGTTTAATATACAAAATATTATGAACCTCTTTGCAAAATGTTGAGATTGGGGCCCTTTACAGTTTCTAAGGTAACTTAAATTCTGAAAATTATTGCATTGTGTGTTAAGTAAATATGTCAACTAATTCATTTACAGAAACAATTGTCCACTATAATAATTTTATTTGTACTGATTTGCATATTTACAGTTTTCCTAGATGTGACATTATAATTAAATGTAATAAAATGTTTATCAAACTGCTCTACCAGTGTTGGAATGACCTTGTGGTTGTGCCCCTTGGTTCACCAGCAGACTTTGAAAGGAGTTGGCACCATCAGCGACATCAACATCAGACATGAGCTCCTGAGCAATCATTTAGCCAATCCTAATCCCAATGTATGCCTGGTGATTTTTTAGTCAATCATTAAGAAACCCTAATTAAAAATTGAAACTTTTATTATAAAAGGAAACAGATTTCTGTATAAGTTATATACAGGTGGCATGATCACAAAAAAAACTCAAGATCAAATTCATCCTCAAGATAAATATTGCTGAATGCAGTTGGGTTTTTTTTTCCTGTTACCATTTTTTATGCATTTTGCAATAAGAGCCCATCTTTAGACCCCATGCAGAATATCAAATCAAATGCTATAAAGTCCTTTAAAGCTGTTAGATAAACGGAAAAGAAAATACAATAATCTCCCGTAACAAAAAGAGGACATGAGATTTGTGTTATAAAAAAAATGTCCTTTGCTTTGTTAGCTTCTTTATAAACTCATTTAAGATCTGCTGATTGCTTTCAATTTTTCATGTCTGTCTATAGCATATCAAGCTTCTCTATGCATTCTTTAGAGGGAAAATAGACATTCCAGAGGATATAATGCAACAGTATTATGATTACTCCCTGTAAGCCAATCTAATTTCATATAATTTGGATATAGCAGTCTTTTCTTTTTTTTTTTTTTTTTTGGAACCAATTATGTTTTTTTTTAAATTTATGATATATTGTCTACATTTAATTGAATTCTTTTAGATCAATTTTTAACATTTAAAAACTTATCTAATTTAAGTGATTGTCGTGTTTCTAAAATTGTAACGCATAAACGTTTTAGTTTTCATTAATTAAAGTATATTCAAAATAACAGCTGAAATGAAGTAGTATTTTCAAGCACTGTTAGTTGGGTATTCAGGTTAGTTAATATAGTAAATAAAAAAAAATTTTCAATCCCCTTGTATTGAAATACATTTTTTTATTTGTATTCATTGGACAGAGAGATTGAAATGACACCAGAAATTCTGCCAGACTGCTCAGAATATCATTCGGTCTCAATTTCAGTAATCATTAGTCCAGACCAGATTTACCTTCAGAAACTGGATACTTTTGATGCGTAAGTAATTATGTTGTTCAATCTTTATGAGTATTCATTTTTTTTGACATTGTTGAACAATAGGTGATGAAGTTTGAAATAAAAACACAGACAGAAAAAGATTCAGCAGACAAGAGAAGAAAAAAAATTGAAAGCAAGAGAAAAAACAATTGAGTGTCTGAAGATAGTCATGTTGAGTGGAAATGCTATATTAAATGCCAGATATTATCTTGATACAGCTTAAATTCAGTCATTCAAACACTATCATTTATCATAAGCAACTTAAATTTATTCATCAAAGCTAATTCTTAGTTACTTAAGCTCATATGTCACTACGAAATGTACAAAATGTGATATTTTTTAAAAAAGCTAGATGAGATATAGTGTCATGTTTTAGCATTCTTTGATTACTATGCAGGTAGTTAGTTGTGAAGAGATCATGTCTTTAATATCCATGCTATCTTTATTGGTCAAAAGCCAAATTCATCATTTCTGGAATACAAATAAATTTGTATATTATTTCCATTATTTATTTGATGCCATGGCTTCTCTAGACTAAATGAGCTTCAGTCAAGAATTGCGAGGACCATGGCCGTAGAAGACGGCAAGGGCAGTGAAAACCCTAAAGTTGACTCATCCATTATATTAGAGCTTGGGAGTGTGTGTCTTGCTCAATCTGATAACGTGTGAGTTTCAATATTTATCACATTAGAAAACATTGTTAGGACAGAAAGCAAAAACCAGTTATGTCATGTCACTTTTTAAAAAAAGAGTTATTTTATCTTATCTTATCTGTTACAGACACTCCTTCTATACAGAAGATTATTGCAACCTACACTTTGCCATATGCTGTTCAATACTATAATCTGGCAAATAAAAAATTTTGGAAAAGTAGCATTGTTTTTTAAGAGGGTAAAAGTTGTAAACGAGAGATGCCAGGAGCAATATTCCCCCTAAGGAAATTTGTAATCATTATTTCTGTTGTGGAAAATTTTACACCCCACAAACACATATATTATATTATCCTTATCAATATTTGCTGCGATGTAATTCTAAACTGCTGTGTGGCGTCTGTCAGAAATCTCCTATGCTGCGCCCCTGAAAGAAAACATTGGTTTCCTTTCAGCCATCTCAGGCCAGGAACACTGTCATGTGCCTTTTGTTTAAACTAGACACAATTGCTAATAAAATTGAAAATGCAGGCAAACTTATTGTAACGACTAATTAAAATAAAGTTCATACTAAAGAAAGCGATATTGGTTAATTTTGACATTATAATTTCAGGAGTCTCTTACTTTATTTTTCATTTATCTAAAAATTTTAAAATGTAACATTTAAGGTTGTTAACGGTTAACCGGTTATTCGGTTAACCGGTCCTCAGACCAGGACCGGTCATCTTTATTCGGGACCGTAGGACCGTGTAACCCAAAAGAAAACAACAACAAACTAAAAAAAACTAGCGTTAACGCAGTTAAAAAAACTAGTGAAAAAAAACAACACAAGCGGTAACGCGCCTCGCCTCTCCCTCTCACTTTGTCGCGGTGAGTTAAAGCGATACCAAGATCCAGCCGATTAATCGCCCGATATCTTTGCTACGTCTTTCAAATACCTCTCGTAATATAGGTACATGTACTTCACTAAGCGGCCGGTCATCTTTATTCATGACCGTAGGACCGCCTAACCCAAAAGAAAACAACAACAAACCTAGCGATAACGTAATGAAAAAAAAACAACACAAGCGGTAACGCCTCTCCCTCTCGCTTTGTCGCGGTGACTGTACTAGACTAACACAGTGCGCGTTAGATGTCAACAACGGTCAAGGCCGAGGCTGTTTCTATTTATATTAATTATAGTCTGTTTCTTATAAAGACAAAGAAAGCTATAAGAGCATATGACCCCGTGACCTATCCGCATTTTCTGATCACCGGTTTATAGTCTGTTTCAGTTCAGGCATTCAAAAACTTATCGGCGCACGCCGCTTAGTGAAGTACATGTACCTATATTACGAGAGGTATTTGAAAGACGTAGCAAAGATACCGGGCGATTAATCGGCCCACAAATTCGAGTTCGGTCTTTTAGTGACAGTTTTCCTGCTAGTCAAAGGCATTTGAGTACCACATTAATACTAGTAATAGTACGCTGAGTGTACCTCAAACCCTATTTGAACAGAAAAAAACGGGGAGGGGGAACATGTGCGTCGCAAAATTCAATTATTCTGGCGAGTTGACGATCGAAAAATAATGTTTTTTAAAATAAATTCCATTCTATCGTAGCTTTATAATTTTATTATATTATTAATTTTAATATGCGAGTTGATCGGCATCACACACAAGAGAGGTAAACATGACGTCACAAAGGACGGGGCGAGGCGTTGGTTTTTTGAAACTAATGAAAAAACCTTGCTAACTTTAACGAACTATTGAACCTGTCCTCTTATTTAGACCGGTGAACTACGAGTACCCAAAATAAAATATTAAAAAGACAATTAACCATCACTGTTTAGTTAATTTTTTGGATTAAATAAAATGCTTTGAATTGAGGGGCATGCGGAAAGAGCTGAACGCAAGCGGGGGGAAGCGGGCTTTGATGCCATCAGACAATGCCAGGCGACAACATTCTCTTGTTAGTTCTCAAATGGGTCTCAAAACATTAGGGATATAAGGACGAGCGGTTAACCGGTCTTTTTTTGAACGGTTAGTCGGTCCTCAAAAACGAGCGGTCTTAACAACCTTAGTAACATTACTGGTTTATCCTTTGACCCCTTTATTTATCTATAAAGCACTAGCATACCCTTTCGCGCATTGCACGATTTCCTAAGAAAGGCTATTCTAGGAAACTCTTTAAAATATCGATTAATTTACATCATGTCATCTGTATAAATATATTGTTAGAAATGAATTTATGTCTTATTGTCCCGTAAGCCTTAGCACACCTTTCATCGTTGGAAAATTTTGGGTACACGAAATAATAAGGATCCAAGGCTTACTCTGTGCCATATGTAAAGTTCAAAACAACTGTTGTTTTCAATCTGGATAGTAATTGATATATTTGTTATTATACACCATACTTGGTCAAGATCCATCCATTTTCCTTGTAGCTTATGCTTAAAACTCTGTATATAATTTATGTAAGCAAAAAAATGACATTAAGAGCCCTGGGGCCCAATGGTGACAGATTTGAATTTTGAAATATTTGTATATTTCATTCTGGATCCTAATACATATATTTCAAAATTTATATTTTTAAAGATCATGTAAAATCATGATGGGAATAAAGTCTTAAACCCTTGCAAAAAAACAAAGATTCTGAGCTCCTGGCCCTGAAATAATGGAAATTAGGTGTTCAATGCCCTATAGTATTTTAATATGGGCTATCAACTTTCTAAGTACGATGTTTGGCCATTATCTATTCATTTTCAAAGTATCTAACGCTTAAACAAATTTTTATTTAGCTCATATGAGAAAAAAAGACATTTTGGGCCCCCGGCCCCCCATGCATTTCAATATTCAAAAGAAAAATTTGCCAGTTGCCATCCCAGAAGGGTACTCAACAATCTCCTAAAGTTTCATTAATCGTTAATTTCTGCAGCCTTAATGTATATATATATACATATATATATTATAATTATATAGATTATGTGATTTCACAATGTTTGCATAATCTAATGTTTCACTTTAAAACTTGATTACAAATTTTAACATTTTTTAAAGTTATAGATATTAATAAATGGCAATTGCTTTTTTTACAAGTTTTAATCATTTAAACCAAAGTATTAGAATTATTACATTTTAAATGTATTAAATGAAACAATCATATTTTTTTTAAATTTCTAAATAACTTATGGTTATATAATTCACTGCAACAAATTTCATAGAAATATTAATTATTTATCATACTACCAACCATAATTGACTTTTATGTTAACACTTAATAATAATTTTAAAAATCTCTCTTTATGTTCTGAAGATGGTACAGGGCCAAAATTGTGTCTGACAATGGTAATGACAATTGGGAAGTTTTTTACCTTGATTATGGAGACAGAGAAAGTTTGCCTGGTCATCTTTTGAGACCTTTGCCAAGAAAATTTGCACAGTTGCCCTGCCAAGCGATTGAATGTCAGCTTGCCTACATTCATCCTACAGGTGACAATCCTGAAGCTTAAATTAAAAATAGATTTTTACTTATTTCTCTCCTTCATACTGATCTGTGTTTATCACAGTGGTTCTTAACGTGGGTTCGATCGAACCCTAGGGGTTCGGTGAGTCAGTCGCCGGGGTTCGGCGGAGGGAGGTCAAGACAGCACCCGACTCAAGGCATCTATATTACTACTAATATGAAGGGTTCGGTGAATGTGCATATGAAACTGGTGGGGTTCGGTACTTCCAAAAAGGTTAAGAACCACTGGTTTATCATATCTTGGAGAAAATCTACTGTTGCAGTATTCTAAAATTAGCCTCACTGAACTTTTTTTTTCAGGAGGGGAGTGGTCTAGTAAGACAAGTGATGTAATTTTGGACCTTAGTTACCGTGTCGATGAACTTAGAAAACATCTACTGGTGAAGGTGACAGAATGATTTTTAAGGATTTTTGTGTATTTTTAAAAAAATCAAGTTAATGAATTCATACGCTGAACATCTTTATGTATGAACTTATCAACACTAAATCATAGATTTGAAAGGAGCATTTTTAAAAAAAACTAATTGTAGACTATCAAATAGTATTACATGTAACCCTACCACAAAAATAGCTTTGATAAAGATATCTTTCTGACCTTCAAATTTTGGTTACTTAAATTTCTAGACTGGACTCATCAGCCCAGGAAAGTAACTTAGTATAATAACCTCAGTGTTGCTAATTATAAGTTACAAAATGTATATAATACTTTTTTTAAAAATTTGGAAATCTTGAGTGTATTAACTCTTAATGTGCCATAAGGTTTTCGGAAAACTTCCACCTCAGTACCCTAAGAATTTCCCAAATTGCAATCAACCAGTTATGAAATTAAAATAATTGCGTAAAATCCATTTTTATTATTATGGTCATACTGGCGTCATCTTTAAGAATAAGAATGGTTATTTTATGTATCTGAAAGACCGTTTTGAGTTTAAAACTATTTTAACCTGTAGTTTTGTGCTATTTTTAGTAATTAAGTATAGCAAAATCACATCTTCGAAAAAAAACGTAAAAACTTCCAAAAAACATTGCGAATCAAGCGATAACACTAGTGACGGAAACAGCCGCCATTGCTGGAAGTCGAAAACATCGTTTTTATTTTTTAAGAGTTTTTATTTTCTGTAATTTTGTTCCTAAAGAGAGTTCTATCGAGTCGCGCATTACCGCTCTTTGGTAAAAAAAAACGGTAAACTGCGGATTACCGCGCTTTGGTACATTAAGAGTTAATTTCATAGAATTTTTATTTAAAAGTACTTCCATTCACTTTGGACATAATATATAGATAGCATTTTCTGTATTCCATTTAAACTTATTCTGGTATGATCATTCTAGCTGCTTAGTGAGAGTAGGAAAATAATTTAAGCTGACAATTTCAGGTTGTAGATAAAACTGATGCTGTTTATGGAATGGGGAAGAGATTTGTGGTAGATATCTCAAACACTGAGAACGTGCGCTTCGCTGAAGAGCTTGTGAGAAGACACTTGGCAGTTTGTGTTGATGCATCTGCTGATATTTCTGTAAGATTTTAACAGTTTGCTTGGATTTGTATTTATGTCAGGGATTACAATTTTTTAAAACTCCATGCTAGTTATTTTTAGAAATTGCATCTTATTTAGTGATAATGTTTTAGAAATTGTTTTGGTACCTATTGTAGAGATAAAATTTAGGCAAAATTAATCATAATTTAAAAATTTTAAGAAACTGTTAAAATTTAGAACATCTGCTTGATAACAGAAAAAGATTATTGCTTGCTCTGAAGACCTTAATATCTGATTTTAATTCAGAAGAAGTCACAATAAACCCATTCTAGAATAATGGACCTACTTAAATATTCTTTTTTTTTTGGTCCCAGATGTTGATGGACAAACCAGCTTTAAAGTCACAGAGATTTTTCAACATCTATGATAAGATTCCTTTTTTGTGTGCTAATATTTACTGGTCTGAGGTTAGAATTCTTCCCATCAGAGATTTAGTTATTGCATAAACTTTTTTTTTTTTGCTTATTAAATTTCTTGAATTTCTTTCATAATTGGAAGTTACTTTACCTACTCATTTTTTTTCCCCTTAAAAAAAATTATAATTATTCAGCCACCCTTAATCTGGTGTCTTAGTGATGCTTTTAGGTTCATGGATTTAATTTTCTCCCCTAAACCTCCCAGGACCATGAAGAGTCAATAAAGCAAGCTAAAGAACTTCAAGGAATACTGAGTATCAGGGATCAAGGGTATGTACTAAGGTTGTTAAGACCGCTCGTTTTTGAGGACCGACTAACCGTTCAAAAAAAGACCGGTTAACCTCTCGTCCTTATATCCCTAATGTTTTGAGACCCATTTGAGAACTAACAAGAGAATGTTGTCGCCTGGCATCGTCTGATGGCATCAAAGCCCGCTCCCCCCGCTTGCGTTCAGCTCTTTCCGCATTGCCCTCAATTCAAAGCATTTTTTTTTAATCCAAAAAATTAACTAAACAGTGATGGTTAATGGTCTTTTTTATATTTTATTTTGGGGACTCGTAGTTCACCGGTCTAAATAAGAGGACAGGTTCAATCGTTCGTTAAAGTTAGCGAGGTTTTTTCATTAGTTTCAAAAACCAACGCCTCGCCCCGTCCGTTGTGACGTCATGTTTACCTCTCGTGTGTGATGCCGATCAACTTGCGTATTAAAATTAATAATATAATAAAATTATAAAGCTACAGAGTAAACGATGATAAAATGGAATTTATTTAAAAAACATTATTTTTCAATCGTCAACTCGCCAGAATAATTGAATTTTGCGACGCACACGTTCCCCCTCCCCGTTTTTTTCTGTTCAAATAGGGTTTGAGCTACACTCGGCGTACTATTAATGTGGTAATCAAATGCCTTTGACTAGCAGGAAAACTGTCACTAAAAGACCGAACTCGAATTTGTGGGCCGATTAATCGCCCGGTATCTTTGCTACGTCTTTCATAATAATATTTCTCGTAATATAGGTACATGTACTTCACTAAGCGGCGTGCACCGATAAGTTTTTGAATGCCTGAACTGAAACAGACTATAAACTGGTGATCAGAAAATGCGGATAGGTCACGGGGTCATATGCTTTTATAGCTTTCTTTGTCTTTTTAAGAAACAGACTATAATTAATATAAATAGAAACAGCCTCGTCCTTGACCGTTGTTGACATCAAACGCGCACTGTGTTAGCTCTCGTACAGTCTAGACAACTAACTAGCTGGATCTTGGTATCGCTTTTACTCACCACGACAAAGCGAGAGGGAGAGGCGCGTTACCGCTTGTGTTGTTTTTTTCACTACGTTATCGCTAGTTTTTTTGTTTTGTTTTTTTTGTTATTGTTGTTTTCTTTTGGGTTACACGGTCCTACGGTCCCGAATAAAGATGACCGGTCCTGGTCTGAGGACCAGTTAGCCGGTTAACCGTTAACTAGCATAGTATGTACTTATAAAATTATTGCAATTTTCTAACATTTCTAATGAACTAAATTATACTTTTTACTAATGGTTTAATCTGCGGAATATTCTCTGCTTGCTTTTTTCAGGTCTTAAGTTTTTAATATGAGAGTAAATTTGTTTCTTTAGAAATATTTTCTACTTATTTGGCTTTACATTTAAGTTTTAACTGGTTTTGTCCCCATTAACTCTTAATCTGCCATAAGGTTTTTGGAAAACATCCGCCTCAGTGCGTAAGAATTTCCCGAATGGGAGCAACCAGTTATGAAATTTAAAGAATTGCATAAAATCCATTTATATTATCATTGTCATACTGACTTCATCTTTTTGGATAAGAATGTTTATTTTATGTATCTGAAAGACCGTTTTGGGTTTAAAACTATTTTTACCTTTAGTTTAGTACTATTATTTTAGTAATAAAGTATAGCAAAATTGTATTTTCGAAAAAAAACAGTAAAATTTACCAAAAAGCTTTGCGAATCAAGCGATAACACTAGCGCGGGAAACATTCGCCATTGCCTTAAGTCAAAAACATTGTTTTTCACGCACTGAAGAGTTTTTATTTCCTGTAATTTTGTTTCTAAAGAGAATCCTATCGAGTCGCGCATTACTGCGCTTTAGTAAAAAATGGTAAATCACGGATTATCACGCTTTGGCACATTAAGAGTTAATTTGGTCTTTTTTTGTGGAGGACTTGTGCAATTCCTCATTTTTTTTCTTTCATATTCTAAATAGTAAATCAGATATACTCTATGCACTTTGATATGTTTGTTTTTATTTTTTTCTACAGAAAAATACATTTTTTAATGTTTTAATTTATATTGTCTTTTCTCAATTAACGCTGTACCGTTATTTAACCTGTAAAGCAGTCCATCCCTGCTTTAATAATTTGTAACTTATCTTTATAAAATTTTAAAATCATATTTGGACATAAAAAAGATTATACACATCTCAATTTATTGCATCATTTTAATAAATAAAAGAAGCCTGTAACATCTTTTATATCCTCTTCTTTTTTTTTTGACAGTTGGGATGCTGCCATTGAAGAGCGGCAAGTTCTTGAAGCAGTTGTCAAATTATTGGGCTATGTAGCTGATCAGGAGGCTCATGCCATTGTCATAACAAGTTTGGCAGCATGCTTTAAGAACAGTCAAGTGTAAGTTTTATTGTTGTTTAGAGTATAAATTATGTCTTGTGGGATCTGATCTTAGAGTTTTCAAACTGTGCTAGACTATAAACTTCTGTTGGATATATTTTCCTCATAAACTTTAAACATTTTTATCAACATATCATGTACAGTAAAATTATAAAGACATTGTTTCCCACAAACTTTAAGACAATTTGTTTTGCTCTTCTCCTCCAAGATCAACTCACATTTTTAACCCTTATACTTATTCTGGTCTTCGTTTGAAAATTTGAATTGTGATCTTTTAATTGTAAAAATGGAAAATAATATTTGCTATCAATGAGCTCAAAATCACAAAATCATGATTTCATTTTTAAAACAATTTTTAAAAATATTAAAACTTCAAGCTTGAGGAAAAGATTTTGAATACAGATGACAAATGTTTGTCATCAATTTCTCTCTAACTTATTTGGCTAATTTTGTGGCCATTTGATCCTCAAATATTCCTCTTAATGAAATGTCACAGATCAATGTAAAAAAAAAGTGTTTCATATTATTTTATTTGAAAGTGTGATTGCATGACAGCTAATTTCTAAATGACACTTGACAAGAGTTAGCTGCAATGGGAAGATCAGAAACCATTCTTTTGATTTATTGGTGGTGTAATGCAAGGTTGAGTTCTGACACCAGCATTACTCCATCTCATGGTCTACACAATAATGTCAACTGCTTTCAGAGAGGAAGACTAAGAGGTCTCCATCAGGCACCAAATTACTGTTATAGTTCCAAACCCAATAAGTTAATACATCATACAGAATAATACATAAATAATTACTTACATATATCTTAAAAAATATATATATATATATATATATACATATATATGTAAGTAATTATTTATGTTATTGTACTTTGTACTGATGAAGGCATGAGCCGAAACGTTTACAATTATTTGTATTAGTTCATAAATAAAACTTAAATTTATTGTTTTATTACACGAATAGTTTGTGTAATTTTTTTTTCTCCAGTAAGTTAAGTACAAAAATCAAGATCTTGCTGAATGACACCTGGAATGTTCTGTGTGCTCAAGACTTATCCTTTTAGGTTGGATTAGAAAACTGGCGTGCTTCTTCCTCGACTGTGCATAATTTGCTCTTTGAAATAAACTACTGTCATTAAAAAAACTTAAGGTGCAGCCCAAAAATTAAACCAGATGATGGCTTATCACAGTCAATGATGGGACATTATACTCCACTGAATGTTGAGAAGCCAAAGCAGAACTGTCATTTTTAAAACTTATATAAGAATGACATAAAAATTAGCTTTTCTATTTCATTAATAATATGTATAAGGATGCTAAATATATATTTAAGAAATTAATTATGAAAAATATTAATTTCAGTCTCTGTGATGTGGCTCTCTCTTTGAACTTACCTTTTTGTTTGACAAGTTGCCTGGAGCAGGTAATGTAACATCTATTTCTTAAATACTATGTTTCTTCACTCATTATTTTCAAAACCCTATGAAATGTAGAACAATGGTTGAGATAGACATTTTTAATGATTATTTTCACAAGGATCTCCATTGAATTTAAAAATTATTCAATAAATTCTTAATCCATAGGCAAGTCAGCCAGAAATCCAGTACCAAGCGACAGAAGCGATTGCTGTTTTAGTGACTATAGACAGGTAAGTCTGTTATTAATTCATCAATAAAAGTCCTTAGTTCGGGGAGGGTTAAACTTGAGACCTGGAGATTTGTTTTAAAACTTAACTTGAAAACAACATTCTGACAGTTTCTGCCAATTTTTTAAGAGGATAAGAGATAAGTTTAATGTAAATTATTTTTCAAATTTATAAACATGAAGTTCACATTGATTTACCTTCCTAAAACATGTTTTTTAAAATTACTTTTTAGGGGCTATGCATCATTTTGTTTAGCTTTAATAAAAAAAATAAATTATGATTTACATACTACATACCTTAAAGTAAGGCAGCTGAAATGGACATTGGAAAAAGTTTTAAATGTACTAAATTCCAAATCATTGCAGCGGATAACTTTTAAATAGTAATATTTTTTTTCTACAGTTTCTGTGAGTATGTGAGTGAGATCAGCAATTTAGTGGGAACCCTGAATCATTTTCTCAATTCACAGCAAATAAAACAAAAGGTGAGTATTTCTGCAAAAAATAAGAGAGACATTTTCAAAAGTGCTTGCACCTTACTTCTAGCTTTTTAAAATAAAATTCATGGAAATCAATCGAAAAAAAACAAAATTGTTAAAATATTATCTAAATTTTTTAATTCAATTTCTAATCTGAATTATTAAGGAACCTAATTTTTTTTTAAAGGCGACAAAATCATCCAATTTATTTATAATTGATTTAGACAATTTTAAGTTGCATAAATCTTTTACAAAGGAATAAAATAACTGAAATTTTAAGGTAAATCATTTTTATTTTTAACAATAAAAAGTGCTATTTTTTATAAAAAAATAATATTTTATTTATTTTAGACCCTAAAAAATGTGTGCTTTGCAGCGTCAAAACTTGTGGAGTCGTCTTGTGATGGAAGGTGAGACCCCAGGGATAAATCATTTGAGACAAGTGTACATTAAAATAAATAATAAATTAACCAAAAAATGGTAGTTAAATAAAGTATGGAATTTAGACAGAGCAAATTATTATTCTAGCAAAATACCCATGCTAAGCTTTGATGAAGTCATCAACATATTCATTTACCTGGTCTTGTCTTTCAAGGATTTGAAATTTGGATCATGCTGATACAAAATTAATCATCTTTTCCACAATGGAAGTTAGAGGATATTCAAGAGTTTTTTATTATATGTCCATTTTTCAAAATGCTATTCAAGAATTACTAAAGGTACCATGCTTTTTTAAGGCATTACAAGGATTCCTGTGACCAACTGCAGTTTTTCTGTCCACATGAATCACAACTTAAAACTCCTGTCTTGGTGTTTTAAAATTAGGTATTATCTATCATTATGGAGAATTTTAAACCAAAAAAATCTATTTCAGAATCATGCGAAAATGCTGTTAATTCCTTAAATCCTCTCAAGGCCCTTTCAAAATTCTCCAAAAATATGTTAAAATTCATGATTTAAACTGAATGTGTTGGTAAAAGCGAAACATACCTTTTTTATCCTTAATAGTTATTCTGCAAAGACTTTGAATATTGTGGATTCTATTACATTTCTAGATGAGGATCGCAGCCTGCCACAATTTCTTTTAAAAAATTTGGGGGATGAGGTAGGGCAAACAGATTGTGTAGCAGCATGATCTGAGAATAAACTCTTGTACTGGTTCTTTGACGGTATCCCTGTTGCATCAAAAGATCTAACTGGGCTGATACCTCTTCCTCTCAGTAGGGGTTGATCTCATTAATAATAAAATTAAACTAAGTTTGCAGCATGTTTTCTTTCCTTAACTAAACCTCATCAAATTATCATTTTTTGGCTACATAAAAAAAACTGTCAGTACACACATAGTGTACAAGAGCAATCTTCTTGGAAACTTCTTAATGCTTGCTTTTACTATATTAAAATGAGAGAATAATGGTTTTGGGCAGTAAAAAAAAAATAATAATATGTTTTAATTGACAGCTTGTGTGATGTATTAAAAAGACCAGAAATGATCAATCAAATTTGTAAAAACATAACACTGACAAGTGATGACATTGAAAGAGAGCCCTGGTTGCAGCTTCTTGCCTCAATAACTCTCTGGAAACAGTAAGTAAATAGAACAATTTTCTTATTTGTCTGTGTCAGAATTATAGAAATTACCTAAAGTATTACTAAGGAAGTATTTGAATTATTTTTTTTATTACTAGCACCATATTGCATTAGTGAAGTGTCTGAAAAACAGGTAAATAAAAATAAGTAATAAAATCTCATATAAAATGTTCAAAAAATGTAATACACATACATTGATTGTTTGAATTATTTTTATAATCTTAGAATAACATCAAACTGTGCATTGTCTTTTAACGTACATTTTTAAAACTGGTAAATGTATGTTTAATTAATTAACATTCTTTATTACAGCACCCATCCATGTGTTATGAGAGAAGTAAACATAGATGTTATTTTGGAAATGTTGACTGAATGTGTGGATCAAAAGGTCAGTAAATACTTAACAAATTACAATTTCAAATTTCTTGTGTATTAGAAAATATAAAATTCACATAAAAAGGGGGAAAAATTTGTTTAGAACTGCTTACTTAAAATTGGCAGAAATGAAAATTGTGTCTACACTGATAATTAATTCAGAATTTAGTTTGCAGTAAGAAATGTTCATTGTTATTCAGGCATTTTTACAAATGAAGATACTTATAAAATTAAAGTAATTAGGATTATAGTCAATGTTCCCTCTAAGGTTTGTTGGTCTGTGTGCAAAGTAAAAACTCTTGTGTGCAAAGTTGCACAGCATCTATTTTGTGTGCAATATTTTACAAAATTTCATGCGGGGCCTCGCCGCTCTAAGGTAACATTGATTATAGTGTGCTCTCAATTAATTGAACATTAATAATAGCACACTGGGATACTAATTTTTTCTTTCATTATATTCTTAGGGAAAAAAAATACATTTATGTTTACAATTCCCATCACTACTGTGTGCATACCTTTCAAAGTAAAACAATTGAAATATTTGAATTTTCTTTCATGCATTTTTGCATGTTTCTATCCTATTCAGAGATTGAATGAAGGCAATCCTTTATTTATTTTTATTACTCGTTTCAGTGCATATACTATCTGTTGTTGGTATGTCAGAATCTTGTCAAAGGCAGCAAAAGACACAAAACAGATTTGCTGATGAGCAATCTTTTCAATATTCTCAAAGGGTGAATGACTCATTTAATTTTTTTAATTAAGAGGCATATGAGTTGAACCAAATCATTAATGATTCAGTTAGGGGAGCTCAGTTTATAAAAGAGCAATTACTATTTCATAAAATAGATCATTTTACAGTTAACAAACCAATATTTTATTGTAGAGATTTTAGGCTTTTAAAACAAAAATTTTTATTTTTTATTTTAGGCCTTTTTAAACATAATTTAAATTTTTTATTTTAGGCTTTTTAACCATCATTTAAATTTTTTATTTTAGGCTTTAAACAACATTTTCATTATTTATTTTAGGCTTTTTAAACATAATTTAATTTTTTTTATTTTAGGCTTTTAAAACATAATTTGAACTTATTATTTCAGGCTTTTAAATCAACATTTTTATTATGTTTTTCAGGCTTTTTAAACATAAACATTTTTATTTTAGACTTTTTAAACAAAATTAATATTTTTCATTTCCAATGTCAGTCTTTTGGACAAGGGCTTGAGAAGTCCATCATTAGAGTTGCGTGAGAGTCTGTGTGAGGAAATGAACTTGACCTTACCTCCACCCAGTGAGTTAACTGGAGTCCCTGCACAGAAACCTGAAAATATTGATAGAGTGTAGGTTGTTTTTCCATTTTTTAAATTTTTTTTTTTTCATGATAAACCAAATTGGTCTAGCATGTACAATTCACAGGTTTATTATTATTACTTTTCCATTTCATTTTTTAAAATTAAAAAAAATCATTGCTTATATTTATTCTTGTGCTCTCAAAAGTTCACAGTTTAAAAATATCAGAAAATCACCATTGCTTTCATGTATTGCTTTCGGAGCACTGTAAAGTTTTTTTCAAATAAATTTATTATTAATTTTTTAAATATTAAACTTTGAAACTGACTTACTGTTGTATAACAAGGATGTAAGTGGGGTGAGACTACTATCAGGCAGTGGGAAAAAATGGTTGAAATTATCCCTCGTTTATCACAGGAGATAAGGTGCAAGGTGAGCACGGAGTAGGGACAACAACTGTTAAACAACATGATACATTGGATAAGTTTAAAGTTCGCTATATATGATGTGATAATGGTGATGAATATTCTGTGCAGTAAAAATGATGATGATGATGTAGGTGATGGTAACTTTTACTGCGCAGTTGATGACTGTATTTTAAGTCTCTTCCCTGGGGCAAAACCTCCTCTAAAACTGCTACTGTATTTAAAAACCTGCAAAGTAGTGAATCCGTGAAAAGTGAATCACTAGGTAGAGAGGGATAACTATATAAAAAAAGTTATTCGTGCGCCTGACAAGATGCCACAAAACACCTGTGACAGCTGTTGAGGTTGGTGCAGAAAGACATTTTTATGACTGAAAATAATAATAGTTCTAACACTTGCAGTCAGTGACCATGGCAATGACACTAAACCCATTTTGATAATGTACTGATTTTCAACATCAAATACCTCAAATCCAAGAGAGTTCTTTTTTAAAACCAATTTTTATCCTAATTTTTAAAATATATCTATAACAGATGTTACTTCTGTATTGAAGATTATAGCGTATTTATTAAATTTTTACTAAAAATGAATATAAGCAAACAGAACTTTTTTTTATTTTATCATTTATTAATTATTTTTATTGAAAACTTTCTTAGGTTTACAATTGGATTTGGGTTAAAATATATTGCTTTTCTTTCAGTTCATTTTTCCTTTCCCAACTTTACTATTCTTTATAGACTCGTCCCATGTGTCTCGTGGTCACAGAGCTGTTTCAGGGTAATTCTCACCTTTAAAATTGGACAAGCGAAACAAGAGGATTTCACTATCACAGAGAAGAGAATCTGTTGCAGGTAAAGGAGCAATTATAGAATAATGAGTTTATTTCATGTCTTATCTATGCTCAAGATTATTGCATCCACAGACCATTCAGTTCCTTGGGCAAGTGACACAGCGTTCACAGGCCACGGCTACGAGGGTTTCGCACAATTCCCAGCCGCTTTTGTTTCCCTACCTAGTGTTAGTTTCCCATTCGGAGCTGGGTGGACTCGGGACACCCTAGGCCCTGGGAACAAATCCTTGTCTTTACAGAGATTGAAATCTGTGATCATTGGTACCAACATGCCCACTAAGTTCTTTTCCCACTTAGCGTTTCAAAAAACTCTCAACAAGGTAATCTCTTGTAAGCAATACCAATATGCATACATTATTGTCTTACAAAACTTAGTGCTCAGGCTGGCAAGAAAATGTTTGATTTCTATTTGATATTACTTATTTATTCTGGAAGAAAAAGGCATCGTGCTGGATTGTAAAGACTGTTCCATTATCTTATCTTATCACTTATAGATGCTCCTTCTATACAGAAAATTTTTTTTTTTTTTGGTTAAAATTCCTTCCAAGGAATTCTTTATTATAATTTGATAGATATATATTTTAAAGCTATGTGATATTTATATCTTATTTTCTAATGAATTTGTAATTTCAAACAAAACTAACACCTGAAAATTGAAAACTAAATGTTAAATTTTCTCCCGGTTTTGAACATGTTAAAAATAAGGTGAGAATATTCAAATTGTGGGCACTTGCATTTCAGGAAGCGTCCTTTATAAATAAATAAATAAATAATAAAATTTCAATCTATATCAAATTGTTCAACAAGCGTAGAAGTTTCAAAACGTTTTTTTAAATTTAACTTAAGATAGATATTTTTTAAATGAAGCATATAATTGTACATGAATTTAATGCTATCTATTTAGTGAGTTATTTATCTTACAAAATCTACCAAAATAATTCCACAAATTGATTGCATTTGAGATTAATTAGGTTAAATTATTAATACTCATTAAGAATTTTAGTCAATTATAGCAATAGCATTATTCCTCCCTAGCTGCGAATCTGGTAGCATTCGGTACCAGCTAGACTGGGAGCTGTTTGACACAATTGTTCCTGAAAAAACCAATTTTTTGGCACAGTCCAGTGTCACACTGATTTCACTTGCTAAGAACAACAAGGGCCAGTGGAGTCGTCTACTGAAAGAAAAGATAAAGGTATGAATCTATTAATAAGGTGAGGGAAAGTCTCCAGAAAAACATCTCCTTTTTAGTTTTAATGCACTCAAGGTTGGAAAAATGCTAAAATTTTATTGGTATAAGTTTTCATAATAGAAGTATTTTACCACAGATCATTTCCTACATGTTAATACTAAAAATCAATATCTATAGCCCCCAACTCTAAGCCTTGATTATGATCACATAATGGGCAGTAGTGACGAGGAAGAAAATGAGGATTCTAACAGCTTCTTTCCATACAAGAACGACAGCCTTCCAGCCACTAACGGGCCCACAGAGAAGGTCATTCCTAAGGAACGTTTTGAACTGTCCGAAGAAAGTACCAGCGAGGCTGAATTGGCTGCCTGCAGCACCAGTGACATTGAGGAGGATCCGCTTGATCTTGAGAGGACCATAGTCACATGCCTGCAACCCTGAGGACATCAACAGTTTTCAGATGCATTCAGTACTTATTTTGTAACTCACTAAGGGGAATTTTTTTTAAATAAAATGAAATTTTACTTATACAAAATAAAATTTCATACAGTACGAATTTCCCTTTTTTATTTCATTACAAATTTACCTACTAGGGGCATAATGAAATTAGGAATACTTTTTAAACAATTTATTGTAATAATATTTTTATTTAATGGTTTATAGTAACTTCTCACATTTTCTTCCATGCTCATATTCAATTCAGAATCTCTTTAAGTGGATACATGCTTTACATTTATGGATGGTCACTAACCCCATAGTTGGTCTGCTGAAAAAATTGTTGCACTAAATTAGCTGAATGTGTTTTTAAAATAATATTCCTACGGAAGCCCCACCAATATTTTATTATGCTTAATGTAAAAAATATATATTTTATGTTTCAGCGAAAAAGCTTAATTTAATTTAACTTGGTCATGTTTGTTTCTGATTGCTGAATTTTATTATTGAACAGTTATCAATTTTGTGTTTCATCTTAAATAATGTTTATTAAAATAAAATATGTTTTTTTAATGGTTTTAATCAAACTTGAATTGTTTGAGAGTGATAGACATTTACTAGGTCTGAAATATCTGAACTTTTTATAAGTGAAACTGTATTTTGTATGTTAAGTTAATGTTCTCAAATTAATTTTAAAATAAAACTTTAAAAACCTCAAATGAGTTGTTTGGTGTAGTTTAAAATTACATTTAAAATTTTTTGAGCATGCAGACTTATGCAAAAGAAAAGAAACTTGACTCCAAATAAAGTATAAAAATAATTGCCTAAGAGGCCACCCAGCCAAGCACTTATATGTTGATCCCAGATCACAATACCAAACATTTTTCTAATAAGCTACCAGCTAGTTGTATTTCAATAATTTCATAGCTTTTGTTTCTAAATTAAGTAGAAAGACAAACACAAACACTTGATTATCTTAGGATCGAAATGGTATTTAAAACAATTTCAAAGTTATCAATTTGCATGAGTTTAAATAATTTAGTGTCTCTTTTAAGAAAAGAAAAGTTCAGTTCCACTCACCATTTTCTTCTTGCACAAGCAACTGTAAGTGCCAGAAGTTTGGTGTGTTTGCCTCAAGTCAAAGGTTTCATATTGAAGTAAAGCAGGCACGATCATTATATTTTCTGGGAGGGAGAGTTGTGGATTAAGTCATTCCCTATTTTGATTCAATGACCAAACTAGTAGTCATTTTAACTAACAGAACTAAGCCAGAACAAGATACTGAAATCTTTTTAAAAAAAGACCCATCTGACACAACTTAAGGCTTTATAAAAAGAAAATTTGTAATTAATGTAATAATAAAATACAACTGAAATGGTACAATACATCGGTCATACCTGTACTGAATATGCATAATCTTTCTAGGACCCATCTACAAAAGAAAACTGAGAAATTTAAAAAAAAAAAAAAAAAGACCTGCAACTGCAAGATTCATTACAGAAGAATATTTTCAAGTGACAAGAGTAACACCATAATTTATATTATTAAAGCTAAATCAGAAACACCACAGGATATAAGTGAAAAGTAGTGAGATTATATAAGGCATTAATTCTAGCTTGGAAACACAACAAAATAGTTATCTTATAAAACACTCTGAAAAAAATTATAAAACCCGTTTCTCGTTCCATATCAAAACAAAAAATAACCATCATAAATTACATGGGGAAAAACAGGCAAATAATCACATCAACATTCAAAGCAAATGTTCTACTAGACATAAACCATTGATAAATGAATGAGTAAGACGCAATACTATAGAAAAGATTGCATTGAATTGAGTAAAGTTCCATTATCTGATCTCGTTTTACTAGTTACTTCTTTAGATCTCAATTTTTACAAGACGCTTGAAAGTATGTCTTTATCAAAATGGTTTATGTTATTGCTGTGTATATTAATAAACATCAACGGAGAATTTTGAATATTTTCATGTTCTTGCCCTAAACCTCAATAGTTTTCATTAAAATGGACGAATTCAAATTATTTACACATTACTATAAATGGATAGGCGTAACATTTTTAATAAATAACCGCATTATAATGAAAAACACAAGTTATGTGTGCTACTTTAATGCATTAACAGAAAATAAATTTAATTTTTAGTAAGTTACCTTACAATAATTTTCTAAAACTGAAACAGTAATATAAATTACAACTTGCAAGTTAAACACAATATTTGAACCACTATGTCATGTAGGTACTTGTTAGCGCATCATTCTGCGCATGTCGAAATTCTACGCAAAAACTGTCGTGGCGATATTAATATAGTACATTTTGTTCGGTCCAGTGGTGATGTATTGTTGTTTTTTGTGCATTTTCCTTATAAAACCACCATTTATGACGCATACCGCTTAGTTTTCGAAACAAATCGATACATTTTTTAGCGATTTTTATTTTTTGGTCGGATTTGCCTTTAATAGTAATAAGCACTATGTAATCAAACAAATGTTGCATGAACCCGTTAATTAGACTCAAAGCTAAGAATATTTTTGTTTCACCTCTGTTTACTCCCTTCAAAAGAAAATGGGCGGTTGTCGGAAATGGCTTTTTTCAACAGACCAACAATGCCGCCCTCTGGATGAGTCCCGCCCGGGGTGGACCGCCCCTCCACACCCCACTAGCTACGCCACTGCCCCCTCTACTCGTAGGTGCGCGACTTCATTTAAGGACGGCCCCTCGTCGTTAGTTTGAATTAACGACATCGTCCACATGTAACATGGGCGAAGTATCGGAAACTACTGAAAGCAGCATCACGCATTAATTTTGTTATTTCTTTAAACATTTTAAACTGATCCGGCATCCTTCCGTCTCGCGAGACGATGGTGCATCACCGTTGGGGTGGGTTGCATTTCCTCGCGTGACTGTGCAGTCCTATCCTTGAGTGACAGTCTTTGCCACAGTTTTTACACACGAGTTCTGTGCTTCCAAATGTTTTGGCCTTTCTCCTAGCTCTTCTGTCTGCAGCGTCCTCCATTCTTCGCTCCTAGGCTACTATGACGCCCTCTTTGACAACTGTGCGCCACGTAGATCGGTCTTCTGCCTTACACTCCCAGTCACTTGTATGTATTTTGGCTGCTTTCATGTCCCTTTGACAGACATCTTTAAATCGCAAGCGTGGGCGACCTGTTTTCCTCTTTCCTGAAGCAAGTTCACCATATAGGAGGTCCTTCGGGATGCGGCCGGGGCTCATTCTTTTGACATGTCCTAGCCACCTCAGGCGTCTTTCACTAAGAATTGAGAACATGCTTTGGGTATTGGCACGCGTTAGTACCTCACTATTAGGCACTTTTTCTTGCCATTTAATACCAAGGATGCGGCGCAAGCATCTCAAATGGAAGCTGTTAAGCTTACGCTCTTGTGATGTATAAGTGGTCCATGTCTCGCTCCCATATAGTAGTGTACTGATGACACAGGCTCGATAGACGCACAGTTTGGTTTTCTCCGTTAGCTTGGTGTTTTGCCAGACCCGCTTATTTAGTTTAGCCATTGTTGCGGCTGCCTTGCCAATTCTGCTGTTTATTTCTTCTTCAATGGACAGTGTATTGGAGACCTTGGATCCCAAGTAGGTGAAGCTGTCCACAACCTCCAAGTTTTCATTATCGATATTTATGGTAGGAGGAGGTCGAGTGTCTTGGGCCATGATGTTTGTCTTTTTCAAGCTGATTTGCAGACCAAATTCTTTGCAGGCATTGGAGAAGCTTGACACGAGTTGTTGCAAACCAGATTCTGTATGTGCTGTTAGTGCCGCATCATCCGCAAATAGTAGCTCTCGAATTAGGACATCCGTCGTTTTGGTCTTGGCTCGGAGGCGGGCAGTGTTGAAAAGTCCTCCATCAGCTCTGGTATGTAACCAGATTCCCTCACTGCTATCCTTGAATGCGTATCGAAGAAGTACAGAGAAGAATATTGCGAAGAGTGTTGGTGCGAGTACACAACCTTGTTTAACTCCGCTGCTGACAGGGAAGGCCTCTGACTTAGCTCCATCGAACTGTACTGTGCCAAGCATATTTTCATGGAACTGTCTGATGATGGCAAGTAGGTGAGGGGGACATCCAATTTTTGCCAGTATTTGGAATAGCCCGTTGCGACTGACTAAGTCGAAGGCTTTTGTAAGGTCCACAAATGCAATGTATAGTGGCATCTGCTGCTCTCTGCATTTTTCCTGGAGCTGTCGTATGGAGAACACCATGTCTATGGTAGACCGACCGGACCGGAAACCACACTGAGATTCTGGATAGACGCGGGATGCTAGGCTTTGTAAACGTTTTAGTATAACGCGGGCAAAGGTCTTTCCTACAATACTAAGGAGTGAAATGCCGCGATAATTATTGCAATCACTCCTATCACCTTTGTTTTTATATAGTGTCACTATATTTGCATCCTTTAGGTCTTGGGGGATGTAGCCCTGTTCCCAGCAGAGGGACAGAATCTCGTGCAATGGTTGGAGTAAAGCTGTCTTGCCACTCTTTAGAACCTCTGTTGGTATTCCATCATTCCCAGGCGCTTTTCCACAAGCTAGACTGTCAATTGCTTTGCTCAGCTCTTCCTGTGTGGGCACGACATCAAGTTCTTCCATGAGTGGCATATCTGGGATGTCATCTAGAGCGGTGCTGGAGACTGTGGTAACTGTTGAATACAATTCCAGATAATGCTCAACCCACCGTTTTAGCTGTGCTGCCTGGTCTTGAATAATTTCTCCATTTTTGGACTTTAGGGGAGCAGCTTTTGACGTCAAGGGGCCCGTTGCCTTTTTGATGTTTTCGTACATGACTTTTGCATTGCCCATGTCTGCAGCTGATTGTATACTGGAACAGAGCTTAAGCCAGTAGGTATTGACACATTTACGTGCAACCTTTTGGGCAAGTGACTTAGCTGTTTTTAAAGCATGCAAATTGTCAGGTGTAGGCTTTTCCTTGTAAGCCATAAGAGCTTTCCTTTTTGCTTCAGTGACGGGTTTCATCTCGTCCCAATGTTCATCAAACCAGTCCGTGTTTTTGTGAGATTTTTTGCCAAAGGCTTGTATTGCGGATGTATAGATTGTGTCTCTCAGTTGCGTCCATTTGGAGTCAATGGTGACGCATGGGGACATCTTTGAGAGACTTTCCTTCACCTTGTCTTTGAACAGCTGCGCTATCGCAGGGTCTTTCATGCAGGAGGTATTGATGCGTGGACTTCCCTTTTTCTTTGTGTGGTACGAGTTTTTCCTCATTATTCGTACTTTGCTGGCGACAAGGGAATGATCCGTGTCACAGTCGGCACTGTGATAGCTGCGAGTGAGTAGGACGCTAGCTAGTTGTGCACGCCTGGTGATAATGAGGTCCAGCTGGTGCCATTGGTGGGATCGAGGGTGTCTCCAAGATACTTGATGTATATCCTTGCACTTGAAGAAAGTGTTGGTCACACACAAGCCTCGTGAGCAGCACAATTCCAGAAGCCTTTGTCCATTTTCATTTAACTTTCCTCTTCCAAATAGTCCAAGGCAGGTGGGCCAGGCTTCGTGGTCGCTCCCCACTCTAGCATTGAAATCTCCTAGGAGATAGATTGCCTCGTCTTTGTGGATGCCGGCTATTGCCTGGTCTAACGCTCCATAGAACTGGTCCTTCTCTTCCGGAGTTGAATAGAGTGTTGGGGCATACACACTAAGAATGTTTGCTGGGCCCGCAGTTGTTCTGAGTCTTAGAGTGAGGATCCTCTCCGTGCCTGATGACGGTGGTTCAATGGATGGTAGAAGAGTGTTTTTAACAGCGAAACCCACACCATGCTGTCTAGGTTCGTCTTTCGGTCTGCCTTGCCAGAAGAAGGTGTAATTGGCCTCTTTGAGTGAACCGTTGTCTGGGAGCCTGGTCTCCTGAAGGCATGCTATGTCAATCTTTAGCCTTTTAAGTTCTCTATCGATTATTCCTGTCTTCCGTGTGTCGTTTATGGACTGCAGATCATCAGTGATGCCGGGACACATAGTCCTCACGTTCCAGCTAGCGATTCGAAGAGCTGGGGTCTTCTTTTTCTTTTTTGTATTTCTTGGTGCAGGGCTTAGTGGCCCACTTGTTGAGTGGTACTCTAATCTCCACGCACCCAGTGGAGAAGGCAGGCCATGACGGGATAGCACCTATTTGACTGGGGGCTGCCCAGTTTGAGGCGGGCGGTAGCTGTCCAGTGAGACATTGGTAGTCTCTCCCACCGTCGGAAGCAGCCCCTGGCGCCTAGCTCTACGTCAATTGAGCTTTGGCTTATAACCGGTAACTGCTGCTTCCCGTGTTTTGTCGACACCTTGCGGCGACGCTGGAGTGTCCTCTCCAGAGGTGATGCAAGCCTGGGCGGGTATTATGGAGAATTAGCTGCTGCCCATACAGCATATCCCCCCTCTCCACGTCAATGGTGTAACCAAGGGAACGACTTGCGTCGATGCAGCTTGGCTGCCATTGGCGTCGCAGGAGCTGCCGGTATGTACATAAGTCTTATGTATAGACCGCCTGTAGGTGCTCCAATTTCTGATTTTCTTTCAGGGTTTACTCCCTTAGCCTTTCCCGCAAGGCAGGTATAGCCGCAAGGCAGCGGAGGATTTGTAGTCGGAGTTTCCTTCTCCTAGATGAACTACCAGCCAAGGTTTTAACGAGCATCATCTACCCGTAGGGGTGCCAGAACCGGGGTTTGAACCCGTGACCGATTTTTATTTTAGAATTGTTTTTGTACTGCAGCGCACTAACACTTTTGACCACCGACATCGTCCACATGTAACATGGGCGAAGTATCGGAAACTACTGAAAGCAGCATCACGCATTAATTTTGTTATTTCTTTAAACATTTTAAACTGATATTCTAGTTTAATTGACTATAATAATTACCTATCTAAAGATGATTTAACACCTACTTCATTGTATATTTTTCTAATGAGTTAGCGAGATTCGGTGTATACAAACGGCCTCTTGTTACGGGGTGGGCGCCCTTTTATTTATACAATTTGAATGGTACTATATACAAATATTAAATATTCTCGTGATATGAATCCATTCTATTTATTGTCTATAGGAACTTGTCGCAATCAACGTCGGTAACTTTTTATCAATAATGAGAAAAACGCCCCATTTCCAATATCCACATCTATATTAAGGTAGCTAGCACTGGCTGACACCATCCAAGGGGAGTGACACAAATTTGAAAAATAAATTAAACAAACCGTAAAAACAAAGTTTTTGACTATTAATCCCTTATATATGAGACATAACTAAAAGTATTGATTTTGTTCAATATAATACGCACCGCGCGAGAGACTAGCATAAACATTCTCAGATCAGGAATATATAAGGCTGTAAAAAGTCAATGATATGATGGTTTTATAGATTAATTAACATGAATAAATACTTGTAATTGAAACGAAGTATAAAGGTGGATTTTTTTTACCATTGCATGCCCTATTTATGTAAGAGGCCGCATAAGATGATATACCTATAAGTACTCATTTATAAAAATACAATACACTTTCTTTAAATGCCACAAGAAAGTTATTGAGGTCTCAGGTCCCTTCCTACACAAAAAGAGACAAAACATTCAAAATTTACACCCAAAAAACACTACCAATTAATATGCATTTATAAATTAGGGCTACGTAAATTAACGATTAATTTTATAGATTAAAATTATTTTAATCTTTAAAGTAGCGATTAAAGTTTCAACATCATAGTTAGTCAATCATAAAGATAAAAACACCTTTCTTATTCCATATGCAAGAACAAACATATACAAGTTTTCTTTCTTTCCGTCCGGTATTCGGACGTGGAATGGGTTGCCTGAAGAAACCAGGAAAGCCAACACTTTTTCATCATTTTAAACTCTAGTAAGAATACAGGACTAAACACAAACCATAGAAATACGTAGGACGCAATAATCTTCTATACAGAAGGAGCGTCTGTAACATATAAGATGAGATAAGATACTCACTTCGATTTATTAAATAATGATTAATTATTAATAATAAATAATGGTTTGCGTTTTTATGTACAAACTTCTCCTTTAAAAAAAATATTTTTAAAATGTAAACTTTAAAATAAGCTCTGTTTATAATAAGGAAAATTATATAAAACATTAAACATTGTTTTTACTTAATTAACAATAACAAAATTTAAATTCATTGACATTATATTGAACTACTTAGGCCTATATTTAAAATTAAAAATATAAATTTATATGTTTTAGTTACTTCCCTTAAAATTTTCAGCGTCATGCATCTTATTTTTAGCTTTAGTAAAAATTATCGATTAATTATTCGGTAAATTTAAATTAATCGATAACAACCCTATTATAAATATATTATTTTTTATAAACAAATAATTTGTATACATTAGTATGTAAGGGGCCGACCATAATGTACGTCACGCTATTTTTGACCATTTAANACCATTTAACCCCCCCCCCCCTCTTGTCACAAACTGTCACAAATCTCGGACCCCTCCCCCCTTGAAGTACGTCACACTTTCGAACAAAAATAACTTTTTTATTAACAAAATAAAATAAATTTAATATAAAACTTCGTCACGTCACACATAGCAGGACACTCCCCTCCCCCATGTCACAAACTGTCACACTTTCTTACACCCCTCCCCCCCTCTGGAGCGTGATGTACTTTATGGACGGCCCCTGTATATAAATGCTTTTTTCTGATTTTCTTCATGGCACAATATTTGATATATCAATGTTGTCAGCCATGCCATGCTCAAAAAAGCTACTAGATTGCGTAATGTTGTACGAATATTATAACTGCCAAACCTCGCTTGAATTTCTACAATAACCTCATCTTATAAGGAATACAACTTTCTTCTCAACTATTTATCTACATACCATGCATAAATACATATTCGCTTTGATCGCCAATTTTTTTTCTTTCGTTCTTTGACTAGAAGGTACATTAAAATCGTAAGGTCTCCACAAATAGTTTTAGTAAAAGTCAAAGGATCCTTTTAAAATTCCATTAGTTTCTCTGTGAGTAGCCTTTGCAAAGCATTTTTTTTTCACAATTCATTTCTGAATAATTCGCGCTATATTGACTTCATTAAGTAGATGTTATCAAATGTCCATCACCAAATGTCCAGAAAAAAAAGTGAATTGTGACTAGCAAAGTTCCTGGGTCTGTTTGTGTGTTTAAATCTTCGTCTGCCTCGTAAGTTTTTCTATAGCTTAAAAATTGCTCCAAAACGTATATTAACTATTTTGTATCCTGAATAGGTTTAATCCCTTGCAAGTAGCAGCAATTAGATCTATCCAAAGTACTTAGAAATATATTTTTTTTAAAGTGCGTAACAACGTTCTAGTGTACTAAAAATGCTTTTTTTAAATGTTTTATGTGGAACGGCATGAACAATTTTAAAAATAAAATAAATGATATTTGATAACAGTTTGGGTGAGATTTGTGTCTTAAAGTCTCTTGAAATCCTGTACATTTCCCAAAAATACTCAGCAGTACCTTATTTTAAGATTAAAAATTAATTTAAAATCATTTCAGAAATGCCGTAAATAAAAACTTTAAATTTTTATGAAACCTATGAAAGATTTTAAATCTACTTTCTGATTTTCAATTATTACATAACACACAACTAGATTTGTTTGATCGCGATGTGATATATTGAGAGCTAACGCATACATTGAATAGTAGTTGATTTCATGTAAATGAAATTTAAAAAGATATATTAATTTTTTTATTTAAATTATTTTGCAAATTTTGATTCTATACCCTCGATCATAATTTGCTAGCAGATGCATGAGTTCCAGAATATTAGCTATTAATTGCATTGGTATATTCCTCCTTGTGACCACGAAAAGTCTATTTACTATTTTGCCAGGATTTAATAATGTCAATTATTATAACACGAACTACTTGTCCCTTTGATTTATTTTCGTTTACAACAAAACAACTTATCGTTGTTTTTTAAGTCTATTCTTTTTAAACTGATTTCTGATTCCTTTCATTTGCAAATACTTTTGCAATGGTGAGCACTAGTTTACGAGTGGCTCCATTTGAATTTATTTTATTGTCAACTCTTATTGCATTAGACAAGCAACATTGTTCATTATTTTTGTTTATTGCAACAAAAAAAAGAAGACATTTAACTGAAAATGGTAATGCTGTAGAAGAATACGCCATATAATATAAGTGCGCTAACAATC
>MUZC01000470.1:225789-238853 GCA_002072015.1 Radix auricularia | reverse complement strand
AATTGCCTACAATATAAAGTCTAAAAGAGTCGTACATGTAATCGACAATTAATTGTTATGTAATGATGATACGAAATGTATAAACAATTTTCCAAATCTAATGCTAAAAGAAGTTTAGTATTGTTCGTTGGAAGGTTTACGGTTTGATCCAGATAGTTTACTTTTGAACGTATGTGTAAGTATTAGTAAATACTTGAATACAATTTATATCTTTGGACAACAATATGTTTCACATGTTCACTATAATAATACATTAAAGTTAGTTTTACAGAAAAAAAAACTCACGAAGAGATCGTAAGTTTTTTGAAAAAGAAAATTAAAAAAATAGAATTGTATCCTTACGTCTTATGTTAAATAGTTCTAAAGTGTTTTACTGCAGCATTCCATTGAAATGGTTAATAGTTTATATTTAATTAACCGTTTAAAATATATTTTAAAAAATTATAACAATTTTTCTTATATTGTTGTGCTCTTTTTAACAGATGAGTGAGCCGAAGAAAAAAATGTAGACAGTTCAGTGTTGAATATTTAAAATATGGCTTTATTACATCAACAGGAAATGGTATTTTACCAATGTGTCTTCTGTGTAATAAAACATTTTCAACCTTCCAAGCTTAAGAAACGTTCAATGAAAATCCATAGATTTAACTTTTTTTTTTTTTTTTATTATTTTTTTTTTTTTAAGCAGTCCAAGAAACATATTTGAAAACCCCATCACTTTAACAACTCATAGGGACAACATCTAAGTGAGATGACAATGGACTGTGTGCGTTATGTAATATTTCTTTATTGATTACAAAGTCTTGCAAGAGCTCCACATGATTAGTGAAGAACTTATTTTACCAGCTGTAAGTGAACTGATACGCACTGTGTTGCACGAAACAGCTTTCGACATCACAAAAAGAACTTCCCTGAGCAACAATTCAGTCCAAAGAAGGATTAACGAAATGGCTCACTGTGCTGAAAACTCTTTATGTGAATACTTAAAAACATCTGAATTTTCTCTACATCTTGACAAGTCCACTTTACCAGGAACGAGGCTTTACTATAAGCTTATGTACAATTTGCAAAAGAAGAACTACTTTGCCAAGAACTGTTTGCTAAATTTTGAAAACAGATTCGAAAGGTGAAGCGTTATTTACTGAATTGAAAAGATTTTTCGATGTGCAACATGTATGTTCAGTACATTGTGTTATTTATCGACATCAATAAGTTGCAGAAATTGTAATAAACGTTTGCATGGATCACTAGATTATGTTATTAGAGCAGTTAATAAAATCAAAAGGAATACCTTCAATGAGATATTATTTGCTAAACTTTGATGGAAACTGATGAAGACCATTATTGTTTACTACTTCACACGTGGGACGTGGTGGTCGAGAGGTAGCGCTCTCGACTGTCATACCGATGGTCACGGGTTCGAATCCACACGAAGGTGAGGATCTGCTCTCGTGGCCTGAGGAGTCCCCGAGTCACCCAGCTCCGAATGGGTACCTAACTAGACAATAGTTAGGCGGCTGGGGTAATGCGTGGAACCCCTATAGCCGTGGCCTGTGACCGCTGCATCACTTGCCAACAGATCATCTCTCATGGTCTGTGGACGCAATTATCTTCTGCATAGAAGGAGCGTCTGTATATCTAAGATAAGACACAAAAATACGTTGGATATCTAAAAGTTCATGTTTAAATAACCTTTATGCTCTCTTTGATTCAGTGCTGGAATTCCTGGAAATTTAATTAACTCAAAACGACATAGCCGACATGATAGATTTGTTTGCCAAATTTCACGAAACTAATTTGAAACTACTAGGTAACCAATTAAATTTAATCAAAACTAAAAGCGTAATATCTGCGTTTGTTGCAAAAACAATTTATGTATAAACAGAACTTGGGGAGAAGAGAATGTTCTCAGATTCAAAGTCGCTCGAAATTGCAAAATAATATAATAAGATGAAGACTTGCTTGCCTACTGTCAACACTTGGCGGCTCTTCATGCAGACCTAAACCGAAGATTTGAAGACATTCTTCACTTGGATGTTTCCCACTGGGTGTTGAACCCTTTTGCTCGGGGACAAACTCAAACCCCAGACATTGATGAATCCATACTAATGCAGGTGCAACTTATTGAATTATCCAAAAATGAGGAACTTAAACCAGTTTGAATAAGGATAACACAAATTCTGGTTACGAAAATAGATGCCAATTGTATATCCTGCATTATGAGTTATTGTACAGAAGTTGTTGACTGGTTACCCGTCTTCCTATTCGTAGAACGTGGATTCGGTGCAGTTTTTGAGCATATTCACAACCAAAAGAAATCGGGTTGAGATTAGTGCTCGTGGGGATTTGCATTAGCTACTCACAAATATTGAGCCGGACATAATTCTCATCAATTAAAAAGTTAAAGTCAAATAAATAATAATTCTGCAACAAAGTGTTGTTTTTTAAATTAGTAAAATTGTATACCATAAATTTAGTTTTTTCACTTGGGGGTCCGTGGGTCAGTTTTGACTATAAAAGGGGTCCACGGGCAAAAAAAGTTTGGGAACCACTGATTTACATTATTCCTTGACTTTTCTTTTATTTAGTGAAAGTTCCACTAACTTATTACTGTTTCTATTTTAGAATTTAATTTTGATAAACAACAAGGAATTTTTAGTCCCCAATTAAGTGTCACCCGTGAAAACTGAAATGTGTGCACCCCCCCCCCCTTTCCAATTCTAATTCGCCACGCCGCTGGCTATTACTATTAAATTAAAATTCGGGTACAAAATAAAAATGGTTGATTTGGTGGAGCAGAGGTTGCGTTCAAAATGGCTAGAGTTTTTGGAAGAAGAAAAAAGTTCGGCCTATCACTTGAAGGCGATGAGTTGCACTATATCTAATTGGGATCTGGTCTACATGTTCGCCTTTTACTTCTTGTTTAAAGTAAAGTTGTTTTCATATATATATTTCAAGATATCACTTGTAAATATTTAAATATATATAATATATATATTTATGAAACCTTTTATGACATTTTTTGAAAGGCATATTTAAAAAAAAAGTTATGTAGATCTACTTTGGCCTACGCGATGACTATGATAATAATAATTGAATATTGTAGAATAAATTATAAAAATAAACGCCCTTTCGAAAAAAAGTATTATGAGTATGAGACTTCATTGATTTCTTTCCATTTGTCTAGACATGCGCATTGACACAACACAATTTTCAATATGGAGGCAACACACAACGCCCTCTAGCGAATAGGTCAAAACAAAATTAACATTTGTGACAAATCTTAAATGAGCCAAAATAATATTGCTTTGTTGGAATGTATAAAATTTAATGCATAGTTTAAATAAAATTTAAAGTAAGAGTATTTCCATTTCATTAAAATGTCATTAATCTCAAGAAGATAAGTATTTTTTAATTAAAAATTTTGGCCTCCGCCATCTTGAATTCTTTATCCGGACATGGCTCATAGTCATAGACAGAAAGAAACAATGGATTAGAAGACAGTCTACAACTGCGGTCTTGCCGTGAGCCACCAACTCATAGATGAATGTGTACATAAGGTATTTAAAGGCAATTGTTTAAAAATAATAATTTATATTTGATTTAAGAAGGTACATTATGACAGAGACGTCAACGACAGGCGTCCGTCTCCGAGCAACACAGTTGCAGAGGGCGCTTGGACTATTGATGAGGGCGCTTGAATCAAGAATTGTAGAGGACTCCCCTAGCGGTGGCATTACTGTTTATAATCTAGTATAAGATGATCGGTTACCGTTTTAGTTGTATCATAACAATAACGAGTTTATTTATGACACCACCCCTTATCTAAATTAACCACCGACTTTGATGGAGATGGATCCCAAGCTACGTGTTTACTTGTCGTCCCAAACATATTTCTATTCAAAATGGCTTCGGCTTGAAATTGAAATGAAACTTCAACTACAGAAACCACCGTGACCAATAATTTGACTATGGCTATGGCATAAATAACATTTACATGGATTATGCTTTTTATGGCATAGATAATGACTATGGTCACTACGAAGGGGAAGTTCCCCTAAAAATTACACTGGCCACTTTATAAAGATTGATGTTAGTATTGTCATTGTGTGGTTGTCTATAGTCTATTAAGTCTATATGCATGGCATATAGTAAATAACAATTTATTTCTCCCATACTCAAGAGTATACTCATTTAATGACTCATTTTACACTCTTACTAATGCACACAAGTACAAGTAGTCAAATTCATAATTTCATTGCTTTGCTCTGGGTTTCCCTAACATTTTATTAAGTCTAAGAATTACTGTAATTTTTGTAAGATAAAATTCATGATGATACAATATTTATATTCTTAATAATCTTAAACACTTAATTATATATTTGGATTCAAATTCTAAATTTTTGCTTTGAACTTTTCCCTTAATTTTTCCAATTTCCACTTAACATTTCCAAATCACTATCTTTATCAGGCCTCACAATGCCATGAAATGAAAGATATTTTAAACTTTAAATTAAAGATACAATTTTTTACCCTTATTTGCTATTTTTAAGTTATGTTTATTTTATTATTTTATATAAATTTATTCTTTTATCTCAGATCAAAATATGAGTATTTAAAAGAAATAGGCTCTAAGTCTAAGTAGTCTAAGATTTTGAATCTCTTTCATTATAAAAATTGGGAAAATATTCTTTGTACTTACTATTAAGTCTGCTAACAGTAATTGTTTGCATCATTCTTTCATTCATTTTCCTTTTAAATTCCTTTTGCCTCAGTCAACATTTTCCACTTTGCACCACTCTCTGCCTCATCCAACACACTACATCTTCTTGGGTCTTCCTATTGCCATGTGCCTGTCTACTGTCTTACTTTAAATTGTTTGTTTTCCCTAAGGGTGTGTTATATCCATTTCCTTTTGTTTTCTAGGATTTGTTTTTTTGATTGTTACTTGTTGACATATCTTCCTCATCATGGTAATTTCAATCTTGTCACACCATTTTAGATTTAATATATTTTTCAGAAATGACTTGTTAAGTGTTAGCATTCTTTTAGTAGTAGTTTCTGTTGTTCTCCATGTTTCCGATCCATATTAGAGTAATTTACCACCTTTTGAACGCCATATGCTAAAAATAGCACCGTTATTGGGTTTCATGACTTAGTTTCTAAACCGTTCGACATGGGGTAAAAACGAGGGGTAAAAACGAAAGCACCTGCAAGTAGTATGACAACAAGGCTACTATAATGAGACTGCATTCTTGTATTACTAAGCAAGGTTAGAGTGTTAAGTGCAATTTTAGCTGACTCAGTTAGCTACTGCCTGCCGAACACTTTTTTGCTTTATTTACCTCAAAGCAGACACACAATTGAAATCACTAAAGAATCAATTTTTAGTTAATGGGGTCAACAAATAACACTGGAGATGTCTATAATAATATAATAAACGTTTATTAAATAAATTAGAGCCCAAATAACTTAGATCTGTATGATATGTACATTTTAAAAAAGGCACACAGAAACAAAGCACAACATAGTATACAGACAGTATCAGTATAAGATTTTAGTTATACAAAATAATACTATAGGTAGATATATAGACTCTAGCTACAAATGTAGGTTTTGAAATGTGGTACAATATGAAATACATTTTTTACATGCTTTTTATGTTTCAATTGATGACAATAACTCTGAACTTTAACATTGCCAGGATCAGATGTATTAAATATGGACCCAGAAGATGAATCAGGGTCATCAGGCCAAGGTCAAAATCTGCATGATCTTCAGAACTATTTGTCTACTTTCAACAAAGAAATAGATCCAGGAGATGATGTCCTGGCTCACATGGATGTGGACTCTGGAGTTGGGGATCTCTATAAATACAACCCAAGTTCAGGAAATCCTCTTCAGGAACCTGGAGAAGGAGGGGTTGCCTCACAGTTTTCATCTGGATTTTATTCTGAGCAAGGTACATTAATCTGAATTTTTTTATAATAATTGATCTTTAAACGTGTTAGTTGTGCAAAGTTTTAAGCATTTTTCAATTCAAAATTAATTCACTTGAAATAAAAAACCCTAGTAGAAACAAGAATTAAAAAAAAAAGAGGGGCATTGGTTTAGAAATGTGTATATAAAATATTTTAAAAACTCTATACGTTTGATAAAAAAATGCATCATTTAATCGTCTTAATTTTCAAAATTTTGCAATTGATCTTTACATTATGAAAATACTAGCTAGGGTGGCTAGAGCAGTGGTACTCAACCTGTGGTCCGCGGGAATGTGCCTGGTGGTCCGCGAGCTAAGAATGAAATTTTAATTTAAAAAAAACAAAAAAAACCCCAAGATTTTATCACTTTAAAAAAAAAAAATTATTCATTTTAATAACTTGAAGGTGATAGCAAAGTCCTGAAAACAATATGTTTTGATTCTATGTTTACTTTTAGCTGTAACGGAAATTACATGGTGTCACATTACATTCAAGAAGACTATAGTTTTTATATTGACATTCAAAAGTAATTCTTTGAGACCATTGAGTTGATATTATAATTATTATTAAATTAATAAATTAATTAAATTGATTGAACACATGGATAAATTTCTAATAAAGAGAACAACAAAACATAAGGAAAATAATGAATACTCAGACCCATCCTCACAACCTTTGTGTGAATCAAATGCAGTTCCGGAGAAAAAAAGGACGACTTGCAATACCACAGTATAATGAAGATTATTGGCGCTTTAATCATCAATCCAAATCAGAGTGTGTAATATGTCCACTTATGGGTTGCTGTTCTGGCTTACTTGAAGAGCTGAATAAATTTAATTCATCTCTGCAAGGAAAGCTGACACATTTCATAACTCTCAATGACAAAGTGTCTGCTTCAAGAAAGTTTGATCTTTGTAAAACAAGATTATTTTTTTGACATGATTGATCAATTGTATGAACTTACCGATAATTTAAAATCTGAAAATGCTGAAAACAATAAACAACTGTTGAAATTTGATTTCTGATCATATTCAATTACCATAGAAGCAATTTAACTTGTACTTTGTTGATTTAAATGTTCAGAGTATTTCCTGTGTTTCAGTTTCACATCAGTTTATTGCACACATTGACTCATTAAATTTACCAACATGGAATTTAAACACTAATGAACTGACCAGCAATACTACTTTGAATATGTTGCATCAGCCAGTGAGCTTGTTGAAATTTAGGAGTTTTAAGAACTGTATCGGAAAGCTTAATACTTTTACCCTTTGCAACATCATATCTTTGTGATTGTGGATTTTCTGCATTTTGTAATCAAAATAAAACATCGTTTTCGATTTGAAGTTGAAGATTAATACAATTTATGGAGTCTTTCAAGTAGTGCACCTTGTTAAGATATTCTGTGCTCAAATGTACCAGCTCAAGGCTTGCACTAAATAAATTAATGTAGCAGTCTGACTAACTCCAACTACTGTTAATGACTTGAATTTTTTTTTATAGTGAGCAATAAGAATTTAGTAATACTATAAGTACATGACTAGTCAAAATGACATTTGTTAATTAAGAAAAGAAAGATAATACAACAGCATCTTATAACAGTTTTACTAACATGTAGCTATTAACTAAGTATATTTATATATAAATTTCCAGCATGGCAGTAGCAAAATATTTAGTAGTGGTCCGCAGCTAAGACACTTTTTTGTATTGGTCCATGAATCTCAAAAGGTTGAGAACCACTGGGCTAGAAGATTGTTAGGTATGAGAATGATTCCAATGTGTGTATATGATATATATTTATATGTATGATCCTTATAATACAAGACCCAAAATCATGTGTATACAGCAAAAGACAGTGAATACACATTTTCTTAATTTTGTACTATATCTCTATCACTTCTACACAAAATAAAATCACAAGGATATAATACCAAGTTAGAGGCAGGGTTATCACAGCAGGATATGACTTGGCACCAGATACTAATCTACCAATTGACAAGACAGAGAACAACTCAGATCTTAGTAGTTGTCAGTCATCCATATCTTCTCCAATGTTTTATGATCTTTTGACATGAATTTCCCACCTAACTTTTAGTCATTTGCTACAGCTTCGCAGTTCTGGTGTTAGATTTTATTCCTATCTAATTAGTAAAAATGCACTTACTTATTTTTCAGGAATATTAGATACTGCACTTGCAGATGATGCGGGTCAACAAATTCAAGGTTTGGTCTCTTCAGCAGACACAGATATGTCAGCAGACATCAAGCAAGAAGTCAGTGCTCTGGATCTTGAGTCTGATGGGGGTCACATTAACGATGATGCCAGGTTAACTCAAGAGATTATTGACATGCAATCAAATGGAATGACAGGGGTGTGTACTGTTACATAATGAAGTCAACATTCCTGTCCTAACTATATTTTTTAAAGCTAGAGGAATATGAAACATGCATTATACAAACTTTTTTTTTTTTTTTTACATCATTATTAAACTAGACCTTTCATAATAGTGAATTTGGTGTACACTAATTAAATGGTCAATAAGAAATAGCTCTATCTAAAATATTTAGATGCAATTTTTTTTTTTTAAACAGAGCCTTATTATGACCTCTCTGGGTGATAACCTGGATCCAAGTGGAGGGAAGGTGATAAGGATTGTGTCTCTTGATGAGGAAGGTCATTACTTATCTCTCAGTGATGGCTCTCAGATGCAGATATTGAATCAAGATTTAGGAATCTCCAGTGACAACTTAACATCTTCAGATAGCGTTATGACAATGCAAGGGGTAAAATATCTTAAGTGCCTAAAGATAACATTTGGTCAACAAACAGATTTGCATTAAATTTTTAAAACATTTACACATAATATAAGTTTAGAAATGTTTAATCTTTTGCCAACTATATTACTAAAGGTATCACTTATATTTCTTCAGTATTTTTTTGTGTGAAAATTTTGGAGGTAAAAATTGTGAAACTCTGAGATATAAGACATGTTTCAGAATTTGAGAGATATATTTTCCCAAATTAATAGCTCATATACGTTTTTTACCATAGTCTGATACAGCATCTGTAAGTTCAGGTGCTACCCTCCCTACATCAATTCTATCATTCCATGGTGGAACTAGCATGATGGTGACAGGAGCGGGTAACACCATCACCACCATTGCAAACAATGGGAGCAGCAGCAACATTTCTGAAAATGCACAGCTGGTTACACTGCAGAGTAGTGCAGACAACCCCCAGCCCCAACTAGTAGCACTGCCCCCAGGGGCAACAATCAGCACAGAGGCATTACAGGTTTGTTGTGGGACAACAACAAAAAAAGTAGTGTAAGGACTTGTAAACATATTCAAATATCAAGTCTACACCACAAAAAAAAACATTTGAAATTAACTAATTCAAGATTAATTTTAATTTTCAAAAAATTATTGTGAGGCATACATTTTTATTGGAATTATGGTGATGTAAAACCCAAAATGAATTTACTCATGATAATATATTTTAAATAATATAATAAGTAATGAGCCAGGAGAAGGGTGGGGGGAAAAGAAGGAGACAATGCCATCGTCCCTTGAGGCTGGATGGATGCCCTAGATTAGAGTTAGAATGGTGGGATATTTTCTATTATAAACATGGTTTCTCTAATTTTGAATTTCTATATATTCTCTCTTTAACTCTATGTTCTACATTTTTAAATGCTTATCCATGCAGAAGTCTGGTCTTCTTGGTCCTGATGGCAGTATTAATTCAGAGCTTGGTTTCCAGACCATCACTATTATGCCATCAGATTTAAACCAAAGTGGTGACATGAACTATGTCTTTATAATGGCTTCAACAGATGGTTCCAAAGATGGCACTCAGCAGTTGGCTCAAGTCTTAGATCTTAAGGTGAGCATTGTTTTTTTAAGTTAATGGAAATTTGTTTGATGGAAAATAACAATTTGAAATGAAATAGTAGGGAAAAAAAGTTTCTTTCCGATTTTGCATTTCCCACTATTTCAATAAATAAATGTCTGTTTCAAAAATTTTCATCAAGCAATTTTCTGTCCAACAAACTTCCAGATTCTTAGAATTTTTGTTTGAGAATTTTGTTACATTATCAAAGGTAAGGCTATTACATTTCAGTTACTGTTGTATTATCTATTAACTCTTAAAGTTGCATAAGGGTTTTCAATAAACTTCCGCCTTATTCCCGTAAGGATTTCCCGTATTACGATCAACTGGTTATGAAATTAAAAAATTTGCGTAAAATCCATTTATAATATTATTGTCATACTGACTTCATTTTTTATGCTAAGAATGGTTATTTTACGCATCCAAAAGACCGTACTGAGTTTAAAACAATATTTACCTGTAGTTTAGTACTGTTATTTTACTAATAAAGTATAGCGAAAAGGTATCTTTGAAAAAAACACGTTAAAACTGCCAAAAAACATCGTGAATCGAGCGATAACACTAGTGCAGGCAACGGCTGCCATTGCTGGAAGTCGAATACATCATTTTTCAAGCATTGAAGAGTTTTTCTTTCCGAGATCTCATTTCTTACGAGAGTGGTATCTAGGGACGCGCTAGGGTGCTTTAAGGATAGCGGGCGGAGACGCATAACAACGCTTTGCGACTTTAAGAGTTAATATCAGATCAGTCAATTTATTATGAGCATGTTAAAAATCAATTAAAGTAGTAATCTTAAGCTCTATATATTATTTTAGACTCGTATGTAAACTCTTTTGACTAATATTTCTTAAAAAAACTGAAAGTAAATTCACAATATATTTTATGAGAATTCAGGTATTTGACTGAAATTGATTTCGTTTGATCATTTCTTTTTTCCAGCAAGAAAACCAAGAGTACTCAGAAGAATTAATGGAGATAAATGGAGAAGTGAAAAGAGTTTTAAGAGTTGTCCCGAAGAAGTGTTTGCCTGCTAACTTTGGGGCACAGCTCATGTGTGACTACTGTGACTACACTAGTCCTAAACGCTACCTACTCACAAGGCATATGAAATCTCACTCTGACGAGCGGCCTCATAAATGCAAAGAGTGTGACAGAGGTTTCAAGACACCTGCATCATTAATGAATCATGTCAACACACATACAGGAATAAGGCCCCACAAATGCAAAGTAAGTGGAAACATACAGGAATGAATCCTCACAAATGTTCCAAAAATGAGTTTCTACTGAATTACTTTTAAATGCAACCTTTTTTTCTATATTCATTATTTAAAAAAAAATATGGATCTTATTTACCAACAACTCTTTAGCTTATGGTAAATACTACTAACCCATTTGACACCTTAGCCCATTTAATAAATTTTTCTTGTAAGATCATTTAGACTACCTAATTTCTTACCATAAAACATTTTTACCAAAATCTTTGTTCTGTCGTAAGAATTTTATAGTCTTTTTTAATGGGTCTTATTAGGTGAAAATCATGATCTCAAAATTATGTTTAAAAAATAATTAATTGGTTTGGTCAGTTTAAAATACAGACCATTCATTGTTTTAGCATCTAATTTATACATCTTTACCATAAGTTTTTATGATGATCAATAGAGTTGCTTTTTTTTTATGGACAGTGTTCAAGAATGCAATAAACTGCAATCTTGAAAGTTTTAAGCATATGAAAAATAAGCAGCATTAGAATTGGTTTTCAAAACTTTAACTATTTTTACTTTATATTAACTCTTAATGTGCCATAAGGTTTTCGGAAAACTTCCGCCTTAGTCCCGTAAGAATTTCCGGAATTGCGAGCAACTGGCTATGAAATTTAAAAAATTGCGTAAAATCCATTTTTATTATTATTGTCATACTGACTTCATCTTTTAGGATAAGAATGGTTATTTTATGTGTCCAATAGAGTTTAAAACTATTTTTACCTGTAGTTTAGTACTATTATTTTAGTTAAAAAGTATAGCAAATCATATCTTCCAAAAAAAACCCCCGTAAAAACTAAAGAAAAACTTAGCGGAGCGAGCGATAACTCTAGCGAGGGAAAGGGCCACTAATGCCGGAAATCGAATACATTTTCTTTCACGCACTGAAGAGTTTTTTTTTCTGTAATTTTGTATCTAAAGAGAGTTCTATCAAGGCGCACTTTACAGCACTTAGTAATAACGTCGAGGCGCGCATTATCTCGCTTTAACACATTAAGAGTTAATATATTAGTACTACTGGCATTTAAATTTTAATAATTTATTTAGGAATGTACTATTTTTATATGTAATTTAGTACACTGTTTAAAATTTCGTCATGTTGAAAAGAAATAAATGTTTATTTACAATTTTTTTCTCTTTGAAAATCTTAGACTTGTGAGGCGGCATTTACTACCTCTGGAGAACTGGTGCGCCATATTCGCTATCGTCACACATTTGAGAAGCCACATCGCTGTCCCAACTGTGATTATGCGAGCGTGGAACTCTCCAAACTAAAAAGACACATGAGATCACACACTGGGGAACGGCCTTATAAGGTGTGTTATGATTTCTTAATCATAAAAATTAAAAATGTAACCTAAATTGAATTTGCTTTCTCTTACCCATAAAGTCTTTTAAAATCATTAGTTGTTTGGCAAAAAGTTAAGCATTTCTTTTTAAAATTACTATTATAAAAATATTTCTTGTAAAAATAATTTTGTTTTATCTTTCATGGATAGACATTGAATAAATTATGTATATTTTCAGTGTCCTCATTGCCCTTATGCAAGCCCTGACACTTACAAACTCAAACGTCACCTCAGAATCCACACGGGTGAGAAGCCGTATGAGTGTGACATTTGTCACACTCGATTCACTCAAAGCAACAGTCTTAAAGCTCATAAACTGATTCATTCTGGCAATAAACCAGTTTTTCAATGCAATCTTTGCCCCACCACTTGTGGCCGGAAGACAGATCTGAAAATACACTTCAACAAGCTACATTCTGTCGGATCACCCCTGGAGTGCAAGAAATGTGGTGAAGTTTTCTCAGATAGGTGAATATTTAAATGTTATACTTTTACAGGCAATTTTGCTTTTTCTAGAATAATATAAAATATATAAAGTATGTCATACTCCAGAGGGGGGGAGGGGGTGTAAGAAAGTGTGACG
>MUZC01000470.1:189011-201084 GCA_002072015.1 Radix auricularia | reverse complement strand
TATTTGTTTGCAAAATTTAAAACTAATGGGAAACTACAAGTTGACCCATTAAATTTAATCAAAACTAAAAGCGTAATATCTGCGTTTGTTGCAAAACTTTTTTTGGTATAAATAAAACTTGGGATGAAGAGAATGTTCTCAGATTCAAAATCTCTCGAAATTGCAAAGAGAAATGAAGATTTGATTGCCTACTGTTGAACCATTTTGCTCTGAGACTAACTCAGATCCCAGACATAGATGAATCAATACTAATACAGGAGTAACTTATTGAATTATCCACAAATGAGGAACTTAAACGAATGTTTGAACAAGGATACCACAAATTCTGGTTACAAAAAGAGATCCCAATTGTATTTCCTGCATTATGGGTTATTGTTCAAAAGTTGTTGACTACTTTCCCGTCTTTCCTATTTGGTAGAACGTGGATTCATTGCAGTTATGAACCTCGTCACAAACAAAAGAAACCTGCTAGATATTAGTGCTCATGCGGATTTGCGTTTGCGACTCACAAACATTTATCTGTTCATAAATCTCGTCAAGTTCATCCCAGTCATTAAAAAAACCACTTTAAGTTAAGTTTAAATAAATAATTCTCCAACAAAATGTTGTTTTTTAAATTAGTAAATTTGTATGCTATACTTTTATATAGCGTTTTCACTTGGGGGTCCGTGGGCAAGTTTTGACTATAAAAGGGGTCCACCGGCAAAAAAAGTTTGGGAACCACTGGTTTAAGTGTTTTTTTTTAGACTTTTGACTTTGGTACCTGTTTTTTGGTAGTAGTATCAAGGAATCTTTCCTACATACCTATATAGCTACAGGTTGTGGATATTTTTACACTGGTGGGACCCTACTTTAGATTAAATTGGCTATTCTGATCCTTGTTAGGTCACTTGAGATTAATGTCTTGATGTATCATGTTGTAGTAGTCAGTAGAAGTACTAAGCAGTAGTAATCCTAAGATTTATAGAAAATTATTAACATTTAATCATTTACTGCAGTAATTTAGATTTATATACATTAATATATTGTTAATTTAAACTAAAAATTTTACTTTTTTTATAATTATGAATTAATAAAGTGTGTTTATGTAGATAAAAATTTCAATAATGAAATTTAAAATGAATAAAATTGATTTATTGGTACTTCTCTAAATTGACTATATAGACTTTGGTTTAATTAGAATAAAACAACCAATTTTAATTATATATATCATATATCCAATTTTAAGAATGTTTTTAACTTGAGAACAGTTACATTTTTAAATGTGTGACACTCACTATCATCTAAAGTCTTAAGTAAGGAATTTCAACTTTTATCAGGCTTCTCAAAGCATATTTATTATCTGAAATGAAATTTTGGAAAAAAACTATAAAATTACTGGAATTGTTTTTTTTTAAATCATAAGTTAGTCACTCAAATACTGATATAGTACTTTAAGAAGAAAAAATTGTCTTTAATTTTAACAATTTTTTTTTACCTTACTCTCTGTAATAATTTTATATTTGTATACTTACAGAAATAAAGTTAAATTGATGGAGTGTAGCAGATTTTAAAATTTTATTAATATTTTTCAAGGAGATAGTCAGAACAACTTGAAATATCAGGCTTCTAGGATTTATTTACAACTTTGTTTTAAATCTTCTGCATGCAGAACCAGATGAAAAAAAAAATGATTTAATGGAAATTGATACATAAAAGTGTAAAATAGTCAGCAAAAGTTGAAAAGAATAAAATATTTAAAACCTTCTTTCTTAAATAAAAACTAAAATATCCATAGTCTTTAAATAATCATTAAAAGAACATGTACAATTTTTTAACACATTTTGCACTATGTTGTAGAAAATTTTAATGTTTTTAATGATAAAGAAATGAAGTATTGGAAAGATTTCTTAAACAGTACTTTATTAAGCAGTATTTTTTGCTACTTAAATTTTATCCTGGCAATCCTCCAGGAATTTAAAGAAACAAATTGCTGTGACTCACTATGAACTGTGATTATTCATTATAAAAAATATTAAAATGTATTGTTTTCCATACAAAAAAATTCAGGCAGGAATATCATACTACTTATTTATAATTATGATTTGCCCATTTCTAAAATTGTAAAATGCTTCTATTACAGTAAAAACTATAAACATTGAGCTATTTCTTGCTTTGCAACATGATGGATTTAAAAGATCTTGAGGATGGCAAACAACTCGATGGTGATGACGGAGATATTTTGGACTTGAGACCCCCAGATAATTTTGATTTGTTGAAGTTTATGCGTGGACAGAAATTTTTCCAGTCACATATTTTTAGCTGCTCAATTGGAATGTTATTTTCTTTGATCATAGGTTTCTTAATTCCTGATCTTGTACAACCTTTAGTGTTCACAGGTGAATCTGACTCACCAAAAAAGGCATTTAAGAGATATTTGAAAACATTTCATCATTTAGCCTTGTGGCATTATGGTGATGTGTGGAAAAATGGTTCTATTGCCCAGAAATCTATTATTGATGTTCGAAAAATGCATATAAATGTACGCGAACGAATGGGAGAAAAGTTTGTTAAGTCTAATCAAAAGTTTTTGTCTCAATATGACATGGGAATGGTACAAATGGGATTCATTGGTAATGTAATAATGTACCCTGAAAAAATTGGCATTAAGTGCACTCTTTTAGACTTGGATGATTATGTCTACTTTTGGTATGGAATTGGACATCTTTTGGGAATCAAAGGATGTAACAACATATGTGCCTATGGTCTACCCCAAGCGTTGAGATTTTGTAAGCAAGTTGAGGATCAAATTTTAAATGTTCACACATTTAATCCTCCAAAGGAATGTCTTGAAATGATAAATAATGTCATAACTGCCTTTGAACTTGGTAAAGGTTCAAGGAGAATTAAAACAATATCTCTACCTCATATAATCAAGATGTTATTCACCTATAATGAAAATTTTCCTTTAACCTTTGGGGACTATATTCGTTATTTCTTATGGAAACTAATATTTATCTTAATAATGTACTGTAGTTGGTTGAGAATATTTTTAAATGACTCACTTGAGAAAGCATTAAATCTTAATTTTAAGGAAGTGTAAAATAATTTATTATTATTATTTAGATATGAAAATTAGAAAAATACATTTGTTTTTAATTTCTCTTGAGTGGATTTACAAAATTTGTTTTTAAGTTGACACCAGAAAAAGATTTTTAATTCCAGCACCGATTCTAATTCTCAATGAATGATGACTGAGGTTCTTAAATGTAAATGACAGGCTACAAGTACAATTTGCAATTTGAATTTTTAAAAAAGTAATGTTTGGTGTATGTGTGCTTGCAAAGATGTCAAATTAAGGAGTTTCAAGGGTTCTCAAATTTGCAGGGTAAAGAGGAAGTCAGAATTATAATGCTTTCTACAATTTAATTATAAAAACTTAAAAACTAATTAGATAAAAGTCTTCAATCACTTCTAAAGAGTACATTGTTTTACTTTTACATTATGTTTTTAAAAAAAAAAATTAAGTATGGTAAGCCCAGATCTGACTTGGGGACGCGCTATACAAGTTCTCAAAATTTTATTATTATTAATTGTAAGCCTTGTGATATTACTAGTATTTATTTAAAAAACAAAAAACAAATTGCCAAAATAACCACATATGTTGGTAAAATCTTTGTAAAAAAAAATATTCCAACATGATGAACAGGGTAGAGTGTTGTATAAAGTTGTATGAGCTTTATTTTAATTTTACTTGCACTTTTTTTCTTCTAATGATTATGCAGGTGAATGATGTTAAGATTGTGTGATACAGGCCCACTTAAGTCCTGTTCCAGATTGAAGCCAGGGTATGGCACCGTAAGGCTAAGCCTTACTAGCTAAAGAATTATGTAATGCCATACACATCTGCTTGCATGGTTTGAAAAAGTATAATTTTCTGTAGCTAATATACTGTTAATAATAGCTTCAGCTTTTATTGAATCAAAGTTATTGTGAATATTTAAAATTTTGTCTTTACCCTTCCACCAATGTTCCTCTTAGGTTTATTGGTTCAGTGTGCTAAGTGAAAAAAAACAACTCATGTTCAAAGTTGCACAGCATCCATTATAGGGCTATATTTTACAAAATAGGCTACGCTGTAATTCTTAACTACTGTGTGGCAAGGATCAGATATCTGTATATCTATGTGACCGTGTATCTATGTGATTGTGTATCTATGTGACCGTGCAGCTGGTTTGCAGCATAAAGAAAACATTGCCTTCCACCATCCTCCCTGCACTTATGTAACACTAATCTAATCAATCATAAAGCTTCAAATGCTTGAACATATTTCTAGTCAATAAATATTGATATTATGATGTTAATGAAGTTTTTATACTTCTTTGAAGATGCAACATAAATATTTTTCACATCATGAAATGACTTACTAAACTTACTTGACATAATTTGTGGAAATTTAAATTTAAGAGCTGAATATTGAAATTTACAGACCATGTCATTGAAGAATTAAATAATATGGGATAAAAATAATGGGACTTTTGCATTTAATTTCTCCACCTCTAATGCAATATACTTTGGTCTTACATTATATTTCATTACATATATATATATATATATATATTTTAGGGTTGTTATAGATTAATTTAATTTTTGGACAATCACCGAATAATTAATCAATAATTTTGATTAAAGCTAAAAATAAGATGGATGTAAGACGTCATTAAACATAAAATTTCAAGGAAAGCAAAAAAAAAAAAAACAAAAAAAAACAACAACAGGAAATTGACTTTTTTCTTTAGATATAAGTAAATCTAAAGGTAGTGAGTATCGCCTCGTCAGGACGACCCAATTTGCGGCTGCATACGCGCTCGTCCACTTCCGGTTATTGCAATTCTTAGTAACATTGTTTTTAAAACGATGTTTCTAAAATTGAAGAGTTACAAGTATTCACTGCGCCTTTCATTGAACCTCCGATTCTATATGTGCATTCAAACAATCTCTCAAATCTATCACTAAACCTAACCCAAAACCCTAATGACTATCACTAAACCTAACCCAAACCCTAAAAACTATCACTAAACCTAACCCAAACCCTAAAAGCTGTCACTAAACCTAACCCAAACCCTAAAAACTGTCACTAAACCTAACTTTAACCCTAAAAACTATCACCTAAAACATAACCCTAAAGTCTATCCCTCCTAAACCTAATATCAAAATAAACCATTTAAGAAAAATCTTATTCATTATCAATTCATGTAGTATTGTTTAAAAAACACACACAAAAAATAGGCATCAATAAGGAATCGAACCCCGAACCTGTGAGGTAGCGTACTATCTTACTATCAATATAACCACACATCCACACGTTCACCGATGAAAATTTTAACCATATTAAAAAAATGTTACCAAGAATAGCGATAACCGGAAGTGAACGAGCGCGTATGCAGCCACATATTGGGTCGTCCTGACGAGGCTATACTCACTACCAAATCTAAAACAATGTCAATGAATTTAAATTTTGTTACTGTTATTTAATTGAAAACAATGTTTAATTTTTTTACATCATTTTCCTAATAAAAATAGCTAATTTTAAAGTTTACACTTAAAATTTTTGTATGTAAACAAGCAAACTATTATTAATTTTTTATAATTAATTATTTATTAATAAATCAAAAACAATTTCAAAAACATTTTCTTCAATTTTAGTAGCTATTTTATTGATTAAAATAATTTTAATCTATACAACTTTTTACCGATTAATCGAGAAATTAATCATTAATTTCCACAGCCCCACTATATNTATATATATATATAGGCCTATATATAAATAACACATATATATGTGTGTGTGTGTGTGTTATTTGTTTATGTTTTACTATTTTTATTTTTTAGGTGGGGGCAAAGGTAGTAAATAGGGCTGGTACTGATAAAAATGTTTTTGGGGTTTAATCAATCTGAAAAAAATGTTATCGATTTATTATATTTTTATAACGCTTATATAAATTCCGTTAAGTTGTGATTCATTTTTCACAAAGTCGGTTAAATTTCGGTAATTCCATGACTCCCAAATTTTATGACGAGTACAACAGCAATTTCATTCTGCTATTCAAGAAAAAAGGGCGAAAAAAATTATTAAAAAATTTATGCACATCTAAATAAATAATAATAATACGAGAGAAAGGTATCCAGGTAACAAAAAATATCAATAATTAATAAATTTGAAAAAAAACATTAGAAATATTATCTTAAATTTTAATCTAATTGTAATGGATCAAATTAATTTTAATCGATTAAAATTGTCAAAGAAAAATCTATTAATTGATTGTTACTTTCCACAGCCAGAGTATTAATATTATTTGAAAGAATTTAATTGATTACTGTTTTAACAAAATTAGCTTAATTCATAATTCAATGTATTTTACTTGGCTTCCATTCATAATTGTATTAAAATCTGATATATTTTGGGGGTTAGTCCATTTTGATAAATGATGTTTCCCCACTGCTTTTGTCTTTGTTGATTTTAATTTTTACGCTTTGCTCTATTATGGAGGATTTTATGATGGAAATAAAACTGTAAAGTTTTTTGTTCACAATAACTTAACATTTAAAATAATAATAAATGCCACATGACAAGAGTTCCAACCATGGATGAGTGTTGGACAAAATAATATGTTTCAATGGAGCATTTGTATAAGATATAAGATAAAGTAAGAGGTTCGGTTCATAAACCATTAAGTATTATTTTTTATATGATCATCTATTCTGAGTTTTAAAGCTCCTCCTTTTAGCTGTTTATAAAAGTAAAATAATCATATTTAACAGTACATAAACATGGAAATGCTTTTTGTAATTTTTATAATATTAATTTGGCACTAAAGAAAAGTAAATATAGCATTATAATTAAAATTTTACTATAATTAAGTTTAAGAATTTAATTTCATGACAGAAGAAGTATAAATGACGTAATGAAATATAATCTTGTCTGTATCTTATCATTCAAACACAGGTAAACAAGCATGAGTTTTAATTTATATTTAAATTTTTAATTATTCTTTATAAAAAGAAGCATGGTTATTTTAATGCAATGTCTAAAAAGTCCAGAAACTCTAAAGGATTAGTCTGGCAATCTTAATCAAATGACTTTGTAGTTTCAGTTTTTGTATGTGGTAATTTTAGGAGATAAAGCTAAGCAAGTGCAATATTAAGCCATAGATGGACCCTATTAATTGCAGCTTTTCACTTATTGTGGTCCTGCTGCACTTAAACTTAATTGAGTTAATGTTATTTTTCAAATAAAAATTTCAAGCTTTTATTTTCTATAATTTTCATGAAAAATGTATGGTAGTTTAGTAATAGACTCAAAAGAAAATAATAATCATTTTGTTTCCTTTTATCTCTTTAGTTCCTTTTTTTTTCTAGATGATCAAACTTTTTCTGCTCCCTAGTAAAAGTAAAATGCTTTATAACATCAAAACTTTCATCTAATTTTTATGTTTTCTTTCCATATTTGGTATTTTAAAGAGTATAAGGTTTTGACCTTCCAGGACTGCTGTATTATTTAATTTAATATCTAATAAAACATTTTTAAAAGAATATACATAGATATAAATATTTTATTTATTTTTTCACCTTTGATATTACTTTCTTATACTTTCTGTGAGCAAAGATTTATTTTTATACATATTTTTGTGTTTACTAAGTACTGTGAATTAAAGTTCATTATTCTATAAGACCATCTATTTTTAATTGATTTATTTCAATATATTTTCATTTGTGTGTTGTGTAGCAATCAATTATCAGGGGAAAATCTTGTAACCCCCCAACCCCACCCCACGTTCACCTTGAAATTTTGTACAGCTTGCTATGTTCATAAAAATGTTTATTTTTAATCATTAAAAAAAATAATAAAATTATGTTGAAAAATAATACTGAAATTTAAAAAATATTGTCACTGCAACTTTTGCTTTCAAAAGGAAATATACAATTTTTTTTTGTAATTAGAAAATATAAAAATCTGATGTAGTCTAAAATAGATATTTTTTCGCAGTATTCTCATCTCTGTTAATATGAATATAGCTAAATAGTCAGAGGCGTCACTAGGGGGTGCGAACCGCAGCATACTGTACAAATAAAATCTTATACTCTGCATTATAATTATAATCCTCTCATGCTTATGTCTAAGTACTTGGGTTGTAACCATGACACAGATATTTAGGATAAAGCACCATGTCTAAATGTACATTGGTTCTAACCTCTACATACACAGTTTGAGAAGAGCACTGTAACATGTCAAAGTCCTGCACAAAGTACGCTATCGTAACATAATTATATCATTATGATTTAGTTTTGCTCTCTGAAATGGTGTCCCTAAGTTTATACCAACATATGTGCATGTCAGGTGTTAGCCTCTCATTTGATGTCCATAAGTTTGCATTGCCACATTTCAATGTCAATAGATTATGCAGGAATAAGTTCTTTTTTTTAAATTTCATTTTATTTTTAAAATATTTTTTTTATTGGTCAGACCAACAGAATAACTATATTTATGACCAACTATTTATTATAGCTAATGCTTTATCAAAGCCATATCCATGGCAAATATTAAAAAAAAAATTAATAGCCACTGAAGAATAGAAATAAGATATTAATTACATAAATAAAGGAACTATCCTAAAGCCTAAGGCATGTGAACTTTTCAATCGTCGAAACTTCAAACTTCTTATTTAATATAAATTCTTCTGATACTGCTAATGCTACTGACAGGGCCGCCGCCAGGGGGTGAATCCAAGAATTTATTCAGGCGCCCAAGTAGAACGGGGCCCCGTCAGCCTCGCTTGATTTTTTTTAATGCTTATGCTGTGCGTGTAGATTTATATTCGGAAATTATTCAAGCGACACTGTTGCCGTCGGATAAGCTATTTTCCGGTCATTTTGTATACATATTTCAAGGTTTTTGCCTTATTGGGACCTGGGAGAAGGCTTCAGGCAGGAGGTGGAGCCCAGAGGGGCCCACACGTACCCAGTTTTCAGGGGCCCAAACATTTCTAAATGCGGCCCTGTACCGTACTACAATAGTATTAGAATAAAACACTGATGTGGTGGTAGCTTATATGATACTTAAAATTTGACAGCCGCTCCTGCTGTAAAAGTAAAACTTCTGTACATGAAACAGGAACCAATCGAAAGCGTGGAGTGGCACATTGTGTGTTGAAAAAAAAAGGGGGGGGGGTCGAGGCGGCTAATTTAACGCTAGAAAAATTGCTAAGCAGAAGATGCTCTCAGAGAAATTAATGGAATACTTAAAGGATCCTCTGATAATTGATAAAATTTTATGTGCAGACCTCATCCTTTTAATCGAATCTTCAACTCAAAGTACCAGAGAGCAAATTTTTGGTGATCCAAAATATGTATTCATGTTATTTAAAGAAACCATTGAGAAGAAAGTTCTACTATTCACTACTATTCATAAGATGATATTATTGTAGAAATTTATGTGAGATTTTGGCAGGTATGTAGAATTTATAAAACAGGTACAATGTTCGTACACCAGGCAATCTGCTAGTCTTTGAAAAGTTGCCTTTAAATTACAGTATTCAAATGACATTGTCAAGCAAAGACTATTAAAAAAAATAAATAAATAAAAAAATAATGAATTCAAGACCAGTTGATTTATTAACGTTTATTAAGATATTCAGGCTCGAAGTTACCTTGCCTTAAATAATATAATTAATTTGAAATTGCTTACAATTGTCTTAAGTAATGCAATGTTTTAAAATAGCTTTTCTAAAAATTAACTTAAAATGAAAAATTAATTACGATCAATAACAATTAGATCTACGTCAAAATTGTTTGATCTATATTGCTATTTCAATTTTGGCTATTCACCATGGCAAGGCTGAAAACATTGATACACTAAAGATTTTGCCATCAAGAAAAAACAGAAATTTTAAATTTTTTGAAAGAAATAAAGCTTTTCCTTTTATCTATAACATAAACCTCTTTAGTGTCATTATTACTTTTTAATTTAAAAAATATCTGTACTTTATGGTGATATGGTGTTTACATATGTTTCGGGGAGGGGGCGGCAAATTTTGGTTCTGCCCATGGTGGCACATACCCACGCTACGCCGCTGATTGTATCATTGCTCATGTAGCAATTACATGTACATTCCTTATCTTCGCAAGTTTGTTTATTTTGTTATTCCCCTTTAATTTTGTGTTAGGACTTGTTTACCACATTGACCGGGGATAGATCCTTTCTTCACCAAATGAGTCAGGGCGTGGCAATCAGAACTATTGTCATTTCAATCTCCAGATGAAAGAGAAAAAAAATGTGTATGAAATGAAAGCCATGGTAGAGCTGGTGGACATTGTCTTTAGATGATATCTTACGATGTCTTGACAGAGTCTGCACTACAGAGGCAGTTTTTAGTGCCGTTGGGATTGTTTCTCATCTCCCCATATAATAAATTCATCCTATTATTATTTTTTGGAAATAAATAAAATAGGGGTGTACCGGATTTCGTCTCCAGCTCCGGCAAATCCGGAATCCAACCATTTTCACAATCCGGCTTCGTCAGAATTTCACGTTATAAATCCGGCTGCAAAATTTATCCCTAAATAATATAAATATAATTTTAAAAATGACAACTTATAATGGTATGTACAGCCTTGGAAAATTAATCACTGTTAAAAACTCAAACTATGACGCCAGCTTCATAGTATATAAAAGTGTTCATATCTTTCTTTCTCTTCTTCTTCTTTTTTTTTTTGATTTGATTTTTTTCTTGTAACACGTGGCAGACGGCAGACGTTTTTCTTGTAAAAATTTACTGACGTATTGTAAATGTTACAATCTGTCCTCCGCTTCAACTTGGTTCTGTGCTTGGTCCCCGCTCGGCTGCCCTTCTTTCACGGGTATATCGCTGACCAGGTTGTAGTTGGGTATCTGATCAACGAACGACAACGAGATCATTTATGCGAAATAACTAAATAATTTATCCAAATAAATAAATAGATAGCATATATATATTAGGGCTGTTATCGATTAAATTAAATTTAATCGTTAACTTTTGAAAAATTACCGATTAATTAATCGATAATTTTGTTAAAGCTATAAATAAAGATGTATGACGTCATTAAACTGAAAATATCAAGGGAAGTAATAAAACACGCAATTGATATATTTTAAAGTTAATTTTAAAACATAGTTAGCAATGAAAATAAGTTAAATAACGTATTAACAAATTAATTTTATAAATATCATCTTTTATCCCAAGTGGTTCAAAATGTATGAGTTTTTTCTAAGACCTCATAATCACTTATTTCACTATGTTGTTTTCCTTCACATTTTGTGCCCTTTTATGGTATTTTTTTTTAAAAATGCCCATTACTTAAGTATTTAATTTAATTTAACTTAAAAGATATACCATTGTTAGGAGTTATATTTAAATATAAGTAGTTCAATATAATGTCTATGAATTGAAATTTTGTTAATGTTAAATAATTAAAAACAGTGTTTTTTAAATATTTTTTTTTATATATCATGTCCTTTTAAAACAGTTTTTAGCGCATTTTCGAGAAGTCGAATGCGCTATTGCACCCGTTTTGTCCGTCCGTCCGTCATCACCCTTGATCTCAGCATCCATAAGTCCTAGACCCATGAGGTATATATGTTTTTTTATATGTCCTGACCTGCCATTTGTGCATCAACACTCAGTTACTCGATCCGTTAAAAAACCCCGTTAAAACTACCAAAAAATATTTCGAATCGAGAGGTAACACTAGCGCAGGGAACGGCCGCCATTGCCGGAAGTCGAACGTATAATTACTTCAGCATTGAAGAGTGGTGCGAAAGGGTGCAAAAGAATTAGTTGTTTTTTTTTAGTTGACGTCATTAGAATATGTGTAAAAGTTTAGAGAGTTTTACGTCATCATTTGTGGTGACTTGTAGTTAGATTAAAGAGAAAATAATTTTTTTTTAAATGTAAAGAAATGACTTTTAAATAAAAAAAATGTCAGGTATATTCATTACACAAGAAAATTCATAAAAATATGTCTAAAATCTAAACACAATTACTGATAACTACATAAT
>MUZC01000470.1:154896-170492 GCA_002072015.1 Radix auricularia | reverse complement strand
GGGGGGGGAGGGGGGAGGGATATTAATTTATGATGTCACGTCTCGTTGTCCTACCACGCTCTCGTCCATGATCTTCTATCATCCCCCTCAACCACCATCAACTATGCCCTTTCTTCACTCTTTCAAAGCTAGATTTCAATCTCTCACACTCCTCCTTACATATTGTTTGCTTCTGCGTGTTTGTCTGTTATCGTAATTGTGTGTGTTTAATTCTTGCTTTAGTCCACTTGTTATCATTATCAATAGAATTTGACTCCAACCTATAACAGCCGATTTACATGCCATCAAGATTGTAGGGGGAAAAAATGGTTAAGAAAATGTTACAGGAAAAAAGTCACAAGGGAAAAAAAAAAGAAAAAAGCCACAGGTAAAAATTTTGTCAAAAGAAAAACGTCCAAAAAATATTTAAAAAAAAAAAAAGTTACAGGACAAAAATAAATATTACTGAAAAATAATCACAAACGTTTTCCTATATGGAGTGCGTACGTCCATATTGAAATTATTTATTTCGTGGTGTGTAACTTACAAGTCCCGTGTACAGCGTACATATGAGTCCCATGGTCAGAATAGATATCACAGTAGACAGCCCTGTCACTGGGGAATACAAGACATAGCAGTAATAGATATCACAGTAGACAGCACTGTCATTTGGGATACAAGACATAACAGTAATAGATATCACAGTAGTCAGCCCTGTCATTTGGGATACAAGACATAACAGTAATAGATATCACAGTAGACAGCACTGTCATTTGGGATACAAGACATAACAGTGATAGATATCACAGTAGACAGCACTGTCATTTGGGATACAAGACATAACAGTAATAGATTTTACAGTAGACAGCACTGTCATTTGGGATACAAGACATAACAGTAATAGATATCACAGTAGACAGCACTGTCATTTGGGATACAAGACATAACAGTAATAGATATCACAGTAGACAGCACTGTCATTTGGGATACAAGACATAACAGTAATAGATATCACAGTAGACAGCACTGTCACTGGGGAATACAAGACATAACAGTAATAGATATCACAGTAAACAGCCCAGTCACTGGGGATACAAGACATAACAGTAATAGATATCACAGTAGACAGCCCTGTCATTTGGGATACAAGACATAACAGTAATAGATATCACAGTAGACAGCACTGTCACTGGGGAATACAAGACATAACAGTAATAGATATCACAGTAGACAGCCCTGCCATTTGAGATACAAGACATAACAGTAATATATATCACAGTAGACAGCACTGTCACTGGGGAATACAAGACATAACAGTAATAGATATCACAGTAGACAGCACTGTCACTGGGAATACAAGACATGGCAGTGATTTTAGGCATTTTAGAATAGCAAAACGTGTTGTACGATAATTTGGGTAGACACCCATTTGGGCTGTGCGTCCCGTGTGTAAGAGCTAACTTTAACATGGGCAATAAAAGGGGATTGGTGTGTGTGTGTGTGTGTGTGTGTGTGTGTGTGTGTGTGTGTGTGTGTGTGTGTTTGGAATGAGGGAGGGGCAAAATAAACTTGGTAATAGAATCAATTATGCAAAGATAATATGAGTGCTTTATAAAAACAAGGCGACCAATGGCGTAGGGCAGGGGTCGGGAAACTTTTTGTCTGAGAGAGCCATAAACACCACATATTTTGTCTGAGAGAGCCATAAACACCACATATTTTGTCTGAGAGAGCCATAAGCACCACATATTTTGTCTGAGAGAGCCATAAACACCACATATTTTGTCTGAGAGAGTCATAAACACCACATATTTTGTCTGAGAGAGCCATAAACACAACATATTTTGCAAATTATTTCTGTGAGAGCCATATATTATGTTTAAAACTAAAAATTCAGCTAAATGTGTTTATTTTGTGTAATTTCAGCACTAAAAGCACAATAATTGTGTCTCTGTTTTCTTTAACAAAAACATTGTTATATTTTAAATTAATAAGTAGATCATAGGAGTCTGAATAAACATTTAAAAAAAAATTATCGAACATTCGTCTGAGAGCCAGAAGCAGCCATCAATAGAGCCCAATATGGCTCGCGAGCCTCGGTTTCCATACACCTTGCTTAGGGAATAGTAGGGATTGGGGAGTGGGGTGGGGGAGAATACCAACCCGGATTGCACTTTTTTCTTGTTAGGCATTTTCCACCAACTGGCACATCTCTTCCATGAAGGAGCGATGGCAAACACGTTTGTTCTTATTCAGACGACAATTACTACTTACCATCCCCTCGGTATTGTACATACACCTCCAAGATGAACACTTTTTTGCAACTCAAATGAGTAAAGAATCCCACTGTTGTTTTCTTTGTTAACAACGTACACGTTTCTATAGATTCTAAACAAATCTTATCTATTTAATATTGGTGGCTTCTGGAAGGTTTCTGTTTGGAAACTTGTTTAGTTTTTTCCCCTTCATAAGGAGCTATCCCCCTTAACATGATTTATATATTTAATGTATTTTCTTTTGTTTTTCTTCTTTTTAGCGCATTTTGGAGAAGTCGAATGCGCTATTGCACCCGTTTTGTCCGTCCGTCCGTCCGTCCGTCCGTCTGTCATCACCCTTGATCTCAGCATCCATAAGTCCTAGACCCATGAGGTATATATGTTTTTTGTATGTCCTGACCTGCCATTTGTGCATCAACACTCAGTTACTCGATCCGTTAAAAACCCCCGTTAAAACTACCAAAAAATATTTCGAATCGAGAGGTAACACTAGCGCAGGGAACGGCCGCCATTGCCGGAAGTCGAATACATAGTTTTTCAAGCATCGAAGAGTGGTGCGAAAGCGTGCAAAAGAATTAGTTTATTTTTTTAGTTGACGTCATTAGAATATGTGTAAAAGTTTAGAGAGTTTTACGTCATCATTTGTGGTGACTTGTAGTTAGATTAAAGAGAAAATAATTTTTTTTAAAATGTAAAGAAATGACTTTAAAATAAAACAAATGTCAGGTATATTCATTACACAAGAAAATTCATAAAAATATGTCTCAAATCTAAACACAATTACTGATAACTACATAATGCTGATATCTAACATAAGTACTGATACATAATACGAAAATGCGCTAACACGTCCTGAATTCCTATAGGGACCAGGCTTAACATGATTTTTTTTCCATAATCCGCCTCTAAATCATTTAAAAGATGTTTCTACTTTTTATCAAAGACCACGCTGAAATCTCAGATCGTTAAGATGCCGATGAAGGTTGATGTTTTATAAATACATCCCTGAAGATGTTAGCCCGCATCGAGGGGGCTGACAGTTTGGCCCCACCCCAGCTACGCCATTGGCCTTTGACTTTGTGGTGGGAGGATATTGACTGAAAGTCTTCGGGGGTAGAGATCTTGTATATACAATAGGACTGCGGTAAATAATGATTAATTAATCGATTAATCGTAAGTTTCAAAAAATCGATTCAATTTATTTGATCGATAAAATTGAGATTAAAATGTAAGAAATTATTTCTATTTCTGTCTCCAATTTAATAGTAAATTATATTCTTCTGTTACTTCAATACGTTTCCCTCGTATTATTATTATAAATTTAGTCATGTATACGTCAACAAAAATGTATTCTACCTTATTTCTGGCAAAGCAGAACGAATTTGCTGTGTTACGTCACAAAATTTGGAAGCCTTGGAATTACCGCAACTTAACCAATTTCGTGAAACAATGAATCGCGACTTAACGGGATTTATATATATGTTTTATAAAAAGAATTAATTAATCGAAATTAATCGATTCAAAGTTTCCCCGATTAATCATACAATTTTTGTTTTAAAATCAGTACAAGTCATGATTAACAAAAAATGCTGGTGATGTGAAATTGTGATGATTACTGCAAAGACTTTGGTGGCAGAGATCTTGTATTTTAAAAAAATGACTGTGATGTGAATGTCTGATGACCACTTTAACAAAATAAAAAGTTACCTGAACTCAGGGCCAAGGCTGGCGCATATATAACAACGGACATGTAACACAACTGTTAGATGGAAGAAAAAAAAAACTATTTCAGGATTAGACAATTCATCTAATCAAGGGTTCCCAAAAGATTTTCGATTCGAAACCCGCATTATATTTACAAAGGGTAGGGCTACTTGCGAAACCAAAACATAAAAAAGCTTTTTATTTTTTTTTATGTGGATTCGGAAACTTAACTATTGGATATCTTATTGAAATGTATTAACTCTTACGTAATTTTTTAAATTCTTTATTAACTTTTCATTAATACCAAAACAAAGGGCAATTTTAAATATTATTTAATAAGTATTTTGTTTTAGTTGCGAACTTAAAATGTTTTGAAATCGCAAAAATAATTATTTTAAAAGTTTTAATTATTTTTATCTTGCTTATAAACAATTTATTGCCAAAGATTTGGGAACCCTTATACTACTATCTGATCTAAAGAACTACATTGTGTGTCTGTGTGAGGACCTTGGGCAGGTGACCTACACGGGCTGGTAGGTTGGAGACTCATTGCTAATATAAACATGGCGACCGACAGTCAATATCGTGATTAGAATGGCCAAACTTCTGATAGGGTTGGTTCATTGTGTGGGGCCTGGGGTTGGTTCATTGTGGGGGGCCTGGGGTTGGTTTATTGTATGGGGCCTTGGTTTGGCCTGGGGTTGATTTATTGTGTGGGGCCTGAGGTTGGTTCATTGAGTGGGGCTTGGGGTTAGTTCATTGTGTGGGGCCTGACGTTGGTTCATTGTGGGGGGCCTTGGGTTGGTTCATTGTGTGGGGCCTGAGGTTGGTCCATTGTATGGGACCTGAGTTTAGTTCATTGAATGGGGCCTTGGGTTGGTTCATTGTGTGGAACCTTGGGTTGGTTCATTGTATGGGACCTGAGGTTGGTTCATAGTGTGGAACCTTGGATTGGTCCATTGTGTTGGGTCTGGGATTGGTCCATTAAATGGGGCCTGGGGTTGATCATTGTATGGGGCCTGGAGTTAGTCCATTGTATGGGGCCTGGGTTGGTTCATTGTATGGGATATGGGGTTGTTTCATTGTATGGGGCAGGGGGGTTGGTCCATTGTATGGGCCCTGGGGTTAGTTCATTGTATGGGCCCTGGGGTTAGTTCATTGTATGGGACCTTGGTTTCGTATAACTCTTCCCCTAGTCTTCAGAAACCTCTGTATCTGTCATTTACTCTGGTTTTTCACTTAACACTGCAGCTAATTTTTGTATAATTTTAATTTTTAAACTTCTACCATTTCTTGTTCATGTTTGACCCCTGACGAAGTCTTTTTGCTGATGCGTTCATTGCTTTGTAGCGTTTTGACAGGCTGACGCGCAGGCTTTTTATGTATTTTTCTACCCCTTCAGCCCCCACCCCTCCAGATTGTCCTCCAACCCCACTTACATCAATATCAATTTTTATAATGATTATTACCTTACTGTTTAAAAAGAAATGATGCTTATACAACAATGTTGATACTTTACCATCATGAAGATGTATGTGAAGGACGCCATCAGCCTGACTGGCTTGTTGAATCTCAATTCAAAATACTTGACATGTGTTGATGAGGTATAGGAAAAAATAATAATAAATTATACTTTTGCAATGTGAATAGTATATCTACAGATTTTAACGTTTTTGTTAAATATGATTTTTAGTGTAAGTAATTCAGTGTCATAGAAAAAAGGCACATGTCAAGTTGAGTAAATGTGGTTGGGGGCAAATGCGTCAGTATGGGGTAACGGACCGCAAGGGGCGACACCATCACAACAAAATGTAATATTTTGTTTGTTCCTCCTATTTAGCACTGACAGAATCGGAGGTCTATTGGGAAAGACATGAAGGGGCGAAATCATGAGATACCGCATTGGGTGACACCAAACCTAGCGACGCCTCTGGGTGGGGTGGGGGGGGGGCTGGTTTAGATCCTCTGACCTAGACTTTTGCCGGATATATGTTTTTATGCTCTTAATTTCAAAATAATAATTTTAAGTAAAATCACTCAATCTAAAAAAACAAACAACAAAAAATATATTTACTAACCTCGTACGCGCTGGTCAGATTCAGCCTGTAGAAGACCGGAAGCACCAAAATGCCTGACAGTCCGATCCCCCAGATGTACCCAAACCCCACTAGCCAGTAATCAGCACCGTTGGAGTAGACTTCCGACGCCATACCCAGGATGGACACGGCGGAGATAAAGCTCACACACAAAGAGAAGATAACCGGCAGAACGGGAAGAGTTTTCTTTCCTGGTGGAGGGGTCATAATTGTTTTCGAGCAGTTAAAAATACGTTATAAATACATAATGCAATTAATAAATCAAAATAAAAGCGTCTGTGTATAGATGATTATTTGTCCCTCTTTTTAAAATTATTTTTTGCTTGTTTTTTTTCAAATAAAATATTTGTTCTCCAACTCCCAGTTGTTGCTATGTAAAACATTTTTTGTGTGGCTATGCGCCAAGTTTTTGAGCACCGACATCGACATTTTTGCTGCGAGTTATTACAATCTGTGGCTATGATTATCTTTCACGGGGACTAGATAATTACCCCCTACCCGTCCTTATCTATGTGGCCTCATTTTTGGATTTCGTTTAGCTAATGAGGCATCGCTCATTATGCTAACAGCGATGGGGTCTGGACAAAACCTCTGGACAAAATGTAAGTGATTTTGATCAGTTGTTCAAATTTTCAAGACAGAGGTTCTAGTAAGTAGCAGATCTTGGCAACTCTTTGGATCTGTTAAAAATTATTTTCAAATCGAAGTACGTGTATGTGTTGAGGCGAGGATGTAAGGAAATGTGTGGAGATGTTTTTAAAATATATTTGCCCCAAGAACGTGCCTCAAAGTGCAAAGATTGTGTATAACATTAACTAGAATAACCCACGAAGATCCTCCGAAAATTATAGTTTTTGAACCGCTGAATGTAGTCGTTTTTCGAGATCAGAGTGACACCAACCAACAACAACAACAACAAGGACACTGACTTCAAGATTGGTTTAACTCCATAGACCCATGATGTTGAGCCTATGGCACGCGTGCCACAGTCGGCATGCAGAGCCTCATCAGCCGGCACGAGACTAAAATATTACTTCCTTAACAAACCAGCCAAGTCAAACCCTATTTTCGGGTTTCATGAGACTCTCATTGAGATTGAGAGTAATTTGGGAGTGTTGGCACTTTGAGATATATATATATATATAAGAATCAAATAAGTGGGTTTCGGTGAATTTCAGGCACGCGACCCCCCCCCCAAAAAAAAAAAAAAAAAAAAAAAAGTTTCGCCATCACTGTCATACACACACATTTTCTTTAAATATAATCTTAAATTGTCTCGGCACAGTGCCGTTGGCCGGAAGTTTACCCGCTGGTTACTCTTGTCGTTACTTCACACACCCATGACAAATTACTCTTGTTACTTTACAAACCCATAACAAATTACTCTGATTACTTTACAAACCCATAACAAATTACTCTGGTTACTTTACACACCTGTGACAAATTTCTCTTGTTACTTTACACACCCATGACAAATTTCTCTTGTTACTTTACACACCCATGACAAATTTCTCTTGTTACTTTACACACCCATGACAAATTACTCTTGTTACTTTACAAACCCATAACAAATTACTCTGGTTACTTTACAAACCCATAACAAATTACTCTGGTTACTTTACACACCTGTGACAAATTTCTCTTGTTACTTTACACACCCATGACAATTTTCTCTTGTTACTTTACACACCCAGGAATGGTAACTTGTGTAACTTAGCACTCCCACGACCTGTTGCACTTGTTATTTCGCACGTCCACGACCGGTCACTCTGTTTCTGTTTTTCCCCCCACACCATAAAAAAAAAATACCGTTAACTCTGAAATTGTGCCTACCTACCCACAAGGATATCCTCGGCTGTCTGTCGCCTGGCCTTGAACGCAAAGATCAAACCAATGACTGTTGACACGACCAACACGGCAGATAACACACAGATGTCAGCCCAGTGGAGCTTCGATGGGGCGTCCATTTCTGTAATAAGCTCAACTACAGCCTTGTAGGTATAGCCAGTGGATGTGGAAGACCAATTAAAAACAAGAATCAAAAGTTTCACTCAAACGAACTTTTACTGTATGAAAACCATCTCAAAAGTACAATTTATAAAGAAACAATTGTAGCCCTTAAATTTATGAGAACATAATATGTTGACATGTGTCACTCAATGTTTATATTTCAGAGACTCATTAATGACAACCGTCGTGGGCCGCCGGGGAAATAAACTCAACAATAGTCGGTTGCGTCTATTAGGCGCACAAACCAACTTCACCGTTCTTAAACACTCATAAACACAACGTCACTGCTGACAACAGTCTGAATGAAACACCTGACGTTGCACTCACCACACGGAACTACCACAGCAACTATCCACACGGCGTGAAACTCAAACCATGAAATTCGTTTATCAGTTATCAGAGTTCCGAAGCTATCGGAAGACCAGTAGCTTATTTTTAAAAAAAAAAAGAAAGAAGAAGGGGGTGGAAAGGGTTAATGGCATCACCCGGTGCAAAAAAGACAAAGAACTCATTGAGAGAAAACGTCGCTGAGAGAACCTGTGGGCATTTATCATACTTCCTCCCCGTCACTATTAACCACCCACACGAGCGCCGCGTCTAATCTGCGGAAGTTTTATGATTTGGGCATCGCTATGTGTTCTTAGGTCAGTTTGTTTTTGTTTTTTTTTTAAACGCCAAACGGCCGCGAATAGCAGAATCGTTTACTTTACTATTCATACTTCGTCGGAGAACGTTTACTGAACGATAAGAAATATAACGTGGCTGTTTGGGGAAAGATTTAATTACGTAACGTTATAATTGGGCTAACACTAATTGCTGTTTTTTTTCAACTGTTACAGACGTTGTGTCATTGATAACCATCCCATACACATTACGGCCCAACCCTTTCCAGCTCGCGTACGTGCTTGTATGTTGGTTAATTAGGATCGCTGTAATCAGTGGCGTCGCTAGGGGGGTGCGGAGGGGGCGGGCCGCCCCGGGTGACACCATCAGGGGGGTGACACCAGACCGTAAAATTCTATATATTCCCGTAATTTGGCACTGGAAAACTCGGAGGATTTCTATGGGTTAAATCATGAGGGGGTGACAACATGAGCTACCGCCCCGGGTGACACCATGAGCTACCGCCCCGGGTGACACCAACCCTAGTGACGCCTCTGGCTGTAATGGTTCACTGTAATACAATCAACTATTGAAGCAGATGATGGAGGGTGTATCACTATCAAATATTGAAGTAAATGATGTTGCGTGTATCAGGGTTTACGCCATGCAATCGTATAATGCGGAGTTACCTGGGGCATAATCTCGAAATAATAGCGAACCACATATTGGGTCAGTGCTACCCGGCTCGGGCAAAGTTGTTTTTTCATTCAGTATTTTCCCGAAAAGTCTTCCCGTTCGTGGCGCCATGGTGGACCTCCCCTTCCCTGCTCAATTTTTCCCCCAAACCACTGATCTTTGCTTATACCTTTTATTTCTTAAAAAATGTTGTCTTCTGAAACGTCTTAAGTCCACCTGTGCATGAATTTTCATAATGGTGGCCATTTTACACCTAAAACCAGATGCTAAAAGCGCCGTTCTTATCAGTCATAGCAAGCACTTTTTAATTCCGATGTTGATAAATCCAATATAATACGTTGCACTAATCTAATGTCACACCCTGGAAGCTTGATATAACACTCTTTTAAAGCTTTTTGGCTAACACCCGGGAAACCTGCTCCATATTTTGGGCAGTGCCATAGAACATTCTCTCAGCTTAGGAATCACTCGCCACCAATATTCCCTCTAAGGTTCGTTGGTCCGTGGGCAAAGTAAAAAAAAAAAAAACACTCGTGTGCAAGGCTGCACAGCATCCATATTTTGTCCCACATTTTACAAAATTTGCTGCGCGTTAAATCTAAATTGCTGCGCGGCTTCTGTCAGATATCTGTGTGTTCCCACAGCAGCGCAGCTTAAAGGGAACATTGCTCACTGCCCTTCCACCCCTGGCTATGTACGTACTAAACTGCTAGCCAGCGTTTGAGTTTTAACAAAATTTGTTTTTATTTCAACCGTTAAACGATGACCTCTTAAGTGTATATGTTGACCGATTTCCGATAACCTAGAAGAACATTTTCAAGCAAGGTCTTTCTGACCATAGAGATCTTATTCTAAACAAGTGACGTGAAAATTTTGAAGTTCCTGGACAAAACGTTAACGAATGAAAGAAATTTAAAAATTAGGAGCACTGTTATTTTTTAAAATTCAGCGGAGGCTGAACAAAACGTTTAAAAGTGGGAGGGGAATGCAAAAATGTTTTTAAAAGACAATTTTTCTCAACAGACAGTTGGGTGCATGGACCTTATTCAATTATTAAGTGATTTCATTTAGGTTATAAAAAAAATTATTGTACTATTTTTTTTTTTTTCAGTTTTAGAATGTTTAGACTTTAAAGGTATTTAATAACTTTTCTAATAAAATAATTCGCGGCCATTTAGGTCCGTGTTTAGGCGTGTGGACTTTGTGCATTTGGCCAAGGCCTCGCGTTTATAGGAGGGAATCGTTTAGAGGGCCTAACACTTCAGGTGATGGGGGGAAGGGGTGGGTGAGTCCGTCCAAACTTTGACAGGCTACTATTATTTTCAATGAATGTAATTAATACGTCAGATTGCTCAAAACCAAAAACCTCTACCCCAGAAAGAACAAAACATTGCCGAGACTCCTGAAAGAACAAAACATTGCCGAGACTCCTGAAAGAACAAAACATTGCCGAGACTCCTGAAAGAACAAAACATGGCAGAGACTCCTGAAAGAACAAAACATTGCCGAGACTCCTGAAAGAACAAAACATTGCCGAGACTCCTGAAAGAACAAAACATTGCCGAGACTCCTGAAAGAACAAAACCCTCAAGCGGGGCATTGTATTGTTAAAGAGAAAGTCCGACCATATCAAATCAGCTCTTAAGGATCTACGCTGGCCTCCTGTAGCTTAAGCGTATAGATCACAAAATTCTGTCATTGACTTACATATGCATAGACGGATCAGTGGTGAATGGACACACGAGGGAGTCCCTTGGGTCACGTTCCTTTAAATTAATCGATGGATAACATGCAAACAGGGTTAATGTGAGCCTGAAGAGACGTCACAAAAGAACGAAAGTTTTGGCAAAAAGCCTTCTGCAACAAACAAATAGAACAATAAAAACTAATAATACCAATAAAAAGACATTAAAACTTAGCAAAAGAGAGCAATATGAATGTTTTGGTCTTCAGAAACTTAAGCAACAATCTTTATATATAATTCTCCTCATGGTCCAGCCATGCCGGGCACCAAGCAAGCTGCAGCATGTCTAACCCCACCGACCAATCAGCTGTCAAGAAAAGGTAGTGTGCAGGGTGGGGGGTAATCAAGACCAACGATGCGCTCAATTGAGGTCAATTACTTTGTTCCTTCAGACCAACAGAATAGCATGTATTTCGTAGTGTAGTGGTCATACATTCGCCTAACGCACTCAAGGTCATAGGTTCAAGCCCCAGCTAAGACACTATTTTTTTAATTTTAAGAAATGTTTGTGTTCGTGCTCGTTCATTTCCCACTTTTTTTTCATCCCTGACTTCGCAATAAAGCACAGGGCTAAACGTTCAAAAAGATATGTCCGTATCTTCCAAACCCTGTTTTCAGTCATGTAAAATTGTATAAATTGCTCTCTCCAGAGTTCCTTCTTTTCATTCACACACAGTCGTTTTCCCAAACCCACCCCATTTGGACAACTGTGTTTTTCAGGAATTCTTCCCCCATCACTAAATCATTAGCTGCGTATGCTACGACGCTGGTCGGCTAGTTTAAAAATAACGATCTTCAACGCCCTGATGAAGCCTGTGATGCTATATGGATGGAATCGAGACGTGGATGTAGGTTTTCTCTTTTTTTTTGTTGATAATACGACCAGACAATGGTGAATACATAAAGATACAAGTTGGTGATCAAAACATTGCAGTAGACAGCGTCTACATGCAGACAAATTTCGGCAGGTGATAAAGGGAATACTTTTTTTTTTTATTACTATAGCAAATATTTACAGCTTCAAGTTTACGGTAAAATGAGTCGGTGGGGTTTACCTTGAACAGTGATTATGGATAAATTATTTGTTCAAAATGGTCTTTCACTTCTCCTATATCTTGTGTAACAAAAACCTAAATTGTTTTCCTGTGTTTAAACGCCAATTTCGCCATGCGTGCAGCATTAATATACTTCAAAATATATTTTGTTCGGATAACCGATGTTTCTGATAACCAGCTTTTCGGATAGTCGGGGTTCCCATAATCAACGCTCTCCCATCGTCTTTGTTTGGTTTTAATTTCGAAAGAACGCTTTAAGAGTAAATACGATTGAAGAGAAAGAAAAACACGAAACACAATCTTCTCTGCATGGCCTTAGAGAATACGATGCTTGTGTTTCAAAGGAGGTTACAGCCAGGATAAGAGAAACCAAACACGTCACGCTTACCTTAGCCAAATGAATACACACAAACATATATATGTACACAACATGCAGAGTCCACAGGTAAATCTCGAGTCAGAATAGTGCGTGGCACATATCGTTATGATCTTAAGTCATTATAGTAATTTCAACGTGGTGAATAGGACATGTCATTATGATCTTATGTCATTATAGTAATTTCAAAGTAGTAAATAGGAATGTCATTATGATCTTATGCCATTATAGTAATTTCAACGTGGTGAATAGGACATGTCATTATGGTCTTATCTCATTATAGTAATTTCAAAGAAGTGAATTTGGCATATCACCATGATCTGACGATTCTGATCTGATGCCATTAAAGTAAGCTCAGCTATAGCTGAACTGGACATCGAATTCCATCATATTCTTAAAATATGACATTGTTCTATATTAAATATTCTCTTTTACAGTGGCGGATTTAGCTATAGGGCAGGGGGGGCGGGTCGCCCCCGCCCGCGCTCCTGTTTGGTCTAAAATGGCGCCCCCCTGAAGACGCCCTTAATGAACACTAAAAATGTGTAACTAGAGCAGAAAAAACTATTGCTAATAAGCACGAAACTTGTAATCAATCACTAAACTGTAATACGACAATATTGGCTTGCTAAATATCGTATTTCAAAACTGCAATATCTGGTTTGGTCAGTCAGGAGTGTCGCTAAGTGGAAAACAATAGAGAAATATTGAAACGAATAATAGACGTGACGTTGTTTTAGCAAAACAGGGGACACAGAGAACAATCTTGCTTTATTGATGGTAGTTGTAGAAATACTGAAAATTTTCGTTAAATGTTAAGTTTATTAGCCAACTATGAATCCACTTTGGACAGTCATCTAAAGTTTAAAAAGAAAATTGAAATTTATTTAAGTAATGATGTGCTAATTGATTTAATTCAATCTTTTGCACCTGAATTATCGGCAGCAATTGATAATAAAGTTAAGTCTTCACATTCCTTTTCTTTAATTATTGATTCAACCATTAATATATCTAAAATTGATCAGATGTCACTTTACGTTCAGTTTTAAAATTAAGAAATGTTGAGGAAAGATTTATAGGCTTGTATACTTTGGGAAACAGAAATACTGCAAATCTGCATTTGCTTCGAAGATTCTAACGAAACTACACATTACAAAAGCAAAACATTGATATCACAATCTGTGGAGGAAAGGCATACGATGGCGCATCTGTGATGTGTGGAATTAAGAGTGGACTTAAAACTTTCACCCTATTTTGTGCCCATGTTTTGAATTCGGTCACTATCGAAGCAATTTTTGTACACAGTAATGTACAGCAGTTTTTTTGTTGTTGAAAGGTTGTATGCATTCGTTACGTCTAGTTTACCACGTCTACGTACTCTTAAAAAAAAGATAATAAATCTCAAATTTAAAGAAACTCAAATTTGCAAAAAATAAAAGCATGGCAGGTGAACTTAGTAGAGATGAAAGGGCTGATGATCCAACTACCAGTTTTAAATCTGAAACGTACTTCACTATCTTGGATACAGTACTAAAATAAATAGATGATCGATTTAATGACTTTAGGGGCACAGCTTTTTATTTCTATTGTATTGATCCATCAAAAATGTTGGAAGAAAATAAAGATTCTCTTCGAAGTTGATGCAAAATTTACAAACACCCTTGAAGAAGCAATCGTTGAATATTATACCTTCAAAGATTTGTATGCATAACAACGTCCATCACAACATCCATCTTAACTTCCATCACAAAGTCCATCACAACGTCCATCACTATCTACAACAAGTGAGCTTAAACTTTAGACTTTCTACCATTCTTGTTTGAAAAATAAATGGCATCAGGTCTCCCTAATTTTTCAATACTCTATACAAATTTACTTGAATCTTCCTGATAGCAATGATTGTAAATCATCAAAATTATTTGCGCTAAAAAATGAAAAACGAACGTCTGTCTGGATTGGCAATAATTCAAATGAACATGAGAACTTTGACTTTGAATCAACGATAAATGGTTTCGCTTCACGTAGAAAGGAATTTAAATAAGGCTCAGGGCTCTATACAAATTCGTATAAACTAAGTTTCTTTCTTAGATAAAAAATATACAATTGAAATAAATATACGTCACTATTTTGAAAACATATCTGTTTATATTGTTTCTTCTGTCTGTCTTGTTCGATGATTTGGAAAATTTACTAAATTAGTAGGCTAATAATTATTATTTCTAGGGCTGCAGAAATTAATGATTAATTTAGTGAGTAATCATTAAAAATGTTTAAAGATATTTTTTTTAACGATTACATGACCCATCACTTACAAATTATTGGAAGTCCAAAATTTAAAAAAATAAATAAATTAAAAAATAGCGCCTGAAAAATGATGAATTTCCTGAAGATTACACGTACATTTTGGTTTTAAAATATTGATTGACGGGAATGTTCAAAATGTTGATAAAGTTTGCCTACTTATCAAACCAAATGAAAAGCGTATTAAGCTAATGGTAGTAATGGCGTTTGACTCAGAGGCAGAAATGACGACAGCTCTTCTGATGAATTACATCGTTACAAAATGGAGATGAACGTTCTTGAATCCATTAATCCTGTACAATGGTGGAAAGTTAATGAACACCAACATCTGATCATGTCATTCCTTGCCAAGACCGTTTTGAGCATACCAGTTACATCAGTTCCATGTCAATGATTGTTCAGTTCTGCTGGTTATATTGTCAATTAGACCCGCTCATCACTTGAACCAATTAATGTCAACACACTTTTGCGTGGTTGGTGAAAAGTTGATATATGAAGAAGACATTCCAGTGTTATTTAGATTTTCAACAAGAACGTTGAATAAGTATTTTTTATGACATCATAAATTAATTTTTTTTAGCTTTAATCGAAATTAACGATTAATTAATCGTTAATTTTTCAAAATATAACTATTAAATTTAAATTAATCGTTAACAGCCCTAGTATTTACCTAATGATCTGTTATTAGTAAAATATTCGGCGCCCCCTGAAATTCTCCTGGCCCCCCACGCGGACAAAGCTAAATCCGCCACTGCA
>MUZC01000470.1:128074-149585 GCA_002072015.1 Radix auricularia | reverse complement strand
AAAAAAATGTTCTCAGTTTCCAAATCTTTCAAAATTGCAAAATAGAGATAAATTTTTGCTGGCTTACTAGTAATTACTGTCAAAACTTAACTTCATGCAGACCTGAACCAAAGATTTGAACGTATTCCTCACTTGGGTATTCCCGAATGGCAGTCAAACCCTTTTGCGAGTGGACAAACTCAGATCCCAAACAAAGATGAATCCATACAAATACAGGAGCAGCTTATTGAAATAAAGAACTTGAACCAATGTTTGAAATAGGATACCACAAATTTAGATTACAAAATCAGATACCAATTTTATATCTGACATTATGGGTTATTCTACAGAAGTATAATAGTTGCCTGCTTTCCCGTCTTCCTATTTGGTAGAACAAAGATTCAGGGCCTTATGAACCTCATCATAAAAAGAAAATAAACTGACTAGAAATTGGTGCTCATGCGGATTTGCAGTTGCTACGCAAAAACATTGAGTCGGACATAAATACACTCATAAAATCACATCACATTCATCAAAGTTATTATTTTTTAAAATTGAAACGAAAGTTATATTTAAATAAATACTTCTTCACCCCAATGTTCCTTTTTTTGGATTTGTAAATTTTGTATTATGCATTAATGTAGTTTTTTTCATCTGGGGGTCCGCGGGGGAAGTTTAGACTGTAAAAGGGGTCCGTGGGTCAAAAAAGTTTGGGAACCACTGATATAGATTAACAAAATGAATAAATAAAAACCATTTTTGTAAACCCCAGATTATTTTACAGCATTTATGCCACTTATCCTGGCTATTGCTAAAAAATTTAATGGAAAAGACGTAAACAAGGTAAGGGTTAGCCTGACAGGACATAACAAAACAGCGAACGTTTCGGCAAAGAGCCTTTTTCAACGTACATACAATACACAAAACGAATATAACAAATAAAAAATAAAATTAAGATACTTAGCTGCAGTGAAATCCAAAGAATCGAAGAAAGTCCTGTCAGGCTAACCCTTACCTTGTTTACGTCTTTTCCATTAAATTTTTTATAAGCCTGATTGCAGTCCTACCCCTCATTTTGTCTACTATTTCTAAAAAGCTTGACGAAATATGTCACATGGTGTGATGGACATGACACAACAGCTCAGAAAAGGTGGCTATGAAATATCTCTATCCCTAAGGATACCCTTGACGGTGTCATATGATGTGGTGGCTATGAAATACCTCTATCCCTAAAGATACCCTTGACGGTGTCATGGTGGCTATGAAATACCTCTATCCCTTAGGATACCCTTGACCGCGTCATAGGGTGTGGTGGCTATGAAATATCTCTATCCCAAAGGATACCCTTGATGGTGTCATAGGTTGTGGTGGCTATGAAATACCTCTATCCCTAAGGATACCCTTGACGGTGTCATACAATGTGGTGGCTATGAAATACCTCTATCCCTAAAGATACCCTTGATGGTGTCATGGTGGCTATGAAATACCTCTATCCCTAAGGATACCCTTGACCACGTCATAGGGTGTGGTGGCTATGAAATACCCCTATCCCAAAGGATACCCTTTAGGGTGTCATAGGGTGTGGTGGCTATGAAATACATCTAATTCTCATTCCACCCAAAGTTCAGTAACTCTAAAGGTCTTACCCAGGTGTGGTAGCCAGGATGTAATACTTGTACATTGTCATGTCCTGTGAGGGCATCCTGTCAAACTCTAACCCAGTCACCTTGCCTTTCAGGGTAAACATCTAAATAAACAGAAAATAAATAGCCATTTATATGTCTATGTATGTATCTGTGTATTTCAGGCTTAGGGTTATATTTGTGTTATATATGTATTATGTTTCTGTGTATATTAAGGTTAGGTAATTACATATATATATATATTTATATTTATAATTTATATTTATATATTTATATATATACAGTCGAAACCGCTTAAGTCGACGGCGTCGGGGAATGAAAAATGGCATCGACATAACCGATGATCGAGTTAAAGCGAAAACCAATATGGCGGCAAAATATTAACATGCGCTTGAAATTTCTATATGTACGTGTTGTGCGTTAATTAGTGATGGGACGATTAATCAGAATCGTATCGGAATATCGGGACCCTATTTCTTCACTCTTTCTTAAGGTTGTTAAGACCGTTCGTTTTTAAAGACCGTTTAAGTTTAAATATAACGCCGTTTTGCGGTGATTCCCAGATTGAGCGATACTGTGGCTTCGAAGCGACTCGCTTGATTTTCCTTACAAGCTACACAAATAAGTAACCTACACATCCCCTCATTGTCCCCGAACCATTCTCTTCTGGACTCGGAATGGTCTATCGTGACCTATATATGACTCATGACAAAGCGAACTCTTCTCTATATAAACGTACACAAATAAATTAGGTACTCCTTTTGAACCTTCAACTTTGACATATTTTAATTAATTCTAACCAATAGTTAAATGGCTTTTGCACACGGCAAATTCTTATGAATGAAACAATGAGANAACAAAGCAGTAGTACAGTACATGTAATGGTCAAAATGAGGTTGAAGGATGAATGGTTGCCAATGACAACAAGTTTACACACGGTACATTTTATTATTCCATACGATCCCCTCAGCTTACAATTCCTTCGGTAACTTGATGCTAATAGGACTAACCAACATTAATGGTGTGGGAGATTGAGAGTGGGGGTGGGTAAACTGTCTGTAGTCTGTTATATTATATATTTAAAAATCTGGGGAGCCTATGATTTTGGTATCGTCCCATCACTAGCGTTAATAAATGATAATGTTCATGCACGTGTTTTTAGAGTTTTTTTAAAACACAACAGCATTGCCGTTATTTGTTTGATGAAGCTATCGGCATGCTATAAAATTTTACATACATGTTTGCTAACAACAAAAGGTATATGTGCACCAACTGACAGCAGAAATTTACAAATTTAAAATAAAAACCAACGTCGATTATCGATAAAAACTTTTATTATTCTCCAACACATCTCTGAAACTGGCGATTTAAGTTAGCAACACAGCGCTGAGAGCAAAACGCAAGTGGGCTGTGACGTCACCAGCAGACCGTGGTGAAACATTTTCAAAAGCTGGCGATTTGTCATGGGGATCGAGATAACCGATGTTAAGTGGCAAATTTGACCTTTTTTGTGCTTGTGTTATGAGGTTTCGGCGACTTAAAAAAATCGAATTAAACGACGAGAAAATACTAAGACAAAGAGAGAATTTGGCGGTTCCAAAAAAAACCGTCGACTTAATGGGGTGGTCGAGCTAAGCGAGCTCGAGGTAAGTGGGTTCCACTGTATTAGGGCTGGTAACGATTAATTTAAATTTAATCGTTAACTTTTCAAAAATTAACAATTAAATTCATGAATTAATTGTTAATTTCGATTAAAGCCAAACATCTCAAGGGAAAGTTTAAAAAACATAGGTTATTTCCCCTGTCTCATAGACAGAATTTTTTTTTTTAAAACTGCTATGGACTGTTGTGCTATGTTCCTCAGCGATTCAGGTCCTATGATCTGGGCTATTATATTGTTTATTAATTATTTTTTAAATAAATTGAATAAAATATAAATATTTCATAAAATTTTAATAGAATTTTTATTGATTGTAATTATTTTAATCGATATTTAATAGATAAAAATGCTAACGATTAATCGAGAAATTAATCATTAATTTCCACAGCCCTAATATATATGTATCCATATAACTATGAATACACCTAGATGCAAACATAGTTATATGGATAAGTACATAGATACATATATAAAACACATATAACATCCATAACTTTGAATATATGAGACAAAAATATTTTCTCAAAGTGACATTTTCCTTTGAGCTATGTGTAGGTCTCCGGTAAAATTTAATTAGGGAGTGCCTATTGGTACTCGAGTACCAGTAGCAGTTCCCTGCGGCTATTAGTAGTCAGCTATTTTTAGCATCCAAGAGGATTAAAGCAACACTTATTAGTTACTGATATAAGCTTTTTAAATTCACAAATTTCCCCGAACTTCTTTGGTCTCATGATTGAGAGTTGGACTGGTGAACTGAATGTTGCAGAACAGGCAAGGGTTCAATTCTCAGTTGAGCCTATTGATTTCTTTTCTTCTCTTATAAAATCTGTTTCTATAATCTATAATTTTTAATTATGATGTTAGATTGAGTGTTTAGAGTATGCTAAACCTGGGAATAAAACTAATAAAATCAATTTAACATTCTAATGATTACGATTAAATTAGAGCTTTTAGTTTTAGGGTCAGGGTTAGGGGTCTATTTGTTACATTAAAACATTACATCAAATTCAGAATATCCCCTAGTAGTAGTTTTATTAACAGTTAATGATAGTGAACTACCAATAGTCGAGTACCTAGAGAGCTATTGGTAGTCGAGTACCTAGAGAGCTATTGGTAGTCAGTAGCTGACTACCAATAGCCGCAGCCTTTAATTATATTGTATTTCCATTTAAGAGTTTTTGAGGTGTTATGAATAAACAAACGAAATCCGAAAACAATCATTTCCTAGATCTAATGCTAAGGACATTAGTTTCTACATAACATTAATGCTCTCAGTAACAGGAATGTTTACACCGGCAAACAGCTTCCCAAGCAAACCCCTTTCAATTGAAACTCAAATTTTCTGCGAAATGCAGTCACGCAATGTACTAATATTTACCAGTCATTTCCATGTTGTTAAAGACTTGAATTAGAAAACTCAACATGAATTTTATTACAAACTCTTACATTCGAAACAGGTTCAAATCTTGGTGATTATTTTCAGGTTTGTAGCTTGTTTAATATTGATTACTACCATAGCGACCTCTTATCTTATTTTATCTCACTAAATAAATTATTAGATAAAACTCACCTGTTTCAGGTACTGATCAAAGTTACCTTGGAAGAATTTGTTGTCTTCACCTGAGGCAGATAGTTCAGTCTCAAAAATAAAACCTGAAAAAAAACATTGTTTTAGTTACATTAACAAAATGTTATCACCAGAATCATGTCACAAACAGGCACTCTTTCAAAATTCAAACATCATAGCAAATTTTTTTTCAGCACTCTTGAGAATCTAAGTGTTTAGGTAGGTGGGGTGGAAGGGGGGGGATATCTGCAATCTCTGGGAGGAATACCAGGAGAGGGAAAAGTGATCCCTGTTTGTGATATGATAAATAAAGATATGTTGTATTACTGATTACAACAATTTAATTAATATTGTTTTGATTACATTATTGATGTTCCTTTTCATCATAAGATGTTTAAAAAATTTAACATTCTAATTATATAATTAATTTAAATGTACACAATTCTTAACAATGTCAAATTTTATTTTTTAAGACACAACAATCAGCCAAAGTAGCTCCTCTCTGTAATCTCAAAAACTTAAGTACAAGGCAAAACACGCCCCAAAATATTTTAAAACCTTTCTTTCATGGCTAAGACTGGAAAAGTAATCCACCTTTATTGGTCCCCAGCAATATGGCACTTGTGGTATTGTTGTTGGCATTCTGCCAGTTCCAACCAACACACTCTATCAGATGACCCTGAAAACCAAATAAAAATCATTTTCAGACCAGGCCACAAAAAAATTTGTTTTGATGGGGTTGATTTTAGTTTGTACAAGAAAATTGTCAGGATTTTTACAAAATAATTTCTTCTTCAATTTTAACCTGGTCCAAATTTTCTGTCCTCAACTTTGCAACTTATCACTATCCTTGCTTGGCTCAGCCATGAGTTAGCTGCTGTTAACCAATACGGAATGGTGGTTGGCCTGCGTACCGAGGGTCACGGGTTCGAATCTTCGTGAAGGCATTGATTTATTCCCAGGGCCAACTGTGTCCCCGAGTCCACCCAGCTCTGAATGGGTGTGTGACAGTAGTTAGAGAAAGTAAGGTGCCTGGGAATAGTGTGGTCCATCATAGCCTTGGTCTGTGAACGCTGCGTCACTTGAGTCGGACGCAATAATCTCCTGTAAAACAGGGAGCATCTGTGAAGATGAGACAAGACAGAACTGACCTTCAGCTTGACTATAGGTTTGGGTTTCTTCCAGTTCCTGGAGATGTAAAAGTTTTCCTGTGAGGTCATGGAAATGATCAAGTGCCGTCCAGTCGGGTCCAGGAATATCTTGTAAACTTTATCCACAACTGACTTGGGTAACTCCACCTCTGTAAATGAAAGAAACTTTGTGGTTTGTGGAAAAATAGATTTTACGTTGATAATTAATAGGTGCATAATTATTTTTATGTGAAGTGCCCTGTGCCCAGCTACTTGCTGGGGTAGAGTGCTAAAAATAAATTATCAAATTATTATTAAACAAGATACTACCCGCGCTGTAGCATACACAGCAGGCTTGCTCATTAAATAGTGCAGAGAACGGGGGTGGGGGGATGAGAGAATGGACACAAACGGTAGCATGGAGTAATGAAAAAAAGTGAGTAAACGTGGAGACATGTGCACAGCGGTTGTTGTTACCTGCTCCCCACCCTTTGCTAACATCCCTTGCTAACATCCCTTGCCAACCATAAACTGTGATTTGCAGATCTTAGGGTTGGTCATGTTTGCAAAAAATGAGAAAAAGAACAGGCAGAAAAAAAAATGATAAAAAAAAATTGTTCCCTCTGGGGCTTGAACCAAGGACTTTCCGCATGCAAGGCGGACGTGATAACCACTACACTATGATTCATATGTTATACTGTAAAGAAACAACAAAAGAAGCATTGTTGCCACCACGTCCCCACTTTTTTTCTTATCATCCCACTACGCTTGCCCGCTCTGATCTTTCGACTCAAGCAGGGGTCATTCATCACGCTAATTTCCACATGCCCGTTTAAGTGAATTATATATAAAATTATTTATCTTATTGAAACTCAAAAAATTACCAGTACACATTTATTTTCACCCATATAATGAATCCTGTGACACCCCCCCCCCCCTGGTCTCACCAATTGCAACTCTGTTACTAAACTCATTTTGTCAACAGTTAAATAGGCCCCAAACTATCCCATATTATATTTACCAAGGAGGGCTCTCGGACTCCCATTCCTCACTTACCGTCAGGTTGGTCAGGATGCTCCAAGTCTAGACGCAGCAAGATGTTACTGCTCATAGCCATGACTATGAAATTGTTGGACACCACAAAGTGGGTTATGGCATCTGGGGGTCTGGACAGAGAAGAACTACAATTGAAGCTGGTGCTTGAAATTTTTAGTCAAAGCTACATTTTTTTTAAAGAGTAGTATTTTGTTTGGACATGCACCCTAATGTTTACTTGGTATTAGTACTTATATACTACTAAATATTTTTGAAAGTATTTTCAATAGAAATATAAAATGTAGCCTACTGTTTACTTGGTATTAGTACTTATATACTACTAAATATTTTGGAAAGTATTTTCAATAGAAATATAAAATGTAGCCTAATGTTTTCAATGCTCAGTTATTCAATAATTTCTTTATGAGCACTAAGCCAGGTGTTCTCTATTGTAATGGAAACCAGTAAAGTGATTTTTGTTCTGTTCTAATAGAGGAGTTAATCATTGTTTTATTCAGTAAGATCAACTCACTTAAATGTGACCTTTTTCTTGTTAAAGATGGGCAGCTCAGTCTCCAGCCTGGCATCCACAAATCCTGAACCAATCTACAAAGATTGAGTTAAGGGCAAAAGAATTACTACTATATTTAGTGGACACAATTTTAATTAATTTTACCATAAGTTACTTATTGTGGAATCAATCTATAGAAGAGAAGGAAAAAAATTTCAAACATAAAATTATAATTCTTGAAATAATTGTGTTTAAAACTTTTAATTCCACAAAACAAAGAGACAACGGTCTGGATTTTAAAAAACTAATAACAAACAACATGTTTATTCATTCTAGCTTATTTTATCTACCCTGTCAAAAAATATTTTTCTCTGATTGTTACTTTTACAAAAGAACAGAATTCTGTCCAGTGATTTCCTTTAAAGTTTTAACCCAAGAATATTTTATATTATGACATAAATTTTACTTGCCATGTCACCAGCCAATTGATTGGGTCTCCTAACTGCCCCTCTATTGGACTCCTCCTCATACTGGTCCAAAATTGAAGCCATCAGAATATTTTCTACTCTTGGTGTGATACACTGAGTAAGTTATCTAAAAATATGTTTGATTGGTAAAAAACCTAATTCTTCAAAAATTTTGTTTAATTTAGCATTAAGTGCATTCAACCTCATGCTTGCTTTTGCAAGGTTTAGCTTGTATATTGGCATAATTTTGTCGAACCATAAACGCAAAAAAACGTTAGAGAAAGTCAAAGGAAACTTTATAAACAACTATTTATAAGGGTTCTTATCTTTTACAGACACTCCATCTATACAGGTTATGAGTAAAAACGAGTCAACAAAAATATTTTTAAAAAAAATCACATTTACTAATTATGTTCAATTTTATAAAAAAAAAGTCTGAGGATTAATCTTATCTTATCTTAGATATACGGACGCTCCTTCTATGCAGAAGATAATTGCACCCACAGACCATGAGAGATGATCTGTTGGCAAGTGATGCAGCGGTCACAGGCCACGGCTTTTAGGGGTTCCACGCATTACCTCAGCCGCCTAACTATTGTCTAGTTAGGTACCCATTCCTTGCCTTCGGGTGGATTCAAACTCGTGACCATCGGTACGACAGTTGAGCGCGCTACCACTCGACCACCGCGTTATTTAGGTTTGTGCAACAGTAAGGAGGAGGTGGTTTACACTTACACATTAAGTGTTGGTCTTGATTTATTATGATGGTGTCGTCAGTATTGCTGGGAAGGGCAGTACAAAAAAAATGTGTATCCATTGGATTTATTGAAACTCACTTAGTTACTGAAACTGGTTTAGCGGAAAGTTTCAACTTAAAAATCTTCCTTACTACTGAAAGAAAACTAATCAATTCAACTAGGATGTGCATAAAATTCAATTATTGTATTTTTTAAATTAAAAAAAACAGGCCTAAACATCCACTAAAAACGAAAAATAAAATAATAAAGATAGGCTACAGAACTTTGACATCCTATATTCACTGGGATTATACAAGAGGCCCAAGTGCAAGACCCTGTCACTCCCCAAAAGTAACAACCCCTCTAGACCACCCTACAAAATGCATAACCATATGCTTGAGCCAGTTCCCTAAATGTATCCATTAAAACAAGGGTTTGCTGTAACTAGCATATTAACAATGTGTGCAAACAAGCAAACAGGTTCCTGGGTTCCTCATATCAGCAACTAAATTCAGAATTGAAAAAAGCCTATATAGTCATTGTCAGGTCATTTTTTAGATTATGCATTTATACATGGGGAAACATTTACACAGAAGAACATTTACAGATTAAAGACATGCCTTAAAAATATCGCCATGCAGTTCTGGCTCAAAACAACAGTTGTGATCAATGAAACATGATTGCAAAGCCCCTCAACCTCAAGCAACACACATCACACAGTTCCATAGACTAAAACTTTATGAGTTTTAGTAACTTATTTTTAACAAATATTAAGTCAATATTATTAGAATATAAGTTATGAGTCTACGGCCTACAGTGCCTACTGTCACTACTCGCAGCCTATTTAATTTTTATATTTACTTGATTGGCTAAATCAGACATGTCATTCCCAAAAGGCTTGTATAGTAATTAATTCTGCGTTCTCTTCTTTTGTTATTTAGGTTTATTTTTATAATTTATATTTGTTAATTTAGGGTTGGTGTTAGGTTTAGTTATAATTTTAAATTTAGGGTTAGGTTTAGTTTTAGAATTTTAATAGCTAAATTTTACAATTTCTTTGTAACACAGCATAGCAACAACAATGGCGGCCATGTAACGTGAGAGGCAGTGGCTATTGACACGCTAACGTCTCATTAGCCCACAGGCTATTGAGAGTGGGCTATTGAGACGCAAAAAAAAGATGCCAATGAAAATTAAGTATTTAAGGTTGGTGCAATTATTCTATTGATGGCGCCACTTTGTAAGCAATTCATTTTAACCAATGGAAATCATTCATTTACTTTGATTTTAGTAATCCGTAATATTGATTGATAAGATAATAATATCGCCAATATTTTGCTTGCAATTTATTTAACGACGTATTCTATGGCTTCACAGGTGTTACGATATTAGGGTGCAGCCTTAAAGTAAATACATATTTAAAAGATAAAGTAATTTGCAAAATGCTAATTTTCAATTAGAAAATATTGTTTTAGGTAGAGAAGGGCGTCAAAGCTGTTTGACGTCATATTGGAGAGGGGGTCTAAGTTTTTGTGACGAAGAGAAACAAGGGGGGATGGGGGTAAAAATAGTTTAAAAATTGCTGACGTCATTAACGGACAGCCCCTTCAAAGTTTTTTGTAACATCATGTTTTTTATGTTGAACTTATTGAAAAAATACAATAGAAGTAATAGAACATTATAATTTTATTGTCTTCAACAATGCATGAAGGGGCCGTCCATACATGACTCACTCGCCTGTGGGTGGGGGCGGAGAAGGGTCACGCATTAGTGAGGATGTAAGACAAGGGGGGGGGGGGGGAAGTTTAAGAAATCAAAATCACATCAAAATGCGCTACTTTAAATAAAAGTTTCACTTGATTACTTAACAATTTATTTAGTTACATTTGTAATGGCTTCACACGTGTTACGATATTAGAGTGAAGAATTACACTAAATACTCAAATACATATTTCAATGACAAAAATAAAAATTGAAACTTGGTAATTTTAGTGGGGAGGGCAATAAAAGATTTGTGAAGTCATATTGTGGAAAGGGGGGTCTAAGCCTCATGACTGGGGGCAAGGGGGGTAAAAATTGGCCATAATCGCATTACGTTATTCATGGACGGCCAAAAAACTTTTAAAAATATAACAATATAAGCAGTGAAATCGCCATCACGTTATATTTATATAACGGCTGAGACACCGGTGGGCAAAAGAGAAACATCTACTAATTTCAAGAAATGGAAATATAAATCAGACAGATATATTTTTTTAGCAATATGTGAATGTTTGTCCGAATTTAAAAGTTCAGAATTTCGTTAAATTATAAAACATTATTGCATATCAGCATTGACTCAGTCAGTCACAAGTGCCGTTTGAGCAGTTTATGTTATTGTGCAAATTAAATTTGTTGTTCGTACGTACGTTTTCAGTGGAGACCCCCTTCTCCCCATACGCATCCAAACGCAAAATGCCATTTTTTGAAGACCCCCTCCCTCTGCTTGCATACGTAATACATGGATGGCCCCTTAGACTAATTGATTTGTGGTGTGCCTTATACTAGGTACTTTTGACAGAAAATTTAAATTTAGTCCAATAGGCTTAAATAATATATCATTTTATAGGGCTTGCTAAGACCTTTTAAAAAACACTTGTTTTATTTTTTTTATAGAAGTGGAGTTATGATTTTAAATTTTTTTTTTACTGAAAACGTCCTTAAAACTTAAATAAAATGCAAGCAATCAAATTTTTTTGTAGAAACTTTGTTTAAAGTTGTGCATTTACATGTGATGTCATATTTCTTTAACACCACCTCAGACATGGTGAAAAATGCATGACCACTCCCTTACCCCCCCCCCAGCGCGTGATGTCAGTCAAGGACGACCCCAAAGATTAAAATCAATATCTTGTGACTCAAGCTTAAAATTAATTATTCAAATGGGGGGAGGGGGTTAAAGAGAATTAGTTCGTACACAGGGAAAGGGGGGTACGAAAAAACGACATTTTTGCGTACATAATATATGGATGCGCCAACCTTAAATACTTAATTATCACTGGCTTATTTTTTTGCGCCTGCTGCTGGCATTACGACAGGTCGTAGCAACAGACGATTCGACAGGTTGCTAGCATTACAGCATACACAACTTCTGCTACGACTAGACTTAGACGCTATAATAGGTTATAACTATAACATCTTAACAAACTCTTCTTTATATTTTATATGCCATTAATTATTAATAGATGTGGGCTTATTTATGTGTGTATTAATTCTAAAATCTAAATGATTTAAATAGATTTAATATTGGTCTACCGATTATATCGGCCTATTTTGCTATACTTGTGTAAGTGATGCTAATGCCAAGTATTAAAGTTTAGTATACCGTAAATGAAAATGCTCTAGACTCTAGATAAAGATTCGCAGGAATATAAAGCAATTCGTTTTGTGTGGAATAATAAAATGTTTTGTCGTGAGTCATATTCATTCAAAGATGACTATATACAACCCTCAGATAGACATAAGGATAAAAACATTTTCTTATCCCGTATGCAAGAACAAACACATACAAGTTTTCTTTTTCCCATCTGGTATTCGGCGTGAAATGGATTGCCTGAAGAAACCAGGAAAGCCAACACTTTATCATCATTTAAAACTAATTAGAATACAGGACAAACCATAGATATACGTAGGACGCAATAATCTTCTGTAACATATAAGATAAGATTTCATAGGTCTTAATGTCTGTGCAGATCATGATCTGGAACTTGTAAACATATCAGTATTGAATTAGTATTATCAGAATTATCAATATCAGAAACTTCGTTTCGGCAAAAAAATATTGGTAATTCCTACAAAAATGAATATCGGCGATATCGGTAGACCCCTATGATTTAATCGACGTATCTGCTTTTCAGAATAAAAAGAACAAAAATTATAGTCACCAGCGCATTTATTGTGATTGGTTTAACTTTAGCAAACAAACGAACACAAAAAAAAAAAAAACTTTTTAAAACTTATGTGGTCACTTGAAAGTGTTATATCTTAAATATTTATATAGTTTATGGCCCTATAATATTAAGTAAAAATGTAGCAGAGGGGTACATTTTTCAATAATTGAGAACTGCAACTTTAAAACGGGAAGTAGACTAAATAATAATAGATCAAACTACAGTTACAGAATACTACCAAAATACTAACGGACGTCTGTCTCCATCCCTACCTACAGCATATATTTACGACCAGTTGTAACAGCAGACAACTCAAAAGGGTTGTTGCTAGTGTTACGACATGTCATAGCACTAGCCAAGTCTCCTTGAGTTGTCTGTCATTACTTTGTCGTAGCAGCAGGCACTTCGTTTATAATTTATAATGAATGGCTGACTTAGATTGGTACAAAATTGTGAAGTAGAGTTTTTATTTTTCATGAAACACTTCCATTTTATTCACAAATGCACATAATATAATGCAACCAATGCCAATACATTGGCTTAAATAGAGCTAACCTGTTTTTAAAAAAAAAAAATAGGTACCCCAAAATTAGCAGACTGGCTCACACTGTCTGCTACTCAAAATTTTATTGGGGAGGCCATTTTGTGGTGGTCACATGACACTTGAAGTATTTAAATATAAGTAAACTAAAACGAGCATTGATAAACATGTCCTACAAATTATCGTACATATCTAAAGGGATGACGAGTTTAGAAAAATAAATTGGCGCAATTATCTTATCTTATCTTATATGTTACAGACGCTCCTTCTGTACAGAAGATTATTGCGTCCTACGTATTTCTATGGTTTGTGTTTAGTCCTGTATTCTTACTAGAGTTTTAAAAGATGATAAAGTGGTGGCTTTCCTGGTTTCTTCAGGCAACCCATTCCACGCCCGAATACCGGACGGAAAGAAAGAAAACTTGTATGTGTTTGTTCTTGCATATGGAATAAGAAAGGTGTTTTTGTCTTTATGTCTATTTGAGGGTTGTATTAGGTTTTCTTTGTGTTGTATTTCTAAATTAGAATTAATTGCCTTATGTATAATTACTAATTTACTCTTGGTTCTTCTATCCTCTAGTGTTTCAAGGTTTAATGATTTAACTAATGGTGTTACTCTTGTCAGTTTTGAATATTCTCCAGTAATGAATCTGGCAGCTCTTTTTTGGATTTGTTCTAACTTATCAATATTTTCTTTGGTGGATGGGTCCCATACTGAAGATGCATATTCTATTAACTAATTATAATCCGCTTTAAGAATCTGTTTAAAAATAAATGCTCTCACAAAATCGAAAACGTGTTAATTTCGTATAAAATAAAATAAAAACTACTGTTACATGTTTCGTAGAGTGATAAAAATCTCAAACGGACGGATTTGCATTTGTCCGGAAGAAGATGAGAGATGAGCTACCAGACCTAGGGAAAATTTCCAAGATATAAGGAATTAGATCTACGAGCCATTCTTTAGAAAGATACCAACCGAAATGTTTAATATTGGAATAAAGGATAACAAAATGTATTTAAAAAATTTTAAGTTAAGAGGAAACCCGGAAAAAATTAAACAAAATTATAAACGTGTAATTCTAAAATTCTTCTTCTTCTAAAAAAAATTAAAAAGCAAAAACTAAATAGATTTGTTTTAAAAAAAGGCTTCTTTAAGATATTAAAGGAAAGTCTCATACTATGTAGCCAAATAATTTCATTGGCATGACATTTCCTATCACACGTACAACTAGTTTTTCATTTACCATCACTTGTCCAACTATATCACCCCCCNCCCCCCCCCCCCCCCCCCCCCGCGGGCATTGTGTTAGCCAGACAATCCCTTGCTCGTTAGTGTTGGCTCAATGAAACTTGTGAACGCTACTTCACTTGCCCCATAGGACGTCTTGGTGTGAAAAGGGGGTTATTATTATCTCTTGTACAAATATCTTCCCATTTCCCATCATTTGAACAAATATCTTCCCATTTCCCATCATTTGTACAAATATCTTCTCATTTCCCATTACTTGTACATATATCTTCCCATTTCCCATCATTTGTACAATTATCTTCCAATTTCCCATCATTTGTAGAAATATCTTCCCATTTCCCATCATTTGTACAAATATTTTCTCATTTCCAATCACTTTACAAATATCTTCCCATTTCCCATCACTTGTACAAATATCTTCTCATTTCCCATCACTTGTGCATATATCTTCTCATTTCCCATCACTTATACAACATTTCCAATCAATTGTACCTGAACATTACCTCAACAAATTAGACAACTAACATAGGAACTTTCTCCACCGATATACTCTATCGTTTAACAAGACACAAACACCGACTTCCGTGTTCTTTGGACTTGAATTTATGCCTGTCTACTGGCATGCGCGCTCGGCTAGCGTACCGGTGGTCACAGGTTCGAATCTCCTTGCCAGGGTGTCCTTGAGTCCACCCAGCTCGGAATGGGTCCTGATACTAGTTAAGGAAACAAAGGCGGCTGGGAATAGCGTGGTCCCTCGTAGATAAGTCCCGTGAAAGCTGCGTCACTTGCCAATACGTTCAGACCAGTGACGTCACTAGGGGAGTGTGGAGGGGCGGGCCACCCCGGGTGACACCATCACAAGGGCTGACACCATCAAAAGGGGTGGCACCATCACAAAGGGTTACACCATCACAAGGGGTGACACCATCACAAGGGGTGACACCATCACAAGGGCTGACACCATCACAAGGGGTGACACCATCACAAAGGTAGACACAATCACAAGGGGTGACACAATCACAAAGACTGACACCATCACACAGTGGCGTAGCTAGGGGGGGGCGGTGGGGCGGTCCGCCCCAGGCGGCACTCATCTAAAGGGCGGCATTTGTGGGCATTTATTTGAAAAATGGAGCCATTTCTGACAACGCCCTTTATCTTTTGAAGGGTAAATCCAAGGTGAAACAAAAATACTCTTAATTTCGAATCTTAATTAACGGATTCACGCAACAAAGTGGTTATTTTAACTAACGCAAACTCGTTCAAAATTTTAAAATAGCTCAAAAAATGAATGGATTTGTTTGGAAAATTAAGCGACATGCGTCACTAATGGCGCTATTATAAGAAAACTGTCCAAAAAATAACACATAACCACTGGGCCTAATAATTAATATGTACTATTAATATCACCACGACAGTCTTTGCGTGGAATTTCGACATGGGCAGAATGATGCGCTAACAAGTACCTACATGAGATTGTGCTTCAAATATTGTGTTTAGCCGCAAGTTGTAATTTAGATTACTGTTTCTGTTTCAGAAAATTATTTTTAACTAACTTCCTAAAAACTAAATGTATTATTTTTAATTAAATTTTAAAATTATTTTTTTTTTTTTCATTAAAGTAGCACACATAATTTGATTTTTCATTAAAATATTGTTATTCATTGAAAATGCCACGTCTATCCAATTAAAGCAAGAATTCGTAAATAATTTGAATTTTTCTATTTTATGGAAAATTATTAAGATTTAGCGCAAGAACGTGAAAGTATTCAAATTTATCCGTTAATAAACATGGCTATAACATAAATAAGTTCGAAACATACATATATTTAAAAATTCCATACGTCTTGGAAAAAATTGACATCTGAAGAAGTAACTAGTAAAACGAGATAAGATACTGGAACTTTACTCAGTTCATTGCAATATTTTTCTTTTCTATGGTATAACAATTTATGGGAACCCGTTTTCTTTGAAATAAATCATGCTAACCAATTTCAAGGAACAGAGTTATGTGCTAATACAGAGCGCTGTTAAAGATTCTAGAGAGTTGGGGATATCAACTGAACGCCGTTCTAGAAGCAGAATAAGTATGGGTGGAGAAAATTCATGAGATGGGGTTCTATCTTTAGAGCAAGTCGTACAACGAGAAATGTATTTGTATATAGATGTAATTATAAAAGAAAATAATATAACCCACTGATGAGTTGCATATCCTTGCAAGAAAATATTAGTGTATAATACCATGTAATTTACAAATTTAAAAAACGTTACCATTAAATACATTTCTTTATTACCATTGACAAAAACAGTTCAAATTGAACGAAAAAGGTTCAAGAACTTTCTTGAGGCCTTTCACAAAAGCATCTTGTATTTTCAAAAATGTGTACTTATAGGTTATTTCATCTTATTCGGCCCCCTTATTTATGCTTACAATAATATGGCATGGAATGGTTAACATGTTCCACACCTTTTACTTTTACAATGTACTTCTTTTCAATTACAATTATTTATTAATGTTAATTAATTTATAAAAACCATCATACGATTGACTTAATTGGCCGTCCTCAAATGACTTCCCGGGATTTTGGCTGATAATTCACTCCCTGCCCCCTGGTCACACGTCATCACAAAAACTTAGTCCCCTTCTTTAATGTGACATCACACAGCTGTATTTTCTATTTGAAAATTAGCATATTTCCAATCATTTTTTTTTGGCATTTAAATATTTTGTTAGTGTGAGGCTGCACTCTAATATCGTAACACGTGTGAAACTTTATAATCATATAATTAAGTGGAACTTTTATTTAAATTTGCGCGTTTTGATGTGACTTCAATTGTGTATCATCCTCTCCCCCCACAAGTGGGACGTCATTTTGTTGACTCCCCTAAAAGGGCGGCAAATTGAAGACCACCCCGGGCGGCAAAAGGCCTAGCTACGCCACTGCCATCACAAGGGGTGACACCATCACAAGGGCTGACATCATCACAAGGGGTGATACCATGCCAATGCAAATTTCTATATGTTTCCATTATTTGGCACTGGAATACTCGAAGGAGTTCTATGGGTTAAGTCGTGAGGGGGTGACATCATGAGCTACCGCCCCGGGTGACACCAGCCCTGGTGACGCCTTTGGTTCTGACCAATAATATTCTGTATATAAGGAACGTCTGTATAATTTGTCGGCATCCTTCAGTCTCACGAGACGATGGTGCATCACCGGTGGGTTGGGCTTCATTTCCTCGAGTGGCTGTGCAGTCCTATCCTTGAGGGTCAGTCTTTACCACAGTTTTTACACACGAGTTCTGTGCTTCCAAATATTTTGGGCTTTCTCCTAGCTCTTCTGACTGCAGCCTCTTCTATTCTTCTCTCCTCGGCTAATATGACAACTGTGCGCCATGTTGATTGGTCTTCTGCCTTGCACTCCCAGTCACTTGTATGTATTTTGTCTGCTTTCATGTCCCTTTGGCAGACATCTTTAAATCGCAGGCGTTGGCAACCTGTCTTCCTCTTACCTGAAGCAAGTTCACCACATAGGAGGTCCTTCGGGATGCGGCCAGGGCTCATTCTTTTAACATGTCCTAGCGATCTCAGGCGTCTTTCACTGAGGATTGAGATTATGCTTTGGATGTTGGCACGCTGTATAATTAAGACAATATAAAGCCCCGTCTTGACACTTGTCAAGTTGCTGCATCTGGTGGGCGTTGTCATACTAGTTCTACTGTCACTTGTCACCCTGCCCGGCACATGACAGCAAGTTAGTAGACGCAACACTATTTCATGGGATTCGGCTAACTAATTCTGACTTAATTGCTCTATCACTGGCGTAGCTGGGAATTTATAGGGATTTTGGAGCCCGGGTGTGTGTGTGTGTGTTGTGCTTGGTTTCTTTTGGGGCCCTGCATACATTGCGGTGGCGTAAAATTTCCTGTAAAAAAATTCTGATACTCCTTTGGGGCCCTCTTCAAGTGGGGGCCCAGGGGACTTTCGAATTCGGCCCACCCTCCCCTAGCTACGCCATTGTTTTATCAATTATAAGATCATCAGTATATGACGTAATTACTGTTCTTGATGAGATGCTGTTTGGGTAAATCACTCATGTGAACAATTTAATCTATTAATTGCTAATTATTTATATTTGGGTATAAGTATTTGCAAAATGTGATTAAAAATGTTGGGAATATGCATTCATTCAGGGCTTTAAATGATTAAAAATGGCAAAATTTACATATTTCCCTAAAATGACTGACTGCAATTGCCTTTTTTATCTTGGAAAATATAAGGATTTATTTTTGAAAAATCTTGGGAATTTTAAAGAACATGAATGGCAGCGCTGGATGAGATTGATGGAGTAAACAGGAGTCTTGCCTCCGAAGAGAAAAGAAAACACTCGACACTCTTACTGTTCACTGCTATAGAATTACTAATAGCAAATTCTAATTTACTGATGTCTTTTCATGGTGAGGATTATTTTAATATCTGGGCACTGATTGTTTACAAATCATGTGGTAAGTACTTCTGTTCTGTAGTCTAAAACATTTTATATTTATATTTACTATATAATAGTATAAGTATAAGTTATTGATTGCATATATAATATATAGTCATAGTATATAGTGAATAATAGTGAGTAGCGTAAATAATGATTAGGATTTTCAGTGTAAGTGATTCATGTAGTTTTAAAATTTGTATTGTGCTCTCAGCAGTTCAGTGTCGGTGCCAGTAAGCAAGTCTTAAAGTGAAAGTGTATTTCTGTATTATTTTATATTTAAGAATATGGAAAGAGCTTTTGCAACATTTAACTCTTTACATTCCTTGATTTTCTCCCTTTTTAAAGGAAATGTTTCATTGACCTTATAGAAAGATCATTAGCATTAATACTTTAAATCTAAACTTAATAATGTTTTTTATTATTTTGTAGACAAATGAATGAGCTATTTGAAAATTAATGCTTTGTAAACATTCATTGAAGTTTTTGGAAACTGAAGAAGAAAAAATTACACAACAATATTTTAAAATTATTTTTTAAAAATCAGATGCAAATAGAGGAAAAAAAAAAGTTTTAGAAAAATGTTCATGATATTACTTTAAAAGGAAAGGATATTCATTTTTGTATCTTTCATGAATAAATCAAGTAATTGTGACTGAAAATTATTTTTTTACAATTTTATTTGGTTAAGTACATAAAAAAAGGTGAAATAATGTTTTTAAATGAATAACCTTCAAACAAGAATTGTTTGTTTTTAAAAATGTCAATAATTCTCACTCCAAAATATAAAAACACAACTATACCTTAATGAAAATCAACAAGAAAATTATTGTTTTATTAAAGCAAAAAAGGTAAATGTCACAAGTGCCACATCTTACTTTTCAATTTTTTTTGCCTTCAAGATTTAGGCACAGAATTCCCAATTTCTATTTAAGTTTGTTAATCAGACACGGGTTGATGTGCTTTTATGTGATTTTTACAAACAGCATTTGAAGAACTTTGAATAGTATCAATTTTTTTAAAATCCACCTAGTGCTCTGTGAAATATATTTGGAAGTAACAGTTTGGGCGAATTAGTTCCTGCATGACAGGATTTTCTTTCCTCTTTTCTTGGAAAATCATCCCTAGCAATGTCAATAAAATGGAAGAAAAGCGTTTTCAAATACCTTTTTGTTTTCTTAGGCCACTTAGGGTGTAGCATTTAATTATAAGCTGGTCAGACTGGTCACTTTTATCAAAACTGCACACAAAGTTATTATATGCTGGTTGTTTCACCAATAATTAATAATGGTCTCAAACACACTGAACTTCTGTTCTTCTGTTAACAAATGACAATCCTTTCACTGACATGTAATTTGAAACAAGAGAGGCTGATTCTATTTGCCAAATATTTGCCAGAAGATTTAAATCGTAATTGGTCAATATTTTCACCGGTTATATGAAATTTTACTTTATTTTTAATAGCCTAATCGGTTTTCGTTCGACACAAAAATGGCTATGATTAGATTCTCTTGGCAAATGACGTCTGATCATTTCAAATTTTTACAAAATTATCAAAATCATAAAAAAATTTTAATGTATTTTTATCATATAATTTGATTAAATAAAAAAAAATCAATAAAAATAAAAAGAAATTAAAAAATAATTGGTCTATAAATAACCTCGTACATAAACATACGCTTTCTATATAAGAGGAATGAATAGAGTTAAAGTTAAGTTTTCATCAATTTGTTCTGCAGTGTCATAGGCACTTCGATACTCGTTCGCGCATCGCTCTGCGCATGTCGTAAATTTACGGAAAAACTTTTTCGGAATATTTTGATTTGCTCTCCGGTGACCCCCGAAATACTCATTTTACGTCATTGTAATCGAAAAACAAATGAATTTTGATATCGAGTACGTTAATTAATTGTCTTCCGGTGCCGCTTTCACTTTCCAAGCAAAGCGGTGTTCGCTGGATATTTTTCTGTGCTTCTTTCACTATCGGTAAGCTACTATTTTCTCAATTATGTTGTATTTAGTTTAAAAAACTTACTCGGACTAATTCACGCATATTTAACATATTTATTCTGTTATGAAAATCATTGATTTGATCACTGAAGCCTTTGCCGATAAGCTGTGTAGACCTATCCAATTTTCACCGAAACATCGGCACCGTATAAAAACAAAATGGCCGATTTTTTCTTGTTCACCGGCGGGATGGTATTATAAGAAAAACTACTAATAACAATAAATTAAGCATATTTGCAATCTTTGATCATCCGAAAATATACAATTAAAACAATGACATTTAAAATAAATTAATGTAGAAATTACTATAATACTTTAGATAAGTCAATAATGATATAAGATGAATGAAAATTAACCGATGAAATCAAGATAAATAAACACTGTTACTATAAATAGAAATAGTATTAATATTCCTCGTTTCCATTATTTTGTTTTTTAAAATCATAAATTATTAACTAAATACATATTTATTATGTTATATATTAATGTATGACAACAGCCTTTACTAAAGACTATAGCAATAATAATTAATATCTAATACTACCACCAATAGGCCTATATAT
>MUZC01000470.1:106249-127975 GCA_002072015.1 Radix auricularia | reverse complement strand
TTTCTATAGCCAAGGCTGGCTTTAGGCATAGGCAAACTAGGCAGCCGCCTTGGACCTCCGATTAGTCTCATCATTAGTGGGGGCCTCACAGAAGAATCTTTTCATATTTATTTTTCTATTACATTTAGGCTATTTAGGGCCACCGAATTCACTCTGCCTAGGACCCCCAATGCACTTAGGCCCGGGCCTGCTTCATTAATACATAATGAAATTATTCGTCCACAAATACCACAGATTATTCAACAGACTTTAGAGATAGCTGATGTGTACAAGGACTCAGACCATCCAGAGGAAGACAGTGAGGGTTGCTTAGATAGAGTAGAAGCAAGAAGTCGGCACTGAAGGCCTATTTTTAAACGTTAGGTATGGCTAAATGTCAGAGTAAATTATGAATTAACTATTATTTTTTTATTTTCATTAGCTTTCCATCTTCTTTCTCATTTAAGATGTGAATCAATGCAAAGAATAAATAATAGTTAATTAATATTATGTTTTGTGTTTATATTGTAAAAATATGCCTTTATTTTTCATTTTAAAAATAGTTGATTTTCGTTTTTAAAAATTGTTAATAATTATTTTACTCCTTTTTTTTGCAGGTTTTCTTTCAAGCTGCCATTGGAATGATTGATATAAGCATTATTATAATTATATTTGTTACGGTGATTCTTAAATTGCCTTTATAATAATTTTTTTAATATTTTTAAAAAAAATATTTTTGGTACCCTTGTTGTAATTAAAAATTTATAAAATAAATGGGAGTGCAGTTATCTGGAACCTTTGTTGCTAATTGTGTTGTATATTGCATTAAGAATGTTTCCTGAGAGTTTGGTGCAGTTTTCTTTGCAAACAAAAAAGTTATGTGTCTCAGTGTGAGAGAATGTGAAAATCCGGTCACAAGTTTTCAAAGTTAATTATATAGGTTATATAAGGGGCAAAAAAAATCGACAAAAAAATTCATAACTCCACTTCTATAAAAGATAGAAAGACAATTCAAGTGGTTTTGAAAAGGTCTTGACAAGCCCTTTAAAATGATATATAATTTGAGCCTATTTGACAACATTTAAATTTTCTGTCAAAGTACCTACATTTCTTTATTTTCATTTACTGTTACTGACATTTACATTACAGAATTGCAGTGATGATACTGATACAGTTGATTACACTTGAATTATGGCTACTCTTACACAACACAATACGATTGCAATTTGAACTTGTATTGACCGAGCATTGTCTAGTCTTGTACTGCTGGTCCTCTTCATCTTACTTATAAATTACAGACACTCCTTCTGTAGCCTTCACAAGATTAATATTATTGGTTGGAGTTTATCCATTAATTTCTTTGAATTATTTTTCAGACTCCTGTCAACGAGTATAAGTTTTAGTGGTAATGACGGTAATCCCTTATTCCGACACATTTTATTTTTTTTAGAGCAAACAAGTGAAAATAACTTACTTTTACTAATTTAAACACTTAAATTAGAAATAAAAAAAAAGTATTTAATGCTTTACAATTAGTTTTTCGTGTGTTTTGTTTTTGAGTTTAAAAGGTTTTTTTAGTTTTTAACTTAAAAAAGGGTTTTAAAAATCATACCTCCAACAACAGCAATGGCGCCGTAAGTACCAGAAGATATTGAAATATACATATTTTTATTTCATACAAATCATATAATAGTACTTTTATTTAAAAAAAGATACTGTTTTAATTTTGAAATAGATTTAATAATAATTATTAATGAGCTAAGTTAAAAAGTTTTTTTAATGACTTGAAATATAAATATAAAATGCGCTAAAATAAGAGATTGCCATTTTTGTATAGGCTTCTTGCACTGTGCACACAAAAACCTGAAATCTGTTCTGAATCTTTTGAAATAAATCTTTTGTCGTACCCTATTCATACATTTATTTACCTGCACAACTAAAACTAAGATGACAGCCCAAATAGTGCATCACCGCATTCTTTGTTACATTTAGGAATTGAAATTGCACCACGTTGTATCACACTCAACTGTTAACTGGTGGCAACTCATATTTTCTGATCTAGCCGTCATTTTACTGGCATGTTCACAAGACTACTTTCATATGGTCATTTACTTTGTATAGCATTTTCGCTTGAAGCCTTCAAATATAAACAGCGTATGAAACCTATATATTGATGCAGATGCTTCAATTGTAGATTCTTTAAATGGCATTTCAGACATGGAGGTGGAGTCTGAAGGTTCTTTCATGATTCAGAATTAAAACATGATTTTACTTACCATCTTATTGATATCTTTAGGTTTTTTAGCCAATAAACATGTTTGAGCTGGCATGGGGGGAAACATCTTTAGAGACTTGAACTGTTGTAAAAAGAGCATTATTTGATCCCGAAATGGACTAAACCATTTGATGCAAATATTGCTCTCTTATTATGACATTCTGGGAAACTTCTTTAGATAAGATTAGATAGATGTTATGTGTTTAACTCGGTCTCTGCCCTGACTCCATAATGATATGTAACTTACGGAGATATCTGTATACTGCTGCGATAGTCCTTGTAGTTCTTTATTTGAATTGAATCATAAACAAGTGCTCAAATTATTGCTTTTCTCATCTAATTTTATGTTTCACTTTGATCAGTATTTTACTAGCATACACTTTTGACACATATTTACTAAATTTAATTCAGCATTCAATGCCAAAATTAATATTATCAAGCTTGTCAAATAATGTTCTGAACTTAAAATTCGTTTTTGAGATTTTCCACTCAGAATTTCTGACTCGGACTGCAGCAGTAATTTTTATTTTATCAGTGACGTCTAAGACTCAATAATATTCTAAAATCTTAATCCCCCTGAATTTTAAAAAGTTATATATTTAAAAAAAAAAAAAAGTTCCAATCCAGTTTGCTTCAGACCTTCAAGGCATTCTATAAAATGTTTAGGCAAAAAGTGTAAGTATGTATCTCAAACTTATACTTGTTATCATAAATCCTACAGAATGCCCAGCTAAACATAAAGATGTTTCTATATATAAACATTAATCAAGTGAAAATAGATGAATGACCAGTCAGCTTATACTTGAAAGATGCTCTCAAGTTACCAGGTGCTGAGAGATATTTTCCTCATGACCTGATTTCTAATTTAGTTAATGACCCAAAAATAGAAACAGAAATAAAAATCAATATTCATATCATGGTTCTAATTAATAACATTATCCTCCCTTCAAGGGTAATTTGAACACAGCTTTATTCCTTGCCATTTCATAATAACATGTTTAAGCCTTGTAAATCAAGGGTTCTCAAAATGGATGGTTCCAAACACCTGTGGCTGACAATTAGTTCACAGTGGGGTAAATAACCTTTTTTAGGTCTTTGAGAAATTACTGGATGTCTGTGACTTTAAAAAAAAAATAAAATATTCTATAATAAAGAAGAGATGTAATTTTAAAAACTTGTTTAAATAGGCTAAAATCCTGATTAAAAAAATAAAGAATTCAATACCTAATTATATTTTAACAACATTCAATTTTTTTAAAGTTTAAAAGTGAAAAACATTATGAGTGGAGGGTGTGTGTGTGGGGGAACTTAGGGTTCATCTGCCTATCTATGATCTCCACTTAAGTGACTCAGCCAACAAGCCAACACTTCACATGATTTCCATCTTGATTTATTACAAATATTCTAAGATAAAATCATATCTTCTCGTTCACTAAGCTTTACCTTAACAATACAATATTCAAAATTAATTTTTTATAAAAGTTTCTGTTTTAAAAAACTTACAGTAAAGACTATGGGACAATCTTAGTGTTGTAGGGACAACCTTAAAAAAAATTCACCACCAACTATTTTATTGAACAGTATTGAATAATCATTTTTTAAAAGCCTGTAAGCACCATAAGAAAATAAAAATCACAATAGTTCTTTCCCTCGAAAATTTGTCTCCAAATTATCAGGGATTTATTCGCTGTTCTTTTGTTCCACCAGATTTTCTGTCAGCTTGTACAACAGGGTCCTGCTCAATGACGGATTACATTACAGCCCCCTCCAGAAGGTGGCCTCCCTTGTCACCAAGAGTTATGTGAACATTCAAGATGAACATAAGTAAAACAGAATCACCCCGTCAAGGTAAGTAACATTCATTTTATTCCGAATAATGGTGGCAAGGACCCACCATTGAAACCTGCCTATGAGTGTCCTTAGTTTCGGCCTATTGCTGCCATTGGGTTATGGTTAGTGCTGCCATTAGGTTATGGTTAGTGCTGCCATTAGGTTGTGGTTAGTGCTGCCATTGGGTTAGGGTTAGTGCTGCCATTAGGTTATGGTTAGTGCTGCCATAAGGTTGTGGGTAGAGCTGCCATAAGGTTGGGGGTAGTGCTGCCATAAGGTTGGGGGTAGTGCTGCCATTATGTTTTGGTTAGTGCTGCCATGAGGTTAGGGTTAGTGCCGCCATTAGGTTGTGGGTAGTGCTGCCCTTACTTAGCTGGTAGCGCTGGCCCTAGATTGGGGGTAGCACTGCGCATAGTTTGAAGACACGATAAAGCACGAAAATATTAGTTTATTTTAGTTTTTTTTGTAATCAGTGACAGTGTCAGAAAAGTAGTAGAAACACTATGGGCCATTTTTCTCCTTTCCTGAATAGGAAACTTAATACTTGATGTTATAGCTTTTAATGATACATTTTCGGGTTATTAATTATTATTTTTTACATTAAGGCTTAGATCAGAAATAGTACTTTATTTGGGACTGTAATAATGGGATGGTGGGGGTTGGGTGGGTGAGGGGAAGTAATTGTTCGCTGGCAGGAAACACAACAGTTTTAATTATTTAGGAGTCACCTTGTATTTCTGAAATGTTTACTTGATGGAGTGGTCTGCTGGCTGATCATGATGTCAAGGAAAGTGGCGGTGAAGGTCTGGTGTTAAACTGTCTTGTCAATGGGCCTTAGATGTTGGTGTGATCAGGAAAGTGGCGGTGAAGGTCTGGTGTTAAACTGTCTTGTCAATGAGCCTTAGATGTTGGTGTGATCAGGAAAGTGGTGGTGAAGGTCTGGTGTTAAACTGTCTCGCCAATGAGCCTTAAATGTTGGTGTGATCAGCTTTTACCTGGGATATCATCCATATTGGGTGTAATGTTTCCTTTAAGTATTGCAAATATCCGTCCAACGTGCAGACATCATGATTTACAAAATTTGGGGGAAAAAATTGGATGCAGTGCAAATTTGCTGACAGACCGAATAACCTCAGAGAGAACATTGGTCGAGTCATTTTATCTGACGTCTGTATGAAGTGTTAACAAATGTCTTAGTTTACACACTTGACACACCTTGGTATGCTGGCTATTGAACTGTAGCAAGTGTACCAGGGTGGGCCATACAACCAATGTTTTAAAGTCGTGCTAAATTTCCCATGTCCCCTAAAATTTCGTTTATTATGTCAATTTAATAGTAGTTTATTAATTTTACCCGCCCCTCCCTTCTTTTTCTTCTTGTTGCCAGCCTACATTTTTAGCAGCCTCTCACTTTCAGGCGGGCAAATATCTCAAACCTGACTCCCTCTGAAATTCCCCCTACCACCCTTCTAAAATTGAAGAAAAAAAAATCAAACAATTCATGTATATTCATGACTGAATAGTAAACAAAAGTGTCACGCGTTTCGACGGTTCGTGTGTTTGCCCAGAGGTTCCTAGAAATGTACCACGGGGGCCTGCGTTGTACCTTGCCACCTAGCTGGCCGTGGGTTCCATACCGTCTTGTAGAGTAGAGAGATCCTTGTCAGTGATCCTATTATAAAATTGCCGTATACACAAGAATGAGAACAAGAAAAGGGGCGTCGAAACGTTATTTATTATTTCTTCACAAACACTGGTTCTCCCGGGGGGGGGGGGGGGGAAAANNNGGTAAACTTTTCTAGTTTGTTTCCTATGGCTTTTTTCTTTGGAGGTTTGCGAACAATGTTCCTTTTAAGCCGCACGGCAAATTTGGTAAATTATTGTTTAAGAAAAAAAAAACAAAAAAAAAAACAAAACCGGATGTTGTGCCACTCTGCACACGAGTTGTTTCACTTTGCCCACTACTTAGCCACTTTCTACATCCAGATAATTCCTAATATCTAGTAAACAGTGCACGAGCAAGGTTATGATTTTTACAAGTTTCTTCTTCTTATTTTTTCAAAGCGGTAGTGAATTTTTATTTCAGATTTTGAAAATCCTATTAATAAAGTGCTAAAATTTCTGGATTATTATTGTAGTTTCCCCAAAATAAATGTGATTACTTCAAGACACGCAATCCCCCCCCCCAACACACACACACCTTAAATTGCCTTGCACTTTGTGTAAGGGCCTTAACCCGTGGCGTGGGTAACTTTAACGCCAACAGGGGCGTACTGCCGATGTTTGTATCTCTCATCCACTGAGGAACGTTAGATCACGGACGTGACGTCACACATGACAACCAGGTCGCTTGGGACTGATCCTCCCCCTCCCACCATTTTTACCACACGGCCGCAGAAAAACAAGTTTCATTTTTGTGTATTTTGTTAGTTGTATTTAATTTAGTTTGTAATGGATTTCATTTGATCCATCAATCAATCACATCTTTTAAACACAAAAAATTACCCACGTAAATTGCATCTCATTTGTCGTGAACGGCATGAGGGGGGGGGGGGCTGCGTTTTAACATTGAACAAGACATTGATTGAGGAGCTTTCTTTCTCTGTCCTTTAAATGTATCGCGGGGTGCGAATAGGATTCATTCCATACAATTACAGGCTCAAGGGCATAACAGGGGACAACTTAAGCTGGATTAGTGAGTACAGTGGGGATGGAAGGTGGCATAGTGTCTTGTTTTGTGTTTGTGGGATTTGTGACTGGCTGGGTTGTTTGTGTCTGGCTGTGTGGTTTGTGTCTGGCTGGGTGGTTTGTGACTGGCTGGGTGGTTTGTGACTGGCTGTGTGGTTTGTGTCTGGCTGGGTGGTTTGTGACTGGGTGGTTTGTGACTGGCTGGGTGGTTTGTGACTGGTTGTGTGGTTTGTGACTGGTTGTGTGGTTTGTGTCTGGCTGGGTGGTTTGTGAACTGGCTGGGTGGTTTGTGAACTGGCTGGGTGGTTTGTGACTGGTTGTGTGGTTTGTGTCTGGCTGGGTGGTTTGTGAACTGGCTGGGTGGTTTGTGAACTGGCTGGGTGGTTGAACATACGTTTTGGGGCGGAGGTGCTTGGGGTTATGAATGACCTCAGTTTAGATAGATTTTAACTATATTATCCTAGATGTTTTGTGGCTTTTTGGGTGATATATGGTCTATGTTATCCCTGGTGTGTTGTGGATGACGGTATTTTTAAAATATATTTTCACTCTTGATTGTTTTTTTTATATGGCTTGAACTTTAAATCCTTGAAGAATGTAAAGAGAACCCAAAATCCCATCGACGAATATATGTCCATCGTCCAACAATCAATGAATGCTGAATACTGTAAAAATAGAAACGTCGATTATGCACATATTAGCATCTCACGTGTGTGGCAACAGTGGTTCTCACTCAGTGAAGAGGTATGCAGTCACATTTTGCTATTTTCGCTCACACGGTGAACCGCGTAGCATCCATTGACTTTGCTGCTCTCGCGTTGACCTGTCACACAGATTGTCATCGAACTTGTGTACTATTATAGGCCACCAAGGCTTTTGTCATTTTGATGACAGTGGTCCGCTCCCCCCTCTCGCGTTGACCTGTCACACAGATTGTCATCGAACTTGTGTACTATCATAGGCCACCAAGGCTTTTGTCATTTTGATGACAGTGGTCCGCTCCCCCCCCTCTCGCGTTGACCTGTCACACAGATTGTCATTAAACTTGTGTACTATCATAGGCCACCAAGGCTTTTGTCATTTTGATGACAGTGGTCCGCTCCCCCCCTCTTGCGTTGACCTGTCACACAGATTGTCATCGAACTTGTGTACTATCATAGGCCACCAAGGCTTTTGTCATTTTGATGACAGTGGCCCGCTCCCCCACCCTCTCGCGTTGACCTGTCACAGATTGTCAACAAACTCATGTACTATCATAGGCCACCAAGACTTTTGTCATTTTGATGACAGTGGCCCGCTCCCCCCTCCCCCCTCTCGCATTGACCTGTCACACAGATTGTCAACAAACTTGTGTACTATCATAGGCCACCAAGACTTTTGTCATTTTAATGACAGTGGTCCGCTCCTTCCTCCCCCCTCTCGCATTGACCTGTCACACAGATTGTCAACAAACTCGTGTACTATCAGAGGCCACCAAGGCTTTTGTCATTTTGATGACAGTGGCCCGCTCCCCTCTCTCGCGTTGATCTGCCACACAGATTGTCAACGAACTTGTGAACTATCATAGGCCACCAAGGCTTTTGTCATTTTGATGACAGTGGTCCGCTCCCCCCCCCCACCCGCGCCTTACCCTGAAGGGTTTTACGCCAGATGGTGACTGCGTCTTTACCTAGGCGCCTTTTCACGATATTGACCCAAGGGATGGTGTTAGTGATGGGCACCTCCTCCTGTGGATGTTAAGGGATGCACATCTCGTCTTACACTGTCTTCTCGCGGATTTCAATGGAGTCGCATCTCGTGTTACACTGTCTTCTTGTGGATTTCAATGGATGCGCATCTCGTGTAACACTCTCTTCCTGTGGATGTCACAGTGGATGCACAGCTCGTGTTCCACACGAATCATGACTTCCACTTGAATGAGACAGCACACCAACTGGTGTAAGTCATGGTCTGAGTGTCGCTATAGACTCGCCCGGCCACCTGAGGGTATTCAGCAGGGCCCTTGCTTTAAATTATTGCCAGCATTGTCTCACACCCTGCAACAGATTGCTTTCAGCCACTCAACCGTGGGATAACCCTACATCAGTCAGATGTGGGTTACTAACTAATCGCGTGGTCCCATCTATCGTGGCTTCTTCTCTTTGTGTGAGTGTGAGCGTGTAGTTTTCACCTTTGTCGGGCGCTAGTGTGAGCAGCCGAAACAGAATCAACATCTCGTCATTGCCGGTGGATAGAAGCAGGCGTGGATCTGTGTCAGCGTTGACGAGCGTCGCCCACCGCACGAGCCACCACTGAACCAGCGCCCCGGCCCAAAGATGTGAGAGTGAATAGTGACCACGGTAACACTGTGGTAGTGGTGGTCGGCGGTGGTGGTCGGCGGTGGTGGTCGGCGGTGACGGCGAGGTCCTGAGAGTAGATGTTGTGCTGCCGTCCCCGCGGTTGTGGTGAGGTCAAACAAGGTAAGGGGGTCGTCACATTACCAACTTGACGTGGGGGGGGGAGGGCGCCCCGCACCCAGGGCGCTATCCCTTGCACTGACCACATTTGATATAACCCTGGCTGGTGGCGGAGATAAGGCCCTGTGATTTATTGGTCCTTATTTAAACTGTAATCAGATTTCAGGTCCGCTCACTCTCTCCCCGGGCACATACAGTATTCAGTCGGCTTTATTGTGGTGTGGGGGTTGTCTTGACGTCATCTACTGACGTCACGCTAACAACGAGATCTTTACTGATAAAAACAAAGCATCTGGTATAGGTGGCCAAGGTGAAATCAAGCTCACCGTGTGATAAACATATTTAAAGTAGTATCGCTTGCCATTCACTGCGTTGGTTTGAATTCGACGTTGGTAAACTTATGAGTCAATGTGTTTTAAAAAAAAAAACGGACAGGAAAAAATTTCGGAACGTATAAGCCTCAAAGCAGAAGTTAAACTGATCCCGCGTTGATTGAATATTTTCAGAAGTGAAATTTAGCAACCATTTTTTTTCTTTGGTGTTTTTTTTTGCGCTTTCGTGTTTATCGATAAATTTGTGCAATAATTGATCAAACATTAAAATATTGCCCCATTAATCTTGTTTGACAATGATCAAGCTTTTTCGAAAAAGCAGACACTTTGTCACCGAGAGTATTTAAATGTGTCAGCTTTCCATGCAGACATGAATTAAATTTATTCCATCTTCAAAAAAAAAAAATTCCATAAGATGTGTGTTTTTTTCTTCTCCAAGTCACTCACCTCATTACCTAATTCGGTCTGTTCACACCCCCCCCTTAAATAACCAACCAGGCTTTTTGGTCACTGCAACTCGTATAGCCACCACGGCTGTTTGCTTTATTAGAAATGTGTTCATGTGTTCAATCAATTTAATTTGTGTATTGCTTTAATAATTTTAATATTAAATTATGGCTGATATACTCAACGGTTTAAACAAAATTAATTCTGAATGTCAATATAACAACTATAGTCTTCTAGAATCTAGTGTGACACGTGATTTCCGGGGTAGCTAAGAGTAAACATAGAATCAAAACATGATTTTTAGACGCTATGCTATCGCCTTCAAGTGATTAATATATTAATCAATATATTTTAGAAAGTGACAAAATTTATGCATTTTGTGTTAAAAAAATAATAAAAAGTTCATCCATTGCCTGCGTACCACTAGAGACATCTCTGCGGACCACCAGTGCTCCATCTGCAGGGCAATGCCATACGACATTGTCTGAGCCGCTATGACCTCCCCGACTATGTTCACTCTGACCTCCCCGACTATGTTCACTCTGACCTCCCCGACTATGTTCACTCTGACCTCCCCGACTATGTTCACTCTGACCTCCCCGACTATGTTCAGCGACGGACACTTAGTCAACAGATGCGCCAGTGTTTTAGAGGCTAGGAGGCTACAATGCCGACAGCTCGAACAAAACTAAATACATTTTCTTACGGACTCTTTCAATTTAAAGAAAAAGATCTTGCAATCAAACACGATCGTCTAAATAGCATAATCTGCCAATCAAATTTGATTCTCTAATAGCATGATCTTCCAATCTAAAACGATCCTCTAATTAGCATGAACTTCCAATCCAACTTGATTCTCTAATTATCATGATCTTCTAATCAAATACGGTCCTCTAATTAAACATACGTTTACAATATAAAACTGTCGGAACATGATATCATTACACACTGTATTAGTAAACAGGCAAAACGTTATTTTAGAAGTGTTTTTTTTTCCTTTTTCAAAGACGCCGTTGCTTATTGTTATTTATTTGGTATAGTGCTAACAGCTAACCCTCTTTGTTGCCCGGCTATATCAACACTGACGGTAAACTACTATTATATTGGTGAGGTACTAACCCAGAAAGTTGACCGGTCACAGTCACAACACTCACGGCTGGAGATCTCGTCTCGCCGGTCCAGATAACATGGGTTAGGAGATCCCTCATTAAGTATGGTCTCTCGTGACCAGTGCATTCTGTTCTGTGCAGGCATTCACAAACTTCTACTACGTCTTTATTGGGAGTCTATTTCATTCTCCAATTAGTAGATGCTTACTTTTTTGTCTCATGTTTTCTTCATGCATTTTTGTCGATATTATTTTTAGAATTGTTATGTAAACTGGTTTTGTTATTCGGTATTAATTAGGAATATCACTTTACCTAGTATTGTGGAGTTTTAAAAATTCTTACTTACCACTAAAATGTTTGAGCGATTGTGAAGTGATCGGTCGGCCAGCCGTCGTAAATGATATCGAATGCGTTAACTGATTTTTAAATCCTTTATATTACCTTCACCTTTGTCTCCTCTTCCGTACAGCGGGGAAAAAAAAATTCCCGTGATGCTATCGAGCTGAAATTTTGCACATAGACTCGTGTCACCTAAAACAATGCATGGTATCAAAATCTCAGATCAAACGAATGTACCGTAATAAAATTAATAAACTTTTATTTTATTCCTACATAAATGTGTAATACTCGTCTGTTGTTGTTTACATCCACGAGTTTGCTGAGTTCACTCAGACGATCTGTGACCACACCCCCACCCCCGCCCGTCCCAATTTTAGAGCATTTGGGAGTTAAGTCACTTTCAGTCGGTAAATTTTTGTTTTGAATGTAATCATTACTTTTAGTTCTGTCTTATATATAAAGGATTTATAGTCAAAAACTTTATTTTTATAAATCCTTTATATTAATTTCACTGTCGTCTCTTCGTTGGTCCGACGGAGAAACAAAATTAAAAAATGACCCAACGGCCCCGACACATTGGCTCCGAAAAAACGGCCCTGACAAAACGGCCCCGACAAATTGGCCCCGACAAAACGGCCCTGACAAAATGGCCCCGATCAAAACGGCCCCTGACGAATTGGCCCCGACAAAACGGCCCCGACAAAACGGCCCTGGACTAATTTATTTTAATGGAATAAGATTTTATATTATTATTTTTACTCACCGATACATTGTCAGTTTTAGTTCACGATAAACAATAATAATAATATCACAAGAAATAATTTAATAATATTTAAACTATATAGTAACAAGTCACAATTGTTTGTTGAGAAGAAATAATATAACGTTACAAGAAATAATTTTACTATGACCACGGCCGATTTGTCTGAGGCCGTTTTGACCGGACCAATTTGACCGGGGCCGTTTTGTCCGGGGCTGTTTTGACGGTTCACCGTGAATGAAATCATCCATTGGTCTCGTATCTGTGAATAAAATGATCCATTGGTCTGTGAGTGAAATCATCCATTGGTTTGGTATCTGTGAGTGAAATCATCCATTGGTTTGGTATCTGTGAATGAAATCATCCATTGGTCTGGTATCTGTGAATGAAATCATCAATTGGTCAGGTATGTGTGAGTGAAATCATCATTTGGTCTGGTATGTGTGAGTGAAATCATCCATTGGTCTAGTATGTGTGAGTGACATCATCCATTGGTCTGCTATCGGTGAATGAAATCATCCATTGGTCTGGTATGTGTGAGTGAAATCATCCATTGGTCTGCTATCGGTGAATGAAATCATCCATTGGTCTGGTATCTGTGAATAAAATCATCCATTGGTCTGGTATCTGTGAGTGAAATCATCCATTGGTCTGGTATCTGTGAATGAAATCATCCATTTGTCTGGTATCTGTGAATGAAATCATCCATATGTTTGCTGTAGTTAGCGATCGTTTCTAAAAATGCCAAGAATCGATACTAAACGTCAAATTCGTGAAGCAGTTTGTTTACCTTACTCCCCTCTCCCCCGACATCTCGTATCGATCCACGTGGTATCGCGTATCTTGTACAACAGGGTCACAACTATTTAAAGATGTGGGTAGTGCAAATATTGGTCGGAGGAGTCGGTGCTATTAAAGTTTATTTGATGCTTGCTGGTGGAGAATAATTGTTACCAAAAAAAAAAAAAAAAAAAAAAGAAACCTATGATATTTCAGTGAAAGGCCAGGTTTCTTATCTGCTCCACAAAGACACAAACGCCGTGAGATGAAAGAGCATAAAGGTGTCCAGATATAGTCACGACAACAGATTTAGTCACGACATCAGATATACACACATCAGATATAGTCACGACATCAGATATAGACACGACATCAGATATAGTCACGACATCAGATATAGACACGCCATCAGATATAGACACATCAGATATAGACACGACATCAGATATAGTCACGACATCAGATATAGACACGACATCAGATATAGACACGACATCAGATATAGTCACGACATCAGATATAGTCACGACATCAGATATAGTCATGACATCAGATCTAGTCATGACATCAGATCTAGTCATGACATCAGATATAGTCACGACATCAGATATAGTCACGACATCAGATCTAGTCACGACATCAGAAATAGTCACGACATCAGGTATAGACACGACATCTGTTATAGACACGACATCAGATATAGTCACGACATCAGATATAGACACGACATCAGATATAGTAACGACATCAGATATAGACACGACATCAGATATAGTCACGACATCAGATATAGACACGACATCAGATATAGACACGACATCAGATATAGACACGACATCAGATATAGTCACGACATCAGATATAGACACGACATCAGTTATAGACACGACATCAGATATAGTCACGACATCAGATATAGTCACGACATCAGATCTAGTCACGACATCAGATATAGACACGACGTTAGTGTGTCTCAAAGATGTTTAGGCTGCATCGCAGCTTTGAAAAAAAAATATGTAGACATTTCCAGTCATTCAGTGTGTAACGAGCAGTTTGACTCCCCTTTCTCTCTAGTTATTGAAAAGTTGTCATCGTGTGTCTCGTTGATAGGAGATCAACGTTGCCTACCAGGTGACAGGGGGTGTCAGACTGGCCTTGCGCTGCTCCAGGTGTTCACCAATGTCTCCTTCAAAATGCTGCCCCACTTACTGTAACGGAAAGAAACACAAATAAGACTCAGGACGCAGACAAAAATTTCAAATAAAATAATTCGCACACAAACACTTACAACGTCGCGTCTCGGGACGCAGTGAAGGCATCGTGCCGCTTGGAACACAGAAATCCCGATATTCCCTGCTTGTATACTCACTCGTTCCGGGTGTGAGGCGCAGGAGGAAACCAAAAGGCCCACGAGCCAACATCGAATTTTAGGGGCTATAGCAGTACAACTGTGAATCAACATTGCTAAATAAGACACCTCCGAACTCACTCACTCAAGTCGCATGCTCAAAAAATGTACATCAATCATTACAAACATGTCTGTTACAGGGGCTGTCCACATCTCCCCTTCTGAGATAAATCGACCTACTCTAAATGAAAGAACAGATACCTTAAAGAAACATTGGTACAAAACCTACGAGCAACAGCGATGCATTCATTTTAAAAAAATAGTTTTACTAAATTATAGGTCAAACTGTTATGTGATGTTGTGTGTGTCTGCGTGTCCCATAAACTCGTGGTCGTAGATTAGAATTGTATCCTTTCTCGGGGCTTTGTAGACTTGGCGGCGCCCATCTCCTCTCCAATCCAGCGGATGACTATTTAGCGATAGTCATTCATCAACATTTGTATTGTGGCTTTGGCGTGGGCTAGATACCACGCCATTCAGCTTGTGAGGTGAGCGCACTATTGACTTCGCAATACAACCGCCGTAATGTTTTACACCGTACACGGGTGGGGGGGGGGGTTCCCCATCCATTACCGTTCCTTCTACAGGTAATCATGACGTCATTGCTCCAACAACTGAGTCCTACCAAAGTCTCTGGGCCAGATAGTTTAAAACGGATGACTAGTTAAATTCTTCTCAAAGCATGCATCCCCCCTCCCTACACACACAGTTGTTGCCACATGTTTTATATGACTTGTTTGAAACACTGAGGAAAAAAATAAGGAAAGCTTCAAAAATCGTACAGATCCTTCTCGACTTACGACCCTTGCGGTGAGTATTGGCTTCATTTGAATGTGTCAAAGATGCACACGCGCAACCTTACCTAACGCTCACGCACATAAACACTCGCGAAACAAGCTCTCCGGGCTGTCGAAGATGTCAGGCCTTAAATGTCAAGCAAAAAAAAGTGCCGCCCTGGGAGGCTGGCCCCTCTCCACCCTGTCCTACGGCACCTGGTCAAGTAACAGACCTCATACTCCAACAGACTGACGCTATAAGGTGTACTCCAGAGTCGAACTACTTTCAATGACTCCGAACAGTCGAACTACTTTCAATGACTCCGGACAGTTGAACTACTTTCAATGAATCCGGACAGTCGAACTACTGTCAATGATTTAGGACAGTCGAACTACTTTCAATGACTCCGGACAGTCGAACTACTTTCAACGAATCCGGACAGTCGAACTACTTTCAATGACTCCGGGCAGTCGAACTACTTTCAATGATTCAGAACAGTCGAACTACTTTCAATGACTCCGGACAGTCGAACTACTTTCAATGATTCAGGACAGTCGAACAACTGTCAATGACTCCAGACAGCCGAAGTACTTTCAATGACTCCAGACAGCCGAACTACTTTCAATGACTCCAGACAGCCGAACTACTTTCAATGACTCCAGACAGCCGAACTACTTTCAATGACTCCAGACAGTCGAACTACTGTCAATGACTCCAGACAGTCGAACTACTGTCAATGACTCCAGACAGTCGAACTACTTTCAATGACTCCAGACAGTCGAACTTCTGTCAATGACTCCAGACAACAATGAGAAGACTCCAAGACTCCAGCAGCCAACGGTTGATGCCGAGGTTCGGATCAAACACACACATCAGATAACGTGAAAGCGATGATTGCGTGCCATGAATAAGACTGACTTATTCCAGCCAAGCCCATGTCTAGACACCACGGGGATTTAGCTATATGTGTATTGACTGTTTTTGTACATGAGAGAATGACGTGTATAACAATATTGGCCAAATGGCGCGTGTTCGATAGGTAAAATACACTCAGAAATAAAATTTATTTAAAAAAAAAAAAAAAAAACGTTCGTCATAAGAATTGGGCTCAAGAAAATTGATGAAATACATGAAGTGGCAGACCGTAACGAATCTTTTAATACGGAATATACTCTTCAAGGAAAAAAAAGTCGAGTTTCTTGTATTATGGATATTTAGACCAAGATTTATTAAATTTGTGTTAATTTTAACACACTTACCCAAGCTGAGGGGCGGTGGGATCGAGCCCACGTAAGTCGCTATAAAATTGTTGAGACATGACTAACGCTAAGAAAGTCCTCCGCTGAGCTGGAGAGAGATGGGCGCCGCCAGTGTCTATTAAGCACGATAATTCTCTATTGGAAACATTAGAATCCCTTACGACCTCGAAAAAAAAGAGGTTTTGGGACTGACAAAAACAACAACACTTACTGTGAGTCATGGTTTAAATCAGTTTTCTGTTTATATCGCTTATCATTATTATTTTTAAAAAAGTACTTAAAACTCCACTGCCGTGTTTGTTTGGCAATGTTTCAGGCGTACAATTCCGGGACATTTCTGGGAAACCCAAGTCAAATGACGCACACCAATAATTTTGCACACCAATAATGTTGCACACCAGAAATGTTGCGTCCCACGTGAAGCGCTGCTCTCCGTCGCCACTGATTGTGTCAGTCAAAAATGGAAACTTTGTGGTCAGTCATAAATAACGGATAAGGCGAACCGTTACCCCCGTTTATAAAAACCAGACTCTTGGGGACGGCTCTTCATTTATAAATGAGGCGAAGTTTTTTTTCCCCAGATCGACGGCTCAACGTGTTACCGAGGATGAAACTATTGTAGTTAGTTGACCGTAAATGTCGAGATATTTTTTAAAAAAAACTGAGCAAAAAGTAGGTTTTCTGGTCCGATGTTTACACGCATTCTTGAGTTGTTTGCTTGAGGTGTCCGCGAGTGAGTTCCCCTGATTCATGAGAACATCTAATAGTTTGGTACCGAGCAACCCACCGTCCAACTACACACTTGTATTGATCGCAACCCACCCACCCCACCACAGAAAACATTGACCAAAAAATGCCCACATTCCATAACGATTTTTTCTACATCCTCTCGCCCGGTGATAAGGGTGCGAACTGGCGAGATCTTGCGGATTAAACAATGCATCGACGGAGCAGCTGTTACAGTTGATGATGGAGGTCCGTTGTGTTGTGGGGTTGAGAGGTGGGCCCCTGGGGGAGGGGTGGGCCTGGGGGAGAGGGAAGCGGTAACCCCTCTCGACATTTAAGGTTAGTTGTTGAATGGTTTACTTAGGTGAAGTGAAGTCAGTTGGGACAACATCGTGTCAATATGATTATCAGTGATTTGTGGGTTGTTAGTGTATTGCGGGCTGTCAATATAATAAGAGTCGTCAATATAATGAGGGTTGTCAGTGTGTATAGAAGCCGGCGCGGAACAAATGGGAGTGGGGGATGTGAATTCCAATTTTCATGACGTCACTGCTCAGCCCAGGCCCCGCCCATCGGGCATGACATCATAAGACATAAGAGGATTTCGCGTTTTTAAAACTTAAGCAGGATCTGGTGTGTTTGTGTATGTCTGGTAGGGGATTGGGGGCTAGTTTCTTTATTCCCCGACAATCTCCGTTCGCGACGACTTTCACCGGACCCTTCTGTCCGTTTACTCCCCGCTGTAACCGGGTAGCAATTATCCGGGTAGCAATTATCCGGTAGTTGTACTCCGATTCTCTCTTGCTCGCGATCCCCGGCTTTTAATTGTGGAGAAGAAATGAGGTGTCCCCCATGGGCCGGGTCCGGTCAGTTGTTCTTGGCTTGTCGAGGATCAACTTCTGGTCGCTGGTACCAGGCCGGAGTTGGTCTGTTGGTCGAGCGGCTTCTCGGCACGAGTGCCATTGCCCCCCGGGGTGGAAGCGTAATTAGTTGAGATGACGTGGTCTATCGAGACAGTTGGTGAGTCAGTCATGAGGCACGTCGTTATGTTATTGGTATCTGTCTGTGGAATCTACACCAATCAGTCGCTGACAATTGTTTGGAAAAAAAGTTCAAGGGGGGGCGGGGGGTGGGGGAAACAACTATTGACCTCTTAGTTCTCTATTTTGCAATAACAGGTCACGGCGTCTTGTAGTTCGTGACAGGCTTCACTTGCCAAGCCCGGCGTCCAGCTTACGGACCTATCACGCGTGGTCATCGCCACGGGAATTCACCTGGAATTTTCGGTATCGATTCCTTCATTGTCTTTGCCATGAGATATGTTTTAAATTGTTTACCGGAAGTATGTATAATCTCTTATAATCGCTCTCTTGGTCGGTATCGAATCCAAAAAAACAACAACATTTCTGTGACAGGAAGTTGACATGGTATAGATTTCCTTTGACATTGTTCTCATAATAATTTACTTCAAGTTTCATGACCAAAAAAAAAATAATGAAAATTTCAATAAATAAATAAAAACAAACACAACCTCGAAAGCAAACCATCGGACGTCAGGCGGAAGAAAGTTATAATTGGAACACGCCGTAACATCCACATGTTATGTTGTCAATCCAATCATGGCAAGATATTAATGTGAATTATCAGCATGTGATGCATGAATTCATTCCTGAAAGTCGGAGTAGTTCGTAAGCTCACACCGTTTGTTCAGAGCCAAGAAAGAAAGCCATCATTCTAATTGAAATGTTCGATAGTCTTTTCCCCATTTTCATTGTGTTTGAAAACTGCGCCCCGCCCGCCCCCGCCCGCCCCCTTCCCGGAAGGAAAACAACAGACAAATGACGGTGCTTTTAGATGCCCGACAGTCGGGTCTGTCTTTTATGGAGATGGATTTTATCACTATGCCATGGTCGCAGGAAAAACAGAGAGACAGATGGGGGGAAAAGACAGGGATAAAGTGAAAGAGTGAGACCAGAGAGAAAGTGAAAGATACCAGAGAGAGAGAGACCAGAAAGAGAGAGAGAGAGACCAGAAAAAAGAGAGGGCTAAAGTGAAAGAGTGAGGCCAAAGAGAAAGTGAAAGAAAGAGGAGAGAGAGAGAGAGAGAGAGAGAGAGAGAGAGAGAGAGAGACCATAGAAAGATAGAAAGAGAAACACTAAAATGTCAAGACTAATGATGAAATAAAAGACCACGGGGGCCGTTAGTTAATGAATTCTCTACCAGGTTATTTTCGTCGCTTGTTTTTTAAAAAAAAAAAACAGTTTTACTTGAGGGGAGACACTGACATTTGAAAGAATACCAAGCTAACATTTACTCAGTCTGGTGAACGGCTAAAAATACAATTAAACAAATGTACACAAAATTAAATATGGACAGCTAAAACACACTGCCAGTAAACTTAAAACAGGAGCGCGGAAAGCATTCTTGCTTTATTGGTGTGTAGGCGGCATACGTTTGGTATTTGTGTGCACGGGTCCGGAGTGGCCCGATTGGCGGGTAGGGTAATCAGGATCGGTCTGCTAAGCCCACAGTTCGAGTCCCAGTCTGATAAAGTGGGAGTTGGCCGTGGTAACGTCGTTATCCGGGACAAGCGCGGGATGTTGGCGTGCACACTTGATGTCTGCATATTCCTTGTATCACATGTTCTTCCCATTCCTTGTACCACATGTTCTTCCCATTCCTTGTACCACATGTTCTTCCCATTCCTTGTATCACATCTTCCACCCATTCCTTGTACCACATGTTCTTCCCATTCCTTGTATCACATCTTCCCCCCATTCCTTGTATCACATGTTCCATCCATTCCTTGTATCACATGTTCTTCCCATTCGTTGTATCAGATGTGCCACCCATTCCTTGTACCACATGTTCCACCCATTCCTTGTATCACATGTTCCACCCATTCCTTGTATCACATGTTCTTCCCATTCCTTGTACCACATGTTTTTCCCATTCCTTGTATCACATGTTCCACCCATTCCTTGTATCACATGTTCCACCCATTCCTTGTATCACATGTTCCACCCATTCCTTGTATCACATGTTCCACCCATTCATTGTATCACATGTTCCACCCATTCCTTGTATCACATGATCCACAGATTCCTTGTATCACATGTTCCACCCATTCCTTGTATCACATGTTCCACCCATTCCTTGTATCACATCTTCCCCCCATTCCTTGTATCACATGTTCCACCCATTCCTTGTATCACATGTTCCTAGAGCTCCATACGTTTACCAGAATGTCCCCATTAGAAATGCCTCACGATGACATCCATCCTCACACATTTCATTCCCTAGCAAGCTGCTCAATAAGTTTTTATGAAACACAGGATTCCCGTGCCTCCCTGTCGCCCTCGGCTATATTTATGTACAAAAATGTTCTTAGTTAGCCGGCTTACAATTCCAAACGATCATCCCGGGGCTCTATTTGGTTTATTGTAATTATCTGTTTTTATCACTGTGAATATGTTTATTCACAGGTTTTGAGTTGATAATTTTTTTTTCTATATATATATCATTTTGTATTTTTTATCACCGTTAGTGGTAGAAATCAATAATAAGGTTAATTAGCATTAGCTGAGGCCATTGTATTTTCTATTGGTATTTTAATGAATGTTATCTCCCCCTTTGTGACCTAATGGTTCAACACCATTTAAAAAAAAAAAACGAAATGTTTGGTTGGGGATCAAGTATCGAGAAAGAGCTACCAAGAGAGGCACTCATTGAAATAAACGTAAATGAAGATTATAAGAAACCCGGGGTGTAATAGTGACACATCCCCGGGCTGTAATAGTGACACATCCCCGGGGTGTAATAGTGACACATCCCCGGGTAGTAATAGTGACACATCCCCGGGGTGTAATAGTGACACATCCCCGGGTAGTAATAGTGACACATCCCCGGGGTGTAATAGCGACACAATCCCGGGGTGAAATGGTGACACATCCCCGGGGTGTAATAGCGACACAATCCCGGGGTGTAATGGTGACACATCCCCGGGGTGTAATGGTGACACATCCCCGGGGTGTAATGGTGACACACCCCCGGGGTGTAATGGTGACACATCCCCGGGGTGTAATAGTGACACATCCCGGGGTGTAATGGTGACACATCCCCGGGGTGTAATAGTGACACATCCCCGGGGTGTAATAGTGACACATCCCCGGGGTGTAATAGTGACACATCCCCGTGGTGTAATAGTGACACATCCCCGGGGTGTAATAGTGACACATCCCCGGGGTGTAATAGTGACACATCCCCGGGGTGTAAGAGTGACACATCCCCGGGGTGTAAGAGTGACACATCCCCGGCGTGTAAGAGTGACACATCCCCGGGGTGTAATAGTGACACATCCCCGGGGTGTAATAGCGACACATCCCCGGGGTGTAATAGTGACACATCCCCGGGTAATAATAGTGACACATCCCTGGGGTGTAAGAGTGACACATCCCCAGGGTGTAATAGTGACACATCCCCGGGGTGTAATAGTGACACATCCCCGGGGTGTAATAGTGACACATCCCCGGGGTGTAATAGTGACACATCCCCGGGGTGA
>MUZC01000470.1:95248-106052 GCA_002072015.1 Radix auricularia | reverse complement strand
GTGATGGGGATTTAACCAACACTCAGTGGTAGTGACACATCCCCGGGGTGTAATAGTGACACATCCCCGGGGTGTAATAGTGACACATCCCCGGGGTGTAATAGTGACACATCCCCGGGGTGTAAGAGTGACACATCCCCGGGTGTAATAGTGACACATCCACCTATCAGTGCGATGTGATGGCATTTAATTAGCTGAACCTATTCCCAAGTTTGCGGTGATGGGGATTTAACCAACATTCAGCGGTGATGGGGATTTAACTTACATTTAGCGGTGATGGGGATTTAACCAGCAATTAGCGGTGATTGGGATGTAACCAACATTTAACGGTGATGGGGATTTAACTAACATGTAGCGATGATGGGGATTTAACTTACATTTAGCGGTGATAGGGATTTAACCAACACTCAGTGGTGATGGGGATTTAACCAACACTCAGCGGTGATGGGGATTTAACCAACATTCAGCGGTGATAGGGATTTAACCAACATTCAGTGGTGATGGGGATTTAACCAACACTCAGTGGTGATGGGGATTTAACCAACACTCAGTGGTGATGGGGATTTAGCCAACACTCAGTGGTGATGGGGATTTAACCAACATTTAGCGAAGCTTGAAATAACTGCTCCTCAAATTTTGAAATACAAGAAAAATGTAAAACTTATTGCTGTCGAAATGTTTGTGTAACTGAACGCTAAACAGGTTTTAAGGATCAGATTGGTTAAACACTGTGTCGTTGTGTAAGACGGATCCAAAAAGGCTGTTAGGGGGCAGCCGCCAACGAGCCCACATTCCCCCTGTTAGGGGGTAGCCGACGAGCCCAGATTCCCCCTGTTAGGGGGGAGCCTCCCACGAGCCCACATTCTCCCTGTTAGGGGGAGCCTCCCACGAGCCCACATTCACCCTGTCCTTTTAAGCAGCTTTGTAATGGTGTAACGTTAGTGAAATAGTTCTAATCGTTTTCGCATTCCCGTTGCAATTGCAGCTTCGCATTATATATTAAGGAAAAATCGAAATTTTGCAGGAAAGTTCGATTGTTATGTTACAGCCCGATAAAATATGTTGTTTTATATGGGACATTGTTACCCCGGCAAGTGCGAAGAAATGACTTCCGGTAACAGACGATCGAGCCCAACGCATGTCTGCAACGGGCTGTGGTAGATATGATTGCAAGTGGTCAGTCTGACATGTGGCCGACTTAACTCATTTCCCCNTGGAGGTGGGGAATGGGTCGGGGGGGATGGTGGCGAATTAAACCATTTCCCCCCTCCCCCCCCCCCCCCAGAGAACAGGCTCAAAATACAACACGCCCCCCAAAAAAAATAAATAAATAAATAAATAAATAAATAATCTCTTGATATATACATATCAAGTTGGTGGTAACACAAAAATTGTGCACTCGGCTAGTTATCGGAAAATGGATTACATATTTGGAACCGAAGTAGTCCTATTAGTCTTGAGACTTAACCACTAAAAGTTAACATTAACCCTATCTAGATATTTGTATGTTGTGTATGCAGCCATATGATAATTATTCAGATTGAGAGTGCAGTCCCTTTACTCAAGTTGTTGGAAATATCTGTAACACGCCATCAGCCCAAACGCAGTCTTGGGTACTGAGCTTGGCAAGTGAGTAACATACACCATACATTATAAAAAAATTATAAATTGCAAAATAGAAATATCCTACAATTTGAAGCCATTGTCCTGTCCACGAGATTTATTCTTAGACGCACGACTTGTTTATCACATTTGTTTTCCTTACTGACACCGGAGAGAGTCTGACGTTGTCTGGCCTGGCTGTGTATGACAGGGATGTGATTTTATTTGGTTTCTAACGTTGTTCTCTGAGCGCCGCTGTCCCTGTGAGGTGGGGGTTGTGGGGTGGGGGACGGGGTGGGTACGGTCAGCGCGTGAACCGAGTGGTGAGTCATGGCGTCAGGGCTTCTGAGTCTTCGGGTTTGAAATTTTACTATCTTAACTATCTAAACTATTTACTATCTAATTTACTATCTAAACTATTTAAACTATATACTATCTAATTTACTATCTAAACTATTTAAACTATTTACTATCTAATTTACTATCTAAACTATTTAAACTATTTACTATCTAATTTACTATCTAAACTATCTAAACAATTTACTATCTAATTTAGTATCTAAACTGATAACACTTTAAAAAATTATTATTGTGATTCGTCACGCATTAAATATTTACTACTATTAAATGAATCTGCCTCTCATAGTGTCATCAGAGGCTCGCCACCAATAGCCGTTGCTGGCGTGAATAAAGTATCGATCTCTTGCGATTTTTAATGGAAAGAATGTGAATTTCAGACAGGATACTTTGACTGCTAAAATTGTGGTTACTTTCTCAAACACCCCGGCCTTATACGACCTAGATCACTGCTTCTCGAACATTTTAGTATGGCGGGGCTGCAATAATTTTATCTATTGCACCAGGGACCGATAAACTATTTTCTCTTTACTGACCTGGTAGCGAAATGTATTTTAATTTAATTTTATTTGTTTCACTGTATGTGCTTATTGACGAAAAATTGAAAAATTCCATAGTTTTAGAATTAATGGCTGCAAATGGAAGATTATATTTGCTTTCCTTCCTTGATATCTTCTGCGGACCGGCAGTGGATGATGGCCCACGGACCGGCATCTGTTCTCGGAACACCACTTTGAGAAGCACTGCCCTAGATGGCTTATGACGAGTGTGATTAGACTTGTATTATTTAGTTACCCACGCTCCGCTCCCAAGGGTCATCAATAAATTCTTTTCAAGGAACAAACAATCCAAAACGTTAAGACTGCTAGTCAAAACGTTATTACTTCCCTTTAGAAAAAAAAGTAATATATTTGTTAAAAAGCGAAAGTTAATGTGACAGATTAAAACATGAAGTCTGAGTCTTACATTGTGAATTACGTTTTATTCCTATTTGTGACGTCTCTATATGATGATAACATTAGAAGTCTCACTACGAATGTGGATTTTTTTTGGAGGTCGAAATGCTGGAAGAATCAATGATACCATAGTGGTTTAGTTACCGCGAGTCGTTTGGATTGTGATCACAAGGGGTTTGTGAGAGATAAACACTTCACTGTACCAGTATATTGTAGCTTTTAGTTCCACACATGATATAGCCGTATGATCTTGTTGTATAGGAAGGAAATGTTAAAATGGATGAGGTTGTTGTATAGATAATCAAATGTTAAAATGGACGAGGTTGTTGTATAGAAATCAAATGTTAAAATGGATTGTGTTGTTGTATAGAAAGGAAATGTTAAAATGGATGGTGTTGTTGTATAGAAAGGAAATGTTAAAATGGATTGTGTTGTTGTATAGAAAGGAAATGTTAAAATGGATGGTTTTGTTGTATAGAAATTAAATGTTATAGTGGATGGTGTTGTTGTATAGCACTTTCTGAGCTAACTTAAGGAAAAGGAACATACACTCATGGAAATTTGTTCAAGGGAACCTGTTGCGAAAACCTCAAATACCCAGAGTTTAAGAACCTCCCGTGAATGATTTTATTTCTATCCTCCCTCTGTTCTTTGTCAAGCTCTTATTCTTCCCTCACAGCAAAACTGATGTAGGATTTTAAAAAAAGACACCACCACCACAGGAAATCAATAAAAGGCGCAATGCGGCTTTAATTAAAGGTGTTAATGCGTGACATATCGCACAAGCCTCCCGCCGTGACAAGGCCCTGTCAGACAACGGCCTTAAATGTGACATTTCACACATGCCTCCCGCCGTGACAAGGCCCTGTCAGACAACGGCCTTAAATGTGACATATCACACATGCCTCCCGCCGTGACAAGGCCCTGTCAGACAACGACCTTAAATGTGACATTTCACACACGCCTCCCGCCGTGACAAGGCCCTGTCAGACAACGACCTTAAATGTGTCATTTGACCGTCTAACGGTTGTAGATGTCAACTGTTTAGGCCTTTCGACATAAGAGTTTTAAAATTTATTTCTGATTTTAGAAAAATATTTAAACAACAGTGTTACTTACCGGTAATTTAAAAAAAAATTACACAAATGTTAAGAGTTTTATAAAAAAAAAAAGTTATTGTCGTTTAACAGCGCAAATCTAGTAATAGAAATATTCCGGGATATTTAGTGGGACCAATTTCATTCAGATGCTAAACATCCGGGTATCCTGTGAGGACTAATTTGAAGAGACAGTATTTGTGTTACAATGATAGTAAACATTTTATTTCTATAGTTGAACTGCAAAAATTGGTGTGTGATGACCTGGTCTAAAAATAGAAGCATAGTTAAATACAGCTGTACTCGGACATTTTTACGAATCCGGCTTCGGCTCCGGCACAACTTCAATTCATAATGTATATAATTGCTCCAGAAAATCCGGAATCCGACCATAGTTACGAATTTGTCTCCGGTTCCGGTCGGATATCACCTCATAAATCCGGCTCAGACCGAATTTCAAACTTTTGAATCCGGTAGATCCCTTTTGCTAATGAGGTAATATGACAGTCACCTGTCTAAGAAACCCAATAAATAGACATGTTTTATTGCTCGTGTTTGTTCAATCTTCACACGGCTTGTCCAATAGAAAGGGAAAAAAAAGAAGACACCACTGAACGTTGTGACGCCATCCACCTGAGATCTCGTTGACCTCCCAACGCCCGGTCAGCTGATATTGGATTTCTATACCGAGGGGAAGTTGAGGGTTAATTATCCGGCTCTTTGGGTGCCTTCGGGGGGAAAGGTTCTCGGGCGTATCGCAGGGCTGCACCAATTAAAGATGAACCGGTAAGAACGAGCTCGAGACCACCACGTCTGTGTGTTTGTTTCGTCTGAACTGGATGCCTGTATGTCCGCCTCTCTCTGCTACTTACGTCTCGTTACGAAGACCGACTGTAATAAAACAGTTTGAAAGCATCACATCGACAGGGTTCGCATAGAATGCCTCACGGATTCTCACTCCTGTCTCTCACCTTGACACGAGATTCGTGAGTTGACAAAGGGGAAATAATGAGTGTTACAGGAAGAATTTTCAAGGGAGAAAAGAACAGTACTTGAAGTGAGATGAGCAAGTGCATGTTTCCATATTTTGTTTTCTATGAATTTTAACTTATATTATTTATGATTTAGGCCTGTTAACGAGTAATTTTAATTTAATCGTTAACTTAAAAAAAATCTATTAATTAATCGTTAATGTCGATTAAAGACAAAAATTTATGATATAGTAACACTTATTAAACGTTCTTGTTGATAATCTAAGTAACACTCGAATGTCTACATTATACGTCAACCTACAACCAACTACGCAAAATGAAGAGTGTTGACATTATTTGGTGAGCGGGTTTAAGAGACAATATAACCAGCCAAGCTGAACAATCATTCACATGGAACTGGTATACACAAAACTGTCTTGGCAAGGAATGACATTATCGGCTATCGGTGTTCATTAAGTTTCCACCATTGTAGAGGGTTACTGGATTCAGGATTTTTCATCCCCATTTGTAACACAGCAATTCATCAGAAAAGCTTTCATCATTTTTTTGTCCCTGAGTCAGATTCCATTACTGCCATTTGCTTAATACGCTTTTTGTTTAGTTTGATAAGTAGGAAAAGTGTTAGAATCATGGTAGGCAAATTTTATGAAAATTTTGAACATTCCTTTTAGTCAATTGTTTAAATCAAAATGGTTGTCTGTTATCGTCATGAAATGTATTATTTATTGATCACTATTTTTTTACTTATTGACTTCCTTGATGGGTCGATTAATCATTAAAAATAATTTAATCGTTAAAGTTTTTAATGATTAATCGATAAATTAATCACTCATTTCTGCAGCCCTATTTATACTATTTAATTATATATAATAAACTTTTACTTGCGTTTATATTTTCTCTCACACACCCATGCACATGTATTTAAATGTGCTTTTGTACTTTCAATAGGTTTAATTAGAAATTATGCGAAAGTTACTTAAAGTTTTTTCCCAAGGGTTGTATGGCGCTGTCAAGCTAACCCATACTTTCATCAAATAAATAAAATAGGGCTTGTAACGATTAATTTAAATTTAATTTTTATCTTTTGAAAAAGTAACGTTTAATTTCATTGAATTAATTGTTAATTTTGATTAAAGCCAAACATCTCAAGGAAAGTAACACAAACATTTTTTGTTTTTATATGACATTTTTGTCTCATAAACGTAGAGAAATTATATTTTGTACTTTTTAAACTGCTAAGGACTGTTGTACTATGTTCCTTAGCGATACAGATCCTGTGATCTGGGCTATTATATTGTTTATTAATTATTTTCTAATAAATTGAAAAAAAAATTACTTGAATTTTTATCGAATAAATTTATTTTCATCGATAATTAATCGATAAAATGTTAACGATTAATCGAGAAATTAATCGTTAATTTCCGCAGCCTTAAAATAAATATATCAATAACTAACTAACTAAATAAATAATATGTATAGTCAAGGGTCATGGCACATGTACAAATTCTTTTTAAAATTGTCTTTAAAAAACGTTGTTTTTTCAATGTTTTAAAACAACCCAACTATTTTCTGATGGATACATGATGACTATCAGTTGTCGACACCATTTATATATTGTGACTTGTCTCTCCCCGCTCATCACAGCAAACGTCTAGTGAATGGGATATCTTCATACTCTAGGAGTCTTGTCAGTAGTAGTCAGTAGTTATAACATCTAGTGAATGGGATATCTTCATACTCTAGGAGTGTAGTCAGTAATAATAGCATCTAGTGAATGGGATATCTTCATACTCTAGGAGTGTAGTCAGTAATAATATCATTTAATACATTGGTTCCTCTTCCCTCCTCATCAGCAACAGAAAACGTCAAAAATTTTCATTCCTCGGGCCCAGTCTTATGTGGCTAGATACAAATAATATTTATTTTAGGGCAGGGCTGCGGAAATTAACGATTAATTTCTAGATTAATCAGTAAAAATGTATCGATTAAAATTATTTTAATCGATAAAATAATAGTCATAGATGAAGGGTTTACTTTCGACAATTTTTTTTACTTAACTAATAAATGATTATTAGTAATTAATATTTTAAAATATTTTTTTTTACATATAAACTTATCCATTTAAAAAAAATAATTTTAAAGTATAAACTTTAAAATAAGGTCTTTTTTATAAGGAAAATGATATAAAAAATTAAACTTTGCTTTTACTTAATTAACAATGACAAGATTTAAATTCATTTACATTGTATTGAGCTACTTAAATTTACATTTAAAAAATGTAAATTTCCTGTTTTTGTTACTTCCCTTGAAATTTTCAGTTTAAAGACGTCATACATCTTATTTTTAGCTTTAAGCAAAATTATCGATTAATTCTTCGGTAATTTTTCAAAAGTTAACGATTAAATTAAAATTAATCGATAACAACCCTAATTTATTTATATAATTTTAAGCTTACATCAAAACCTACCTCACCCTAAAGGTGAACCTATATTGGGGAAAAATACATTGCGACGCCATTGAATTACTTGTCCCAGGGGGTGTAAAGGTGCTCAAATAGTGGACAGTAGGTCATTGAATTGTTTGTCGAAGAGGTGTTAAAGTGTTTAAATGGTTAATGGAAGGTCACTGATTTTTATATGCAAGAGGTGTTAAAGTGTTTAAATGGTTAATGGAAGGTCACTGATTTTTATATGCAAGAGGTGTTAAAGTGTTTAAATGTTTAATGGAAGGTCACTGATTCTTATATGCAAGAGGTGTTAAAGTGTTTAAATGGTTAATGGAAGGTCACTGATTTTTATATGCAAGAGCTGTTAAAGTGTTTAAATGGTTAATGGAAGGTCACTGATTTTTATATGCAAGAGGTGTTAAAGTGTTTAAATGTTTAATGGAAGGTCACTGATTTTTATATGCAAGAGGTGTTAAAGTGTTTAAATGTTTAATGGAAGGTCATTGATTTGTTTGTCCAAGAGGTGTTTAAATGGTTACTAGAAGGTCATTGATTTATTTATCCAAGAAGTGTTATAGTGTTGCTTGAGCAGTGGACGTTAAGCATTCTGATTTTAATAATATCTTTTTTAATGAAGAAGTAAATAAATTAAAAGCACTCCATTTCGAGTGCTTCTATTTTAAGAAGCCTTTTTTTATTCACATGATTTTTCTGAGTTTTTGTTTCTTCTCAAATAAAAGCCACGAACTAATCTAATAGTAATGAGAACTCCCCCTGTTCCACGAGGAAAAAAATCACTTAAGGGGAGGTAATCATTGCAATTAGATATGATTTTATATAAACGTGTTGTCTCGCTTTTTTTGCCTCTGAGAAATAGCTCGTCGAGTAAAATGTCAAGTTCCTCTGATTGAAGTAGACAGTAAGACATGGCATTATAAATTTTTTGTTGGGTTGGAAAGAGGGGCGGCGAATGACGTCATCAAAGTCATGATGTATTCAGACGGTAGAAGTATCGCCTAACTTGTGAGAATCTAACGTGGTGGCTTTGTTTCGAGGGGGGATAACTTAACAGCGACATCTTCGTGTTTACATAATTCAATAATTACAATTGCGGCGAGTGTGTAGCTTTCCATTAAGTCATTTATTGTATCAATAATTTTTGTTTTTAAAATAAATACGAAACGTCTTAAGAGAGAAAAAAATGTGTGTGTGGCGGGCGGGAGGATGTTATTTCCTCATCTTCATGGGGGAGGGAGGTTGAGTTTGTACTGATGTGATCATGGAGCAGCACATGTCACCAAAACAGCGGACTTGTCGGGAAAAAAAAGCCTTCTTCAACGAACAAATAGAGCACAATTAAATATTAAAACTTAGCTGAGGTAAAATCTAGAGCCAAAGAGAGCAATGTTGCTCTCCAAAGCAACATTGCTCTCTTTGGCTCTGGATTTAACCGCAGCTATGTTTGAATACTTTATGTACTGTATTTTTTTGGAATAAGACTCTTTGCCGAAACTTTCGCTGTTTCTGTGAAGTCTTGTCAGGCTCACTCGCACCCTGTTCGCGTGTTATCCGTCTACAAATCTATAAGCCTGATTGCAGTCTCACCCACTTTTAGGTGGAACACATAACGGCAGAAGAGAACTCACTTTACTTGCTATTTATAGCTACATTATCAAAGAACAGGATATTTGACCTCGTAATCGAATTACATTCCCTTTCTCAAACACATTTTCACACATTTCCCCGCTTCCACTAATTCTATTAATATTATTATTGCTTTTTTTTTTTAATTTAAAAAAATGAAATTCTGAAATCACACCGCCCATTTTTTGCCTCTTTTAATCCCCCAATAGTTTTTGTCAGTGTAACGTAGGACTAATTCCAGTCGAGCTTTTCTTCTGTATTGTTATTAACAAAGTTAAAAGTTTAGTTTATTTATGTTCCCTAACTCTCCAACAACAACTTTATCCTAACTAACCGCCTTAGAAATAGAACGGCGAGCCTTCCGGGAGTGGGGAGGGAGGGGGTAGCGTCTGAAGACCTTTGGTCAGTTAACGAAGACCTGTGGTCAGTTGTGTACCCAAGACGGCGTGGGCCGATGTAAAATTGATCAGGAGAAGACTGTCCACTGAGCGCTGGTAAGCAACCATCACCGGCAGAGGCGATCGAAACCAATCAATGATCAACAAATTATTGATTAGGAATTGTGCCCACTAGTGACTAGTGAGTTGGATGATCCACTCGTCTGCTAGCCCTATTCATGCATAATGTAACCCCCCCCCCCGCCAAGAAAAAAAGCCCCCGGGGCCCCCAAGCCCAAAGCCATAGGTCAAAATTGTATTGCGTTGTTCAATGTATTGGAAGAGATTTCCAATTCTTCATCAATACCATTCTTCTGTCTAGCTTAACCCCAGGTTTATAAACGTTTCTGTTATGTTCCCACTGTCTATGGCTAAATCCCTGGTCTATTAACGTTTCTGTTAGGTTCATACCGTCTATAGCTAAATCCCTGGTCTATAAACGTTTCTGTTATGTTCACCCTGTCTATAGCTAAATCCCTGGTCTATCTATAAACGTTTCTTTTATGTTATCTCTAACCTCCGTGTTGAAAATGTAAAAGTTTCCTCTAAAATAAATAGAGAGGACCTCCACCCAAAAAATAAAAAAAGAAAGAAAGAAAAATTTAAAATTAATTTTTTTTTTAAAATCCCTATATTCAATCAACATTTTAGGACCGCTACTGACTATCCGTGTTTTGTTTGCTTTGACGTCATCATTTCAAAATCAATATTAAAACAAACATGATTAAAGTTTTTATTAAAAATTACACTACGGTTAATTTTTTTTTTGGTTTAAAAACGTCGCCTGATTTCTAGTAACCGATTTTCAACTACGTAGTATCGTTGTAGACAGGCATGTCGTGACGGACTGGTGACTGTTATTGATACAATAGTTTCGACTACTCCCGTGTGGTGTGTCAAATAAACAAAAATCCCAAGATGTCACTGATGTGACAAAGTGCAGAACAGACGAGTGAAAAGAATTAGATGGTCAAGTCTAATAAAGTATTTACCGTGAAATGAATCAGATAGAGATAGGCAAGTCTTGCAAAGCTTCTGCTGTGAAATGCGTCATATAGTCACGTCTTATCAATTCAAGTTAGACCTATAGTGAAATGAATCAGAAAGACAAGTCTTGTAAAGCTTCTGCTGTGAAATGCGTCATAAAGTCACGTCTTATCGAAGTCAAGATTGTCTTCTAATTCTTCCAGCTTCCATCACCACAACTCAGTGGTACTGAATGTCTCCGGCGAGTTATTGAACTGAAGAAATCTATGCAAAGGGTGGGGGGGGG
>MUZC01000470.1:68286-85186 GCA_002072015.1 Radix auricularia | reverse complement strand
GGCCATATATATATCAGGGTTTCTATCTGGCCATATATATATCAGGTTTTCTATCTGGCCATATATATATCAGGGTTTCTATCTGGCCATATATATATCAGGTTTTCTATCTGGCCATATATATATCAGGGTCGCTATCAGGCCATATATATATATATATATATATATATTAGGGCTGCGGAAATTACCGATTAATTTCTCGATTAATCGGTAAATGTTTTTATCGATTAAAATTATTTTAATCGATAAAATAGTGATTAAAATTAAAGAATTGTTTTTATTTTTTTTCCGATTTATGAATAAATTATTAATTATTAATAATAGTTTATTTTTTTAAAGTACAAACTGCTACATTTAAAGAACAGACTCTAAAAGTGTAAACTTAAAAATAACCTGTTTTATAAAGACAATGATAAAAAAGACAACAACATTGTTTTTAATTAATAACAAAATTTAAATTCACTGACATTATATTGAATTGCTTATATTTAAATATCTCCTATCAATATTGTTTTTTAAAATTAAATAAAATAAAATACTTAAGTTATGGGCATTTTTAAGAATGTCATAAAAGGGCATAAAATGCGAAGGAAAACAACGTAGTGAAAAAGATGATTATGAGGTCTTAGAAAAAATCATAACTTTTGACTTTTGAACACGTGGGATAAAAAGATGATCTTTATGTTTTTGTTAATCATCAAACAATTTCTATATAATTTTATTACTTGTATATTTTAAAATTAATTTGAAATTTTCATCCAAGTGCCTGAACTTTTATGCGTTGTTTAACTCATTATTATTGCTAAATATGTTTTAAAAATAACTCAAAAAAAAAATTCCTTTGCCTCTTTTTATTACTTCTCTTGAAATTTTCAGTTTAATGACGTCATACATCTTTATTTTTAGCTTCACAAAATTATCGATTTCGGTAATTCTTCAAAAGTTAACGATTAAATTTAATTTAATCGATAACAGCACTAATATATATATATATATATCATGGTCTCTATGTGGCCAGTTACGGTCCAAAGAACCAATCTAACACGCCACTGAAAGCACGCCTGATATGGTGACCCCCATGAATCATCCAGCTCCGGCCAATATCACCCACTTGACACAGATCTCGGTTGTAGGATTAGATTACCCCGACCCCGACTCTGTTTCTACGGCAGGCGGACACAATGGTCATTTCTCTACTTTCAACTTTCCAACGAAGTCGGTCTTCCTGGGGGGAAAAAAACACTTGGGCATACCATCACAACTGAAATGTCGGCCCTTGTTAAATAATGCCCCCCCCCCACACCAATATTCCCAGTTTCGTTGGTTCTGGTGAAAAAAACCAACGTAAAATAATTATTGAAAAATATATAGACTAAATACTTAAAACCTAGGAACTCGTTTGCAAGGTTGCGCAGCATTCATTTTTCAGTGAAAAATTATATTCCGACAAGCACACATTTCCTATTCTTATCAAGCTGTGCTGCGCGGTAACTCTTAATTGCTGCGCGGCATTTAGTAGATAGGTGTGTGGCCGTTTAACCATAGAGGAACATTGCCCACCACCCTTTTTTTCTTCTTGCCTCAAGCGATTGCCGTCATCCTAGTGCAGTGATGGTGAACCTAGGCAGAAAAAAACTTTGGATTGGTTTTTAACCCACTTCCCCCGTATGCTGGTGAGCTGATATTTTGCAGTCAGACTCCTGCCGATAATAAAAATGATGTATCAAAATTTCAGATCGATCGAATGTACTGTAATAAATTAAATAAATGAATTTTTAGATTATCTTTATTTCTCTCAATTTAACATGTTAATTTATGTGCTAGTGTCGTGATGCGTATTATATTGAGCGACCTTTTTAAAAAAAAAAATACTTTCCTGTTGCTGGGTGCGTATTATATTGACGATACTTTTGTAAAATATATTCCCGATCTTTAATTGTAAATGCTATTAATTGCTAATCTGTCTCACGTTGCGCTCCGTGATCAAATCGAGCTGTAATTTAGAAGGCAGACTTTAGTAGTTGTTTTACTTATATGACACATAAATAAAATTTTGGATTTTAGGAATGACGCGCGATGCATATTAGAATGAACATACTTTTAGTTACAATCTCGTTTTTTACGGGTTAAAAAAATATTTGAGACTGAGACTGAAAGGCTCTCCATCATCCCACCCCCACGTCGGGAAACACTGACGTCATAGAGGAACTTTACACGCCCGCGTTCAAAGACACATGGTTCTGAATAAAGTGAATGGATCGTGATGATCTCTTCTTGTTCATGTGTGTGGGGGAGGGTGGGGGCGGGGGTTGTCCAAGCTTTTCCTCCCATTCCACCAGTTCCTCCCAGAGGATTGGGGCCACTCTATCACTCTGTGTCAGGATTTGTCGTCATTAACTAAGACATAGAACGGTGACGCCTGTGATACATCAGCGGGGGTGTAGTGGGCCATCCGCTCCAGAGGCGTCACTAGTGGGGTACGAGGCGTGCTGACCGCACCGGGGGACATCAACCCTAGTGACGTCTCTGCCTCACTCGCTCTGACTTTGTGAGTGCGCCACTTTAAGATCGTGTTTGAATATTCTTTATCACTCACCCCCTCCCCTTTCCCCCCACCCNCACCCCCTTTTCCCCCACCCCCTTTAAAATCGAATGATAATAATCTAAATAGTATGATCGGAAGTAAAGTTTGGTTTGTTTTGTAATTGTATTTTTTCAAATTTTTGAACAAAGGAACATTTTGTCCAACTTTAACCACAATTCACAATAAGAAATGCAATGCAAAGATGGGGGAACTAAAGTATTTTTTGAGCTGAAAGAAAGTATATCTTTTAAAATACATAGTAGTTTGTCAGGAACGTATTATTATCTTGTAAGTCAATATTGTAATGTTTCTAATGTAACGTTTTCGCGTTAATCGTATTTGAAGGATTTATCAAACGAGACATTTTTAAAAAACTAAAAATAACGGAATTAAACATCCAAGAAAAACCAAGTTTTTTTGGGACTGTAAATCACTTGTTTAATATAATAAGCACCGCGTGACAGATAAACATTTACAGATCGAGAATATATTATAAAAAGCATGTTCAACATGATACGCAGCGCACCGCGTGACAGGAACAAGTTTAAAAAAGCTGTTGAATATAATACGCACCGCGCGACAGACCTGCAATTTTGTTTTTGGTAGTGAGTATATTCTCGTCAGGACGACCCAATATACGGCTGCATACGCGCTCGTTCACTTCCAGTTATTGCTATTCCTGGTAATATTTTTTTATAAGGTTAAAAGTTTCAAAGGTAATTGTGTCTGTGTAGTCGTATTGATAGTAGGATAGTACGCTACATCGTAGGTCCGGGGTTCGATTTCTTATTGATGCCTATTTTTTTTTCCAAACAATACTACATGAATTGATAATGAATAAGATTTTTTTTTAATGGTTTGTTTTGGTGTTAGGTTTAGGGATAGACTTTAGGGTTACGTTAAGTGATAGTTATTAGGGTTTGGGTTAGGTTCAGTGATAGTTTTTAGGGTTTAGGTTAGGTTTAGTGATAGCTTTTAGGGTTTGGGTTAGGTTTAGTGATCGTTTTTAGGGTTGGGTTAGGTTTAGTGATAGTTTTTAGGGTTTTGGGTTAGGTTTAGTGATAGATTTTAGAGATTGTTTGAATGCACATATAGAATCGGAGGTTCAATGAAAGGCGCAGTGAATACTTGTAACTCTTCAATTTTATAAACATCATTTTATAAACAATGTTACTAAGAATAGCAATAACCGGAAGTGGACGAGCGCGTATGCAGCCGCATATTGGGTCGTCCTGACGAGGCGATACTCACTACCTTTTTTTTTTACATAGAGATTAACAAAAATTTCATCAATTTAATTACGATCGATTTGAAATTTTGATAAAATGCATTGCTAGGTGAAAAACGTCTTTGTGCAAAATTTCAGCTCGATAGCATCACGGGAAAAGGGTCATCTTTTACTTTTCGTTTTTCCGCAAACGAGACCGAGCGCGACAGAGAGACAAGACAAGTCAATAGATTATAAGGGATTTTAAAAAAGTATTAAAAGTAATAATTCGTGAAAAACGTAATCAGGACACGCGTGAAGTATCATCACTCTATTGAATTGTGAACATTATCACAGGTGATCGGACTCTTCGACCCCAGACGGTTCGACCCTGCCAGTTCAATCCTAGGGGTCGAAACGTCCTGGGGTCGAACCGTCTGTAATCGAAACGACCGGGGCCGTAACGTCTCGTGGTCGAACTCCGAAATGTCCGTATTTCCAGAGGACGCACCCCCCCCCCACATATACACATACACACTCGCACACACTAAATTTTTGGCTACTCTAATTTTTTTCCCGCCGTTGTAACATTACTCCAGGAAAAGCAATCCATGTTTTCACAGTTCCAAGAACTCTAATCCGAGACGAGATCTGTCATGTCTCTTCTATTCGCTGCCCGAGAGTTAGCTATGCCACCGGTTCTGTGTACCAATGCTTTGTTGCGCCACTTGCTATGTATGTGCACCAATGCCTGGGTGTGCCACTCACTGTATGGTTATGTATGCGCACCAATCCCTTGGTCAACCAGGGGTAGTAAATCATGTTCAATTTATCAATTTAACAGTTTTCGCCATATAGATTTTATCGTATTATATTATTATACTGAGTGTGGCAGTAATGGGGCTTATCTATTATTTGTATTCCCTCAGTTTTCTAACACTTCCTTTTCCTCTATGAATTTGTTTACTAATATGGACTTGTGCCCACCCCGCTCATTTCTTTACTTGGTTCGTTTTCCCATGAAAGGTTAGACAATAAAGACGAACAGCTAAATGAAACACCTTATTTCTGATAAATGGTAATCCCGAAGCGTCCACTACCTACTGCCCTCTTTTAAAACTTTACAAGTATTGTTTCAACACAAATCGTTTGTCTCTGGCTTTCTATTTTAATCTTTATATCAGGGATGCCCAAAGTGCGACCCGCGGGCCAAACCCGGCCCGCGAAGCAATTTTTACTGGCCCGCGGCCTCATCTGAAATAATTAATTAACTAACGTATTATTTTTTAACCACTTTAAATATAAGAAAAGTGGAGACGTTTTACCGTTTTGAGTACATCAAAGGATGGAAAAAGTCGATAACATTGTATTGTTTACCAATTACTAGACTTCAGTCTTAAAAATCGACAAGATGAACACATGTATTTGGTTCTGTTTGTTCTGCTGTCTATGACGTTAAATTACCAAGTAAACAATATCTTTATTACTGATGACTTTCGCCATGACTCGTGAGCACAGTTGACTAGCAAAACTTGACAAGTCAGCTTAGTCAGGCTGGCAAAGTTTTTAAACTTCACTGTATCATTCATATAGAAGTTCTTTGTGGTAAACACCTTTCATGTGATCGTGACTTTAAGCCAGTGAAAAAGGATATGAACTCTATTCGCTCTAAAACTCTGTTTCACGGCCATTTTTAGCAGTGTCTTCTTGACATCCAGAGAGAATACAAAGATATTACGTATGACAATGATAAAAGATGGTTTAGTCGGCGGACAGCACTTCAGCGCGTCTACACATTAAAAAAGAAAGTGGGCAGTACATGGAAGATAAGGAAAAAAAATTCCAGAACTATCTGATGCTGCTTGTCTTGCATAGTTTGCATTTTCGGTTGATGTGAAAAGACATATAAACCTTCTAAACACAATTCTCCAAGGGCACAATGCAGTGGTAAGTCAATTATATTCACATATTAAGGATTTTGGGAACAAGCTGCAACTTTTTCAAAGGCAACTTTTTCAAATGCAGCCTAATACCACACATGTATGACAAGTTTACCAGAAAGAAGCTTCAATTGGCAAATGTATAGGTATGATGCAGATATCACATCCTTGGCTGATGACATAGGTATGATGCAGATATCACATCCTTGGCTGATGACATAGGTATGATGCAGATATCACATTCTTGGCTGATGACATAGGTATGATGCAGATATCACATCCTTGGCTGATGACATAGGTATGATGCAGATATCACATCCTTGGCTGATAGGTATGATGCAGATATCACATCCTTGGCTGATGACATAGGTATGATGCAGATATCACATCCTTGGCTGATGACATACGTATGATGCAGATATCACATCCTTGGCTGATGACATAGGTATGATGCAGATATCACATCCTTGGCTGATAAATTTAAAAGACGCTTTCATGACTATTGAAAAGATAAACATGTTTGTTTTTGTTAAATCTTCATATTTCTTTGTAGATTTTGATACTGTGGCAATCTGCAGCGGGAATTCATTGAGCTGCAAACTGATGCTGAATGTCGCAGCCGACAATTTCTTCTCTTAGACTTTTAGAGTGAGCTTTATGGTTAAAGAGGGGTTAAACGGAATTCGAACATTTGTTTTAAAAAAATGCTTAGCTTGTTTGGCTCGACATACTTGTGTAAGCAGACATTTTCAGTTATGAATTTTAATAAGATCTGTGTGAGGACGAGAATAAGTGACTCAACTACGTGATATCATGCGCATCAAAACCATGTCATTGAACCTGACCTCACCTATTTACTGTATTCAAATATCTCAGTTTCACCATTCACATTAAAATTTTACAATAAAAACTCACCATATTATGTCATTTTTATAATATTATTTTAATCCGGCCCGCGAATATCTTTGAATAAAGTAATATGGCCCGCCATGCAAAAAGTTTGGGCATCCCTGCTTTATATCATTCCAACAGTATATGACATATTAGTCTATAGGTGACACTTTCAGCCCGTTGGGACATTTCTAATTGGGTGTTTTTTTTGTTTTACAGGCAGTGAAGTTATCCGGACTAATCCAGCCGGGTGGCTTTACGGGCGGCGAAATTATCCGGACTAATCCAGCCGGGTGTATATTACGGGCGGCAAAATTATCCGAACTAATCCAGCCGAGTGACTTTTTACGGGCGGTGAAGTTATCCGGACTAATCCAGTCGGGTGACTTCACGGGCGGTGAAGTTATCCGGACTTATCCAACCGGGTGACTTTTTACGGGCGATGACGTCATCCGGAATAATCCAGCTGGTATCAGGAATTGAAGGTCGGCTCCACCCCTTGGGCGAAATCTAATTTAATTGATTTTTTTTTTTCCCTCTCGACTCTCTCACCCACCGTCGTCACAGCGAAAACAAGTTGTCGATCTGCCCGTGAGGGAAGGGGGGCACCTGTGGCGGGTGGGGGGATAAGGGCGTGTCCCAGTTGCTTGTTGAGAGCGGGTTTGAGCCTGAGTTGTGGTGGACATCCAGAGCAACCCGTTTCCACCGAATGTTTTTTCCCCTTATTTGAGAAAACCTCGTTTCAGTTGGTCATTGTGACGCCGCCAATGTTGCTGTTTTGTGTTCTTTATGCATAAGTATAAAACTGTGAATTTCCAAGGATTCGTGCACAGGTGATTTGTTGAGTTATAAACGAATTTTTCGGCCCCACCCCTCGCCAGTGATTTATGGGTGCCCTACATTCGTTGATGGAAACGTTCCGGCGTGCTAAGCCTTGTTGTGTGGTGTCGCAACTGGTGTGATGAGAGCGGTGTTAACGGTGACGTTTCATTTGTTTGATATCATCACTGGCGATGAGCGGCGTGCCGGTACTACTGCTGGAGTTGTGTCATCTATAAAGGGAAGCAGGGGAGGGGGCTGGCTGTCAATAAAAGACTTTCAGTACTCCTTGTCGGATGTCTTAGGTCTTAGATTTAGAATGACTTCCCGTGGCTGGTGCTATTTGATATGACAGGACATCTCTGTTGTGATGAAACATAGGACACACGACTAGTTAGAGATCTTGGGAAGAACTATGTCACGCTCAGGGGCGTATGCAACATAGGATACACGACTGGTTAGAGATTTAGGGAAGAACTGTGACACGCTAAGGGGCGTATATAACAAGGGACATGCGACTAGTTTGAGATCTAGAGAAGAACTGTTTCACGCTCAAGGGCTTATGTATCATGGGACACACGACTAGTTAGAGATCTAGGGAAGAACTATGTCACGCTCAGGGGCGTTATGTAAGAAGATTGGTGCCGCTCGGGACGGAACGCAATTTTTTTCCGACACCCCTTTTTTAGGAAAACGCCCTGCCATTTGCGAAACTGCCTCCCCCACCCCAGGCTTGAATGACCCGTTCTCCTGCGTGACTGATTGTTCCGTGTCCACCCTCTGTTAGACTCCTATTGCGTCCCATGAAATGTATTCTGGTCAACAAGATCATACTGTTACAGTGTAAACAATCCATTAAAATCGTCAAGCCTTTCATTAACGACTTTTCTAGTAGTGGTCTGGCAAGTAGAGGGTACGGTGGGGGCGGGTGGCGGCGTCACAGAGTTGTTCCTGATCCGTTGATCGTCTGGAAGTAAGATTCTTTGCCTCATTTAATCGATCATCGCCTTCACAGATGTTAAGGGTGGGTTATGAAGGGATATTTAACAGTCATCGATCGTTTAAAAAGTGTTCGTGAAAGACACAAATTCCGGGGGAGGGGGGCGGAGCTTCAGAGCAAACCGTTTTTGCTGAATTTTTTATGTTAAAAAAAATAATAATAAAAATAATAATAATAATAAAAAAACTTATTCGATCAAACGTTGTGTTAGCTGATCGTTCGATTAAGAAATCGGTCTCTGTGTTATACTTTTTTTTTTTTTTTTTTTTTTTNTTTTTGCAACCTGTGAACTTAGATTTACGACATCGACCCAAAATCGCATTATCATAAACACGAGACAAAGACATTCTAGAACTTGGCTCATGTCCATCTCAAACATGCGGAATGTTAGAATTCTAAGAAAATATGTTTATAAAATATGTTTATAACTTTATTTCTGGGTGTTTGTGGATAATATTCCTTACAGATTTTATTTCAAATCTCGATCAGTTGTTGTTCATTTTGAAAGTTTAGCAGCGAACGTGAAAAGCACGTCATGAAGCCAAGAGCTTTGACGGAAACTCAAATTTCAGGGTGAACCCGGTACACGTCGGCCACTTGCTGGTCTTTTTTTAAACCGTCTGGGGACACTGCTGTAGTTGTTAGTAAATGTTCACATGAACTAGCACGGGGGGGGGGGCGTTGTTTGTTCAGGTGCGTCGATTGTTCAGATAGTGTCATTTGTTCAGATATTGGCATTTGTTCAGATAGTGTCATTTTTACAGATAGTGGCATTGGCTCAGAAAGTGGCATTGGTTCATATAGTCTCATTTGTTCAGATAGTCTCATTTGTTCAGATAGTCTCATTTGTTCAGATAGTCTCATTTGTTCAGATAGTCTCATTTGTTCAGATAGTGGCATTTGTTCAAATTGTGGCATTTGTTCAGAAGTGTCATTTGTTCAGATACTGTCATTTGTTCAGATAGTGCCATTTGTTCAGATATTGTCATTTGTTCAGATAGTGCCATTTGTTCAGATATTATCATTTGTTCAGATAGTGCCATTTGTTCAGATAGTGCCATTTGTTCAGATAGTGCCATTTGTTCAGATAGTGCCATTTGTTCAGATAGTGCCATTTTTTTCAGATATTGTCATTTGTTCAGATATTGTCATTTGTTCAGATAGTCTCATTTGTTCAGATAGTCTCATTTGTTCAGATAGTCTCATTTGTTCAGATAGTGGCATTTGTTCAGATATTGGCATTTGTTCAGATAGTGCCATTTGTTCAGATATTGTCATTTGTTCAGATATTGCCATTTGTTCAGATAGTCTCATTTGTTCAGATAGTCTCATTTGTTCAGATAGTCTCATTTGTTCAGATAGTGTCATTTGTTCAGATATTGGCATTTGTTCAGATATTGGCATTTGTTCAGATATTGGCATTTGTTCAGATAGTGGCATTGGTTCAGAAAGTGGCATTGGTTCAGAAAGTGGCATTGGTTCAGAAAGTGGCATTGGTTCATATAGTCTCATTTGTTCAGATAGTCTCATTTGTTTAGATAGTCTCATTTGTTCAGATAGTCTCATTTGTTCAGAAGTGTCATTTGTTCAGATATTGGCATTTGTTAGGTTGGTGTCGCAGACACTGCACCCCCCGATCATAACAACAACATACAAAATACCAAGTATCAGCTATTCATTTTTTGATGTACATGGGTGTAATTATACCCCCTCCCCCCAACATCACTTTGACTGTACGCACCTCACACCAGACATTTCGACGCTCTATTTCCCCATTTTATATTTCTACGTCTCCACCTGCGGCAAATTTAGTTGTTCAATTTTCAAGGCAGATTAGAAACTCACCCGGCTCTTGTTTTACGATTGTGGACTTTTGATTCGGCCATAAATAGATTTAACTTCATTGTCTTTTAGAGTCGGGCTTGTATATGTGACAGTCGGTGGGATATCATACGATTTAAGTGGATTGTGTTTAAGACAGTCGGTGATGTGTGTATGAGACAGTCGGTGATTTGTGTAGAAGACAGTCGGTGATTTGTGTATAAGACAGTCGGTGATTTGTGTAGAAGACAGTCGGTGATTTGTGTATAAGACAGTCGTTGATGTGTGTATAAGACAGTCGGTGATTTGTGTATAAGACAGTCGTTGATGTGTGTATAAGACAGTCGGTGATGTGTGTATAAGACAGTCGTTGATATGTGTATAAGACAGTCGGTGATTTGTGTATAAGACAGTCGGTGATTTGTGTTGAAGACAGTCGGTGATGTATGTATAAGACAGTCGTTGATGTATGTATAAGACAGTCGTTGATGTGTGTATAAGACAGTCGGTGATGTGTGTATAAAACAGTCGTTGATGTGTGTATAAAACAGTCGATGATATGTGTATAAGACAGTCGGTGATTTGTGTATAAGACAGTCGGTGATGTGTGTATAAAACAGTCGTTGATGTGTGTATAAAACAGTCGTTGATGTGTGTATAAAACAATCGATGATATGTGTATAAGACAGTCGGTGATTTGTGTAGAAGACAGTCGGTGATGTGTGTATAAGACAGTCGTTGATGTGTGTATAAAACAGTCGTTGATGTGTGTATAAAACAGTCGTTGATGTGTGTATAAGACAGTCGGTGATGTGTGTATAAGACAGTCGTTGATGTGTGTATAAAACAGTCGTTGATGTGTGTATAAAACAGTCGTTGATGTGTGTATAAAACAGTCGATGATATGTGTTTAAGACAGTCGGTGATGTGTGTATGAGACAGTCGATGATTTGTGTAGAAGACAGTCGGTGATTTGTGTATAAGACAGTCGGTGATGTGTGTATAAAACAGTCGTTGATGTGTGTATAAAACAGTCGGTGATGTGTGTATAAGACAGTCGTTGATGTGTGTATAAAACAGTCGGTGATGTGTGTATAAGACAGTCGATGATTTGTGTAGAAGACAGTCGGTGATTTGTGTAGAAGACAGTCGGTGATGTGTGTATAAGACAGTCGGTGATGTGTGTATAAAACAGTCGGTGATGTGTGTATTAGACAGTAGGTGATGTGTGTATAAAACAGTCGTTGACGTGTGTATAAGACAGTCGGTGACGTGTGTATAAGACAGTCGGTGACGTGTGTATAAGACAGTCGGTGATGTGTGTATAAGACAGTCGGTGATGTGTGTATAAGACAGTCGGTGATGTGTGTATAAGACAGTCGGTGATGTGTGTATAAAACTGTCGGTGATGTGTATATAAGACAGTCGGTGATGTGTGTATAAGACAGTAGGTGATGTGTGTATAAAACAGTCGTTGACGTGTGTATAAGACAGTCGGTGATGTGTGTATAAGACAGTCGGTGATGTGTGTATAAGACAGTAGGTGATGTGTGTATAAGACAGTCGGTGATGTGTGTATAAGACAGTCGGTGATGTGTGTATAAGACAGTCGGTGATGTGTGTATAAGACAGTCGGTGATGTGTGTATCGTCGCTTGCCCCAGGAATACTGATGTGAATATATCCTTAATAATAAAAGTAAAGATTTTGCGATTTAGCTGAAAACAAGCTATTAACTTATTAAAATTCTACAAGGTCTGAATTTCCAGTGTTAATTTTACCGAGTTTAGTAGAGAGGCAAGTCGCTTGCTGTTGGCTGATCTTTTTTTCACCTACCCAGTGGCGTCGTTAGGTGGGTGCGGTGGGGGCGGGCCGCCCGGGTGACACCATCAAGGGGATGACACCAGACAGTAAAATTCTTTATATTCTCCTTATTTGGCACTGGAAAACTCGGAGGAGTTCTATGGGTTAAATAATGAGGGGATGACACCAAAAGGCACCGCCCCGGGTGACACCATGAGCTACCGCCCAGGGTGACACCAACCCTAGTGACGCCTCTGCACCTACCTAAATCTAGTCTTGGATAACAACAGTATGTTTGTAAAGCTAAACTTGGAGATAATCCCTCAGATGGTAAAAAAAAGAAATCTCAACCCTATTCGTTTGATCACAGATTTCCAATTGGTTTTAGCAACACTTCCCGAAATAACTTTAAGCTAATGGCTCCAACAACTTCATACAATGGGATGCTTTTGGGGAATTTTTGTATAGACCCTGTCATATCATTTTGTTTGAAATCATTTGACAGAAACATTCGTGGTATTCAGTAGGACCCAGGCCCAATTTCAATTAGATTAGATCCTTTATTATATTGACAGTTTGTATAATTGAAAGCAGTGAACTAGAGGTTATAGATCATTGCCTATAATTTTGTCACAACTTGTTGTTATTATTATTTTTTGCTGTAGTTTACATTAAAAACCCATCCAACAAACACAATTAAGTTTGTTTTTCCTGGATGCCCGGGATGGGCCCGCTATCCTTAGAGAATACCGTACTGGTCGCACTCTCGCGTCGCTGTAACTAAATCAAGAATTAAAGAAGCCGATGGTGGGAGGAGGGGAAGGGTTGTGACGGTGCCAGCACAGCGCCTGGAGCTAGTCAGTGTGAACGTGTAGACCGTGAACGACATATCTTTTAGTGCCGGGCCAGGAACTATTAAAAACACGCGTCTTCTCATTTTTTTTTGGTTTCCTTTTCTCTTCCTCCCCTTCACTTGTGCATCGGCAGTGTCAAGGTTACCGGGCCAAAGTTCACGACCCCGTGTTGTGGTAAACATAAGCATATGACTTATCGTGTGGTGCTTTTCTTTTTCACGGAACTCCAGCCGTTTGAACGTGGTATTGGAGCTTTTATTTTTGAGCGAAAATAGTGATCAGAACGCAGGCAGTGGTGTACTAGTGACGTCACGGTGGATGAACTATTTATGAGGGACCAGTGATGTACTAGTGACGTCACGGTGGATGAACTATTTATGAGGGACCAGTGATGTACTAGTGACGTCACGGTGGATGAACTATTTATGAGGGACCAGTGGTGTTTGATGATTGACTCGTCCTCTTGTCTCCCGATGGACGGTCGTCGCTATTGGATTAGTAGCTCGCACGACTACTCGACTCGTCGCCATCGACATATAGGACTCGATGCAGGCTCGGTCAGGATGACGTTCGTCCATTTGTCCTGATCCACTTGTTGACTTCTCCTGCGTGACGTCAGACAGGCCGATTTCGTGAGCGGATATTAGACGGTTCGCCGAATTCGGCTTGATTCACTCAAGGCTCCTTGGAGCTTGCTTGACTCGAGTGCGTCCGCGTTGATTCCTATTCTGAGTCAAGCTTTCCCACAAACTGGCTTAGGCATTCATACAGTGTTGATAAGGCTTTCAAACAATTTGGAGTAGCTATTCATGCGGTTTTGATACGGCTTTCACACAATTTGGATTAGCTATTCATGCGGTTTTGATACGGCTTTCACACAATTTGGATTAGCTATTCATACTGTTTTGTTAAGGCTTTAACACAATTTGGATTATAATGATTTATTTGGCACAGTGTGGACAAGGCTTTTATAGAATCTGGATAAGGCTTTCACACAGTGTGGATTGGGCGTGTGGATAAGGCTTTCACACAATCTGGATTAGGCCTTCACAAAATGTGATTCATGCTGTGACACAGTTTGGATTAACCCAGTTCCCACAGAGAAATATGTGACCACATTTTGTTCTTCTTCTTATGGTTGTCGTAGATGTTGCTGCCTCGACTTGGAATCTCAATTTTACACCTTGACCATCAACCTTCCACGCCTTGACCATCATTTCCCCACACCTTGACCATCAACTATCCACGCCTTGACCATCAACCATCCACTCCTTGATTATCAACCATCCACGCCTTGATTATCAACCATCCACGCCTTGATTATCAAATCTCCACACCTTGACCATCATCCCTCCACACCTTGACCATCAAATCTCCACGCATTGGCTGTCACGCGGACTCCCGCTCAGAATCTGATCTTCCCCTGTAACGTCGCTGAAAGTCAGCCAACCTAAAACTCCCGAGCGATGTCCAGCGACGCCCTGTGCGACAGTCTGATCAAGTTGCCGGGCCTGCCCAGGAAAAGCCGTTTCAAGCTGATGAGGACCTGGTCGTTCCACGGCAAGCCGGCCAAGACGGAACACGACTTGACCATCGTGTCCACAGGTTAACGCTCAGCCCCATCGGTGTTGTCAGTTTGAGAGTGGGGTGGGGCCCATTGGTGTTGTCAGTTTGAGAGCGGGGCGGGGCCCATCGGTGTTGTCAGTTTGAGAGTGGGGCGGGGCCCATTGGTGTTGTCAGTTTGAGAGTGGGGCGGGGCCCATTGGTGTTGTCAGTTTGAGAGCGGGGCGGGGCCCATCGGTGTTGTCAGTTTGAGAGCGGGGCGGGGCCCATCGGTGTTGTCAGTTTGAGAGCGGAGCGGGGCCCGGGCGGGGTGCTGTACCAGGGTGTCAACATGGTGCGTGTCAATATTTTCTCAGTGCCACCGTGGTTGTGAGGCCGTCATGGCAGTTTATCTCGGAATTAGTCGGTATAATTGAATGTTGGAAAGGACTGCTCGGCAACAATCAATGCTGTAGTGAAGCTGGTAATTTGTAAGTCAATGATGTTGTTGGGGGTTGGGGTGGGGCTTTGCTAGCGTGGATCTGATGTGCTACCAAGTAAATGCCGGGTGGGGATGGGATGAGGTTATACTGCTGCTTATCTCTGCGAGATTTCATAGTCAATCAAGTGAGATGCTACATATTGCAAGGCCGGGTGATCGGGCGTTATATCGACCAAGATGGGTGGGGTGCCACATGTAACGTGATGGCGGGGTGCCACATGTAACGTGATGGCGGGGTGCCACATGTAACGTGATGGCGGGGTGCCACATGTAACGTGATGGCGGGATGCCACATGTAACGTGATGGCGGGGTGCCACATGTAACGTGATGGCGGGGTGCAGCATTAATTTGATAATGGGGCACTGCATTAACTTGATAGTGGGTTGCACCATGTAACACGATAGCGGGGTGCCACGTGTGAAATGATTTATGGGTGCAGCAGGTAACAAGGTGTTGGCACTCCGGGGGTTGTTGTGTATTCTCTTAGACAGATTTTGATAAAGTCGTCCAATGTAGGATCACAAACATACATCGCCTCACATTATAAGACATCGCTGACTTAACGTTTGTGGGATGATTAAGTTTACCGCAGCAGTTATTGTTGTCATGTTCTATTTTTAACAAGATTTATCATAAATACCCCCCCCCCCCCCCGCTTCAACCTGCTTGTTTATGAATCTCTCAAAACACTTGTAGAGGATAGAGAGCAAGTTAAAGGATGTAGAGAAATCCAGTCGTACCTAGCACGACAGAAAAATAATTCTGAAATCGATTTATATCTGATTTATAAGCTAAAAATGTATGCCAGAGGTTTGTTAGGTACATCAACACACATTACACTCCATGTATCACGTGCTTACTCAGAAAATAACAAGTCATTTTAACGACTTGTTCCTCGTTGAACCAGACTTGTGCCATATCAGTGAACTATTTGATACATACAACAAACACTGGCCCTACACATGAACTATTTGATACATACAACAAACTCTGGCCGTGCATGGGAACTATTTGATACATACAACAAACACCGGCCCTACACATGAACTATATGATACATACAACAAACACTCGCCGCACACATGAACTATTTGATACATACAACAAACACTGGCCGCGCGCATAAACTATTTGATACATACAACAAACACTGGATGTACACGTGAACTATTTGATACATACAACAAACACCGGCCCTACACATGAACTATTTGATACATACAACAAACTCTGGCCGTGCATGGGAACTATTTGATACATACAACAAACACTGGCCCTACACATGAACTATATGATACATACAACAAACACTCGCCGCACACATGAACTATTTGATACATACAACAAACACTGGCCGCGCGCATAAACTATTTGATACATACAACAAACACTGGATGTACACGTGAACTATTTGATACTTACAACAAACACTGGCCGTACACATGAACTATTTGATACATACAACCAACACTGGCCGTACACATGAACTATTTGATACATACAACAAACACTGGCCGTACACATGAACTATTTGATACATACAACAAACAATGGCCGTACACACGAACTCACACTCCCCCTCTGTTCTATCCACAGGTTCTCTTGACGGTGACACCACAGATGGCTCATGTCGCAAGGTCCAGCTGTCCGAGTCAACGTTGGACACCTCGGATTCTCTGGAGAGGAAGCTGTACAAGGTACCCAGCCTCCCCCCTCCCCAAACCTGTTTCGTGTTTAACAAAATATATTGTATTTCACTACAAATACATTTTACCACGTTTATATTAGTTTGCCGTCTTGTCTGGATTTCCGGGGCAAAAATTGAATTCCTTATTTGAACCACTTCTGATCATCCAATTTTGATGAAATTTTGCATGCATACTTGATTCACATGACAATTTAATATTTCATTAATTATAGTACTCAATTCTACTTAA
>MUZC01000470.1:29351-52505 GCA_002072015.1 Radix auricularia | reverse complement strand
AAGACCATTGCTATGTCAGGTGTGTAAGACCATTGCTATGTCAGGTGCGTAAGACCATTGCTATGTCAGGTGTGTAAGACCAATGCTATGTCAGGTTTGTAAGGCCATTGCTATGTCAGGTGTGTAAGAGCATTGCTATGTCAGGTGTGTAAGACCATTGCTATGTCAGGTGTGTAAGGCTATTGCTATGTCAGGTGTGTAAGGCCATTGCTATGTCAGGTGTGTAAGGCCATTGCTATGTCAGGTGTGTAAGGCCATTGCTATGTCAGCTATGTGAGGGCACTGCTTTGTCAGCCGTGTGAGGGCACTGCTATGTCAGCTATGCCATGTGTGTGAGGGCATTGTTATTTCAGGTGTGTAAGGGTGCTGTTATGTCAGGTGTGTAAGGGTGCTGTTATGTCAGGTGTCAAAGGGGACTTATCCGTCAACTGTGTAAGGGAATAGGTTGCAGGTGTGTGTCAGATGTGAGGGTTAGTTAATCCTCTGAGTTAAATAAGGAATCTGATCCCCTATGTGCTGTGTATTTTATTTAAATGAAAGCCCAATAGCTATAAAACAATGTTTAATATGGCAATGAATTTGTTCAACCCGGATTTGTCATGTTACTCGTTTTCTTTTTCTTCAGGGACTCAAAAAGCCGTATAATCCCATCATTGGTGAGACTTTCAGATGTTACTGGGTTCATCCTGAGACCAAAAGTCGGACATTTTATGTGGCAGAACAGGTGAGACTTGATGACTTTCTTGGTAGAAATGTTAACTTGTAGGACCAGTGCTTTTTTTCTACTCTAACGCTCCTGTTAAAGCATTACGGCACGTTTTTTTCCACAGACTATTTGATCTTATTGCTTATTTTAGGTTGTATTGAATATGCGTTCCGGTACCGTTTTTTTTAAAATAAAAAAAAGTACTGTGTAGGACAGAACCTAGCTTTGGTCTCTTAGAAATATTGTTATTAGCCACCTTTCATATTATTTTTCTGTTTTAATTTTGAACCCCTTTTAGTCCTGGAGCTGTATTCTTATTTTAAGAAGAAAGTGACTCTATGCTATGACAATCTCTCAAATCTTTGACCAACGATATATTCCTTGAGAGTCTAAAGACTATTCAATTCTCTTTTCTTCTTCTGCATGTTCTTTTGGCCTGAGACTTAGTCTCTTAAGGCCTTGGCTAATACCTGGGCAACCTGCTTCATCTGCTGAGCAGCGCCGTACAACACTGTCTTCACGTGGGACTCTTTTGCCTCTCTAACCTCCCCAGCCTATGTCAATTCTCTCAGATCTCATGGATCTTCTCACACAAACCTAGTCACCACTTTCATTATAATATCTCCTGTGATCTTTCTGTCAGATTTCCCACCATCCCCCCATCTCAGCCTTCCATGTCACCAACAGACACGATGGCTTCAACATCAATGGCTGCATTCTGGCCAAGTCCAAGTTCTATGGTGAGTTTATTAGAACAACTTGATTAGATTGGTCTTTAGTTTTGAACGACTTGATTAGATTTGTGTTTTAGTTTTGGACAACTTGATTAGATTGGTCTTTAGTTTTGTACGACTTGATTAGATTTGTGTTTTAGTTTTATATGACTTGATAAATTTGTGTTTTAGTTTTGGACAACTTGATAAATTTGTGTTTTAGTTTTGTACAACTTGATAAATTTGTGTTTTAGTTTTGGACAACTTGATAAATTTGTGTTTTAGTTTTAGACAACTTGATAAATTTGTGTTTTAGTTTTGGGCAACTGAATAAATTTGTGTTTTAGTTTTATAGACTTGATAAATTTGTGTTTTAGTTTTGGACAACTTGACAAATTTGTGTTTTAGTTTTAGACAACTTGATAAATTTGTGTTTTAGTTTTGGACAACTGAATAAATTTGTGTTTTAGTTTTATAATACTTGATAAATTTGTGTTTCAGTTTTGGACAACTTGATAAATTTGTGTTTTAGTTTTAGACAACTTGATAAATTTGTGTTTTAGTCTAAGACAACTTGATAAATTTGTGTTTTAGTTTTGGACAACTTGATAAATTTGTGTTTTAGTTTTGGACAAAATGATAAATTTGTGTTTTAGTTTTGTACAACTTGATTAAATTTGTGTTTTAGTTTTATATGACTTGATTAGATTTGTGTTTTAGTTTTGGACAACTTGATAAATTTGTGTTTTAGTTTTGGACACCTGAATAAATTTGTGTTTTAGTTTTATATGACTTGATTAGATTTGTGTTTTAGCTTTGGACAACTTGATAAATTTGTGTTTTAGTTTTAGACAACTTGATAAATTTGTGTTTTAGTTTTGGACAACTTGATAAATTTGTGTTTTAGTTTTGGACAACTTGATAAATTTGTGTTTTAGTTTTGGACGACTTGATAAATTTGTGTTTTAGTTTTAGACAACTTGATAAATTTGTGTTTTAGTTTTGGACAACATGGTAAATTTATGTTTTAGTTTTGGACAACTTGATAATTTGTGTTTTAGTTTTGGACAACATGGTAAATTTGTGTTTTAGTTTTGGACAACTTGATAATTTGTGTTTTAGTTTTGGACAACTTGATAATTTGTGTTTTAGTTTTGGACAACTTGATAAATTTGTGTTTTAGTTTTGGACAACTTGATAATTTGTGTTTTAGTTTTGGACAACTTGATAAATTTGTGTTTTAGTCTGACCCCAGGTTAAGTTTCAGGCTACAGAAAATATCCACAATGATTTTTTGAAACTATTTCAGGTAACTCCATCTCAGCTATATTAGAAGGGGTGGCAACTCTGACCTTCCTTGAAAGGGGAGAGGACTACTTCATGACCATGCCATACGCTCACTGCAAAGGTTTTTGTTTAGTTTACTTTAATAAAGATCTTCGTGTTCTCCTGTGGGCAATAATGCACGGGTACAGTCTCATTACATAGCCTACTATCACACATTTGAGTGGCACATATATCTATTTGTTGACAATGCTTTGCAGAAATTGTGCTTATAAAATTAACTGAAAGTTTGTGTTGGAAAACTTCTTTAGAACAAGTAAGCTAATGATGTCAACAAATGCTCAAACTCTAATAGATAAAATAAAATAGAAAGTACAGTGGAGTGGCACACTTATGATTGTCACTGACTGTTAGTTATTTCAATTTATTTTATCGAACTGTCATTTAAATAAGTTCTAAAATATGACTTTCCTCAGACTTGATGTACCTGTTATATTTTTAGTTTATCTCGCAGTAAATCTTAGTACACTTTTAACAAAGAAATTTCAAGCTAGTCCAAGTCATATTAATAAAACATAGATATTTTTGTTATTGTCTAGGAATTCTTCTTGGTACACTAACAATGGAGATGGGTGGGAAAGTGACCATTGACTGCCCAAAGACAGGTTATCATTGTGACCTTGACTTTAAATTAAAGGTAACCAGCTTTTCTTCTTCTTTTTTTTTTCTACATTGATTTATTAAGGATTTTTGATTGAAATGAGATGAGTAGTGCTGTATTCGTTTTAACAAGTAGCAAAATAAGAAGTTAGTAATACCCTGTTGTTTGTACCAGTACACGCATATTGAATAGCATATATAAAAAAAACCACAGCATATGGTAGTTAAATAATTGTTTACTGGTTTGGTTAGCATTACAGAGATGTTGTAGTATTTTTGTTTAGATTGAAACTTTTCAATGAAGGATTAACACAGATGAGCAGAAGACAGGAGATCAGAATTAGACCAGGGGGAGGTAGTGCCATCTCCACATGCTGGAAAAAACTATAATCTTAGTAAAAATTTAGCCATCAGTCATGTTCAAAAAAGATGACATGACGGCTGAGGGCCCCCCCACAAAAAAAGATGACATGATGGCTGAGGGGCCCCCCACAAAAAAAGATGACATGATGGCTGAGGGGCCCCCCAGGAAAAAGACAAAATGATGGCTGAGGGGCCCCCAGGAAAAAGACAACATGATGGCTGAGGGGCCCCCACGAAAAAAGATGAATTGATGGCTGAGGGGTCCCCCACAAAAAAAGATGACATGATGGCTGAGGGGCCCCTGGAAAAAGATGACATGATGGCTGAAGCTTCCCCTCCCCCGGTACAGAGAAAACATGCTGGTAGTGTTGTACGAACATAAGATCTTCAAATGCCCATCATTTTTTGTAGCAAGCAGTTCAGATCAAACAAATTTGTTTGTGTTTCCCTCCAGCCCTTTTTTGGGAACGGCGAAGCAGCCAATCGAATCACTGGTCGCATCATCATGGGACAGGAGGTCTTGTGTACATTTGAGGGCCACTGGGACCAGCAGATCTACATCAAGGAACTGACCAACCGGGTGAGTGCTGGGGTCCTCATCACAACACTGGGTGGTGGGGAAGGGGAGGTTTATGTGCTCCAGAACACAACACTGGGTGGTGGGGAAGGGGGTGTTTAGTTATGTGGCGGTGCGCTACAGACCACAACACTGGATGTTGGGGAAGGGGATGTTTAGTTATGTGGCGGTGCGCTACAGAAACTTTGGTATTACTGCATGCAAGCCCTTCCCTTCCCCCTCCCCTGTACCAGCTCTTTGTTGACTGGGGTTAGGATTAAGGCATTTAGTGTAGATATAGAAATGTTAGGGCCCATGAGAATAAAAGGGAGAGACTGAATTATAAGGGGGAGATGTTTGGGTTAGAAAGATGAGGAAGTTGAGACATTAGGGCATGAGCTAGTCAGATACTAGAGCTGTCGCTGTATGTGCACATCCAACCTAAGTACATCCAGCTCATTGGTATCCACCATCGTCTTGCAAGACGGAAGGTTGCTGATGAGCTGGATTTGCTTAGATTGTTGATTGCATTCCTGCTCAGAGTTATCTTAGAGTTATTTGTTACCTTGAAACAGACCCGTGTCTACTTTATCAATGAAATTTAACTTTTTTACAACAACAAATAAGAAAGCTTTAGCCCCCACGATTTCTGTTTTCACTACAGTTTAATAATTATGTTCACCATTCAGTTTCAGTTATTTGGTCTTTTTATCTAATATTGTTTTCTGTAGCTTAACTATCAGACTCTTTAAAAACAACAACTATTATTATGGTTATTGTAGAAATGAACTCCTTAGTCTGTATCCTTCAGGAGAAAGTTCTGTTTTGGGACCCGTCCCCTGAGACCAGGAACAAGCGGTTGGTCAGGTACACGGTGCCCGTTGACCTGCAGCGTGACAATGAGTCTGAGAGGTTAGTGGGTCAGCTGTCCAGTTTTTCTTTCAGTAGACCATTAAAGTGTGAGTTTTTGTAGTACTTTTCATACTAAAAGTATTTTAATAGCTTGTCCCATGCATTGACAGAGGTCAGCAATAGTTCAGTAAAATGACAGTGGCCAAGTGCAGTCACTGTGCATATTTGCCTAGAATCCACTGTCGTTCCAGGAGACTTGTTTTCAGTATTTAAAAATTGGCAATATGAATTTAATGGTACTAACTGCAGCAGGTAACCTGATTGGACAATAATTTTTTGTTCATAAATTTTATCTGAAACATAAAAGTTCTTTTACCCATTTTAAGTTTAGTTTAGCAGGCCTGGGATCTATGATCTAGCCAATGTTAAAGTCACAATAAAATATGTTGATGGTTGACTATTGCTAAGAAAGTCCTCCGCTGACTTGGAGAGGAAATGGGCATCACCAAGTGTACCAAGCCCCAAGAAAGTTCTAATGGAAACATTTGAACCCCCTACAATCATAAGGTTATGGGACACCCCCACCCCATAAGAAAAAAAAAAGTTTACTTCATGATGTTTTAAAATACAAAGTTTATCACAAAGTCATGGAGAAAAAAATCTGAAAAATGACTAAAGACCTACCACAATCATAACTTCAAAATTAGCTGAAATACACTTGTCATATAATATATTGCAATAATTAAATCCTTCAACTTTGGTCCTCACTCTAAACATCAGAAATGTTTAAAATAATTGTAAATTTTACATCTTTCTATACAAAAAATATAGCCACTAGCTTTTTCAGCTAAAAATACAATATTGAGAGCTTGATAAATGCAAAATTTTAAATATGAAAAATAAATTGTATGGGGAAAAACCCTTACTATCACTAATAAAGAAAGAAGAGAAATTATTTGAATTCCCCAAAAACTTAAGTGCTGGCCACCTGCTCTAGTAGAGCCATCAACAGTCTAGGGAAAATAATAGAAGAATTCAAACAAGTGTTTGTAACATTCAGGTAGCTAAAAAATTATTCACTTTAAAGCTATGGCCTATAAAGGGGGGGGGGGGGGCTGAACAGGCTATAGTCAGGGGCCCCCGACGGTTTAAGGGCCCCCAAACTTTATATATTTTATAATAAAGTGTACAAATGTTTGCACAAACCTATGAAAATATAATAAATTTAATAAATTAATAAATCTTATCTATTAAACTGATCGCTATTCAGACCTGATAGTCTTAATCGAAAAACTTGATTTGATTGGCTCACTAGGAGAACATATAATAAAATATGGTTTATATTTTTAAAATTTCATAATTTTGACAAGCTCTGCTGGCCGTGTGGAAGAGTTTAGGGTTGGCTTGCAAGCGATGTCGAGATCGATTCCCAGTGGTGGAATAATTTTTTATAAATTTTTCTTTTCCAACTCAATTTCAACATACCAGCAAACACTTTAAACATTTATTTCTTCGTTTTCTTTTTTTATCATGATTACTATTTAGTAGGGCTGTTATCGATTAAATTAAATTTAATTGTTAACTTTTGAAAAATTACCGATTAATTAATCGATAATTTTCTTAAAGCTAAAAATAAAGATATATGACAATATTAAACTGAACATTTCAAAGGAAGTAATGAAAACAGGCAATTGTTTGTTTTTTTAAATTGAGTTATTTTTAAAACATAGTTAGCAATAGAAGTAAGTTAAATAACGTTTTAAAGTTTAGGCACTAAGATGAAAATTTCAAATTAATTTTCAAAATATAAAAGTAATAGATTCTACAGCTGTATAGAAATTGTTTGATGATTAACTAAAACATAAAAATCATCTTTTTATCCCAAGTGGTTCAAAAGTTATTATTTTTTTCCTAAGACCTCATAATCACATTTTCCATTCTATTGTTTTCCTTCACGTTTTGTGCCCTCTTAAGGCATTTTTAAAAATGCCCATAACTCAAGTATTTAATGTAATCTAAATTTAAAATATACTATTGTTAGCAGATATATTTAAATACAAGCAATTCAAAATAATGTCAATAAATTTAAATTTTTTTCATTGTTAATTAATTAAAAACAATGTTTTTTTTTAAAATATCATTGTCCTTATAAATTATGTTATTTTAAAGTTTACACTTTTAGAGTCCGTTTTTTAAATGGAGTAGTTTGTACGTAAAAAACTAAATATTAATTATTTATTAATAAATCAAAAAATTAAAATATAAAAAACTTTTCTTAATTTTAATCACTATTTTATCGATTAAAATAATTTTAATCGATAAAATGTTTTACCGATTAATCGAGAAATTAATCGGTAATTTCCTCAGCCCTACTATTTAGTTACAGTCTTATATTAGCTGCTAGCAATCATTTTATTTAAAGTGACCCTGGCTGGATGGGCCCCCGTTTGATTGCAGCGAGGGGCCCCATGCAGTCTTAATCCGCCCCTGCTTCAAAGACAGACCTTAAAAAGTTAGACTAAAATCCTGGATGAACACGCAACCATCCTGAATGCTGTTGACCTTGTTTTCAGCCACTCAGTTTGTGTCAAAATTTGTTTGAGTACTGAAAGTATAAATAAGAGTTGTGTCTGTGTGTGTGTCAATGAAGTAGATGACCTCACTTGTAACGTTCTCCAGGCTGTGGCGCCGTGTGAGCGACGCGGTGATAGACCAAGACATGCACGCCGCCACTGCTGAGAAGCACAAACTTGAAGAGAGGCAGCGCAACGAGGCTAAGGAGCGCCACAAGACCAAGCAAGAGTGGGTGCCCAAGTGGTTCACCCTTGACCCCGCCGCCAACAAGTGGGTCTACAAACATGTTGAGTAAGTTCAGGGATAACATCTTATCTTATCTTATCTTATCTGAGTAAGAGCAGGAATAGGGGATTAAATAACATCTTATCTTATCTTATCTGAGTAAGAGCAGGAATAGGGGATTAAATAACATCTTATCTTATCTTATCTTCTTCAATTTGCTACTCTGAACTCTATTCTTCAATTATCTACTCTGAACTCTATTCTTCAATTCTCTATTCTGAACTCTATTCTTCAATTCTCTATTCTGAACTTTATTCTTCAATTATCTACTCTGAACTCTATTCTTCAATTCTCTATTCTGAACTCTATTCTTCAATTCTCTATTCTCAGTTCCAGACCATGGGACTCTATGACTGACTGCATACAGTATGAGAAAGACTACATCATCAAGACACAGACGGTGCACACCGTGCCGCTGGTCTGGAATGCCCCCTCCTGTGTGACCACTGGAAGGATGAAGGCCTTCAGTCCAGACTCGAATGTTGTCACGGACGACAGTTACTCATCAGACAACAACGCAGCCGGTAAACTTTGTTAACCTCCAAGAAAATATTTTTATAATTGTCATAATTCTAGTTTTTAAATAAGTGAATGTTACTATAAGAAAACATATATTATGAGGACTATAAAAGGTATAAAAAAATAAAATGTGCTTACAACGAGTTGTCGGAATGAACATCCATGGCAGGATGAACAAATATGAATTTGAATTCTATTTCACAATAGCAAGATGTTTCATATTACGTTTCTTTCATTTCCACAAATACATTTAATTTACTTCTGAAATACCATCTTTAATATCTATAACCATAAACTTTAAAAAAATTGTGTTTCTTAAAATTTGAAAAAAGTTCAGTTCTTGTAGAGGAGAAAATGACTCCAATTTTGTTTTTCATCTACCGTTTTAGTTTTAATATAAACAAATTGAAATCTAATTTAAAGTTAAATGATTTCATAGATGTAATTTGCATAAATTTGCACTTTGAAATGGATGTGGATTTTCAGGTCCTATAACTGCTAATAAAATGTCAGAATACTTAGAAAACATGGACTCATCAAGGGAGATAATCATGAGAGGGTTGGAAATGACACAAGCTGCTATAGTTAAGAACAGTAAAATATAGATAGTGTTAAACAATGATTACTCCCTCAAATCTTTGATTTAAAAGCTAAACCCATATTATAAGTATTATGGAAAGCCGAAGTAAAAATTGGGTTATTTGTTGACTTTCAATTGGGTTTCTGGAATAGACAGCAAAAGTAATAACTATGATCATGATAATAATAATAATAATAGTAACAAGTATAAATTTCATACTCTAGATATTTTAATAGTTGCGTCAGAATAGTGCTGCTATTAAAATAGAAATTAGTAAACAAAACATCTTATCTCTGCAATAAACGAGGTTTTTAAAATTAGCATACAAGTGATTTTTATGTCTACTATTTCATTTTCCTCCATTTTTTATAGAAATTTCAAAGGTCATAAACTTGTAGTCTTAAAATATAATGTAGTTCAGATCATTAAAGTAGATTGGCAATTCAAGTATTACCCTGGTTTTCTTTGGAAAAAGTGGGGTATTTCTAGTTACCATTGTTGGGAAGTTTATCTGTAGAAGTAATAATGCGATAGTAAATATAATGAATATAGTCAATCCTTTATATTGTTGAATAAGAAATACAGTATTTACAGATTTAAATAGAAAATTCCACCTCACATATGATGGACACCAGTTTAAAAGTAACATTTATCTTCAATCAAATTTCATTACAGAATTTAACTGCAAAATTTTACTTTCTAATTTTTAAAATTGGTATGTTCTTGCTTGCTAAATTTAGTTGAATAATACTTGACATCCTTCCCAGAGTCTGATGACGCTCGATGTAGAAACACCAACAGGAAGTCCAGCCCATCAGAACTTCTCAGCGGTTCTGAAACTTCAAAGGACAAAGGCCACCATCATCACCAAGGGGGAAACAAAACTGGTCCCATCGGTGACCACTGGAAGCTGCAGATGATACAAGGTGGGGGGGCCCCAGACAGGAGGACTGGGACCCCAGAACGTGTGAGGCGGCACACGCTCTCCACCAACAACCAGAGTAGCAATATAAACGGATTATCTGTCCCTGACAAGAGTGGCCCTTCAAAAATCAGGGACGAAATGAAGTCGACCCAGCATTCTCCCGTGAAGTGCAATCTGGGGGGGAGCGGGGAGGTCACCCCAATCCCCTCCGACAGCCCCTCTGGCCGACAGGCGGCAGCACACAGCTCGTCGAGCAGGACGTCGGTGGGCCAGCACGACGTGCAGATGCTCGTGAAAATTGCCAGGATGCAGCAGGAGATGCACTCTGTGCTGAACGAGCTCGTGGCCAAGGTGGCCAACACTCAGCGTGCCCAGCTGGAGCCCAGTACCCCGGCGCTGTCCCGCGGTTCCTCCGACAGGGAGCAGGCGGTGGGAGGCCTGCTGGTGAGGGAGTGGATTTTCGTAGCTGTGCTGCTTGTCTTCCAGACTCTGCTGCAGTGGTTCTTCTACAGGTCAAGCTGAGCCGGCCCAGTGGTCCTCAAATCTGCTATTGTTTATATTAATATTTTAAGCTCTTGTTTTGCGGCTCATTTTCGGGAGTCTTTTTGTTGACAAGCAATGTGTTCTGAATGTTTTAACCCACAGGCATTGATATTCTTATACTGGGGATTGAAATAATTTTTATTTATTGCTGGCTAGATGTTTTGTGTTATTGGATGATGAGCTGTCGAACCTCAGAGCATTTGACATGTTTCTCCAGCCCTGAAAAATGTCAATATTATAAAACTGCATTTTGAAAAAAATAATTTTCTCCATTGCTATATAGTCAGTGTTGAAATTTAATTTATAAATTTTATGTTTTGGATTAATATGGATTTCAAATACAGTGCTGTAAAGGTTAACAAACTATACATATAACACAAATAATTGTAATTTTAAAACTATGTTTAATATTCCATGTGCTGTGACCAAATTTTAGTATGGATATCGGCATAATCTAAATTTTTAACATAAAAAAATTACACTTGTGAAGCTGCAGGTAATGCTGACTTTGATATGGTTTGTCATGGAGTTGTTGATCATGACTGAAAGGATTTTTAAAAAAAAATAAGATTGTATTATGTCAGGGAAAGCTGACCATGTTATAGTGCACTGTGATTCTCTTCATAGAAAGCTGACCATGTTATAGTGCACTGTGATTCTCTTCATAGAAAGTCATAGAAAGCTGACCATGTTATAGTGCACTGTGATTCTCTTCATAGAAAGCTGAGCATGTTATAGTGCACTGTGATTCTCTTCATAGAAAGCTGACCATGTTATAGTGCACTGTGATTCTCTTCATAGAAAGTTGACCATGTTATAGTGCACTGTGATTCTCTTCATAGAAAGTTGATAGATAGTGTGACAAAATACACATGGACAGGAACGAATGTTTCATGGAAGAATCTGGGTGGGTATAAGATGTTGGGATTTAGATTTTTGTGTGTGTGGGGGGGGGGGGTGGGTTTGTCCATTTAGCCTGGTTGGGGGGTGGTCAGTGGCGTAGCTAGGAGTTTGGGGGCCTGGGGGGATTAACCTCTTTGGGAGCCCCACATACATGGCAGTGGCGTAATATTTAATGTAAAAAAACATTTTTGAACAGTAATTGGGGCCTGGTCAGTTAGCATGATGGGGAATGGTCAGTTAGCATGGTGGGGAATGGTCAGTTAGCATGGTGGGGAATGGTCAGTTAGCATAGTGGGGAATGGTCAGTTACCATGGTGGGGAATGGTCAGTTACCATGGTGGGGAAAGTATATCAACAGTGTTACAGTGGTTTGGTAACAACTTGTGATCATCTGGGCTGTGTACAGAAGCAGTGTGGTGAAAGAAATGAATTTATTTTGGCAATGGGACAAGTGCAAGTTTATATCAATGACAACATTGACTTAAATTTAATATTTAACAGCAAGCCTACAAAAACAACCTTGACGACTTCACCCTGCTCTCCCCCACTCCTCATTTCCAGCCGAGGGAGGGGGGCGGGCACGGTTCAACTAATGACAGTGCAATATTAAATTGCTATTTGTTGAGTGTCCAACATCTTAGCTTGACCACAACGTGTGGGTGGGTGGCTGCGTGCTTGTGTTTGCAGCTGACCAACCAGCCATTTTACGTGGTTAGGGTTGCTCCACATGTACTGACCCCATCAGCCAGGGTGTGTGTTTGTCTGCCCTCGCTATGTGCTAATAAACTGATGACACATCCATCAACATCGTTACACGCATGTCCAGGTCATGTTCTGATTGACTTCCTTTTGTTCTTTGTTGGTTCTGTTCAGGTTCCCCTTTCAAACAATTGGCTGTTCAGGTTTCTTGCATTTTATTTACACTGTTAATTATTTTATACATTTTTGCTCTCTGTGTTCTTATTGAAATGTTTGNTGGTTCAATGGATGGTAGAAGAGTGTTTTTAACAGCGAAACCCACACCATGCTGTCTAGGTTCGTCTTTCGGTCTGCCTTGCCAGAAGAAGGTGTAATTGGCCTCTTTGAGTGAACCGTTGTCTGGGAGCCTGGTCTCCTGAAGGCATGCTATGTCAATCTTTAGCCTTTTAAGTTCTCTATCGATTATTCCTGTCTTCCGTGTGTCGTTTATGGACTGCAGATCATCAGTGATGCCGGGACACATAGTCCTCACGTTCCAGCTAGCGATTCGAAGAGCTGGGGTCTTCTTTTTCTTTTTTGTATTTCTTGGTGCAGGGCTTAGTGGCCCACTTGTTGAGTGGTACTCTAATCTCCACGCACCCAGTGGAGAAGGCAGGCCATGACGGGATAGCACGGTTCAACTAATGACAGTGCAATATTAAATTGCTATTTGTTGAGTGTCCAACATCTTAGCTTGACCACAACGTGTGGGTGGGTGGCTGCGTGCTTGTGTTTGCAGCTGACCAACCAGCCATTTTACGTGGTTAGGGTTGCTCCACATGTACTGACCCCATCAGCCAGGGTGTGTGTTTGTCTGCCCTCGCTATGTGCTAATAAACTGATGACACATCCATCAACATCGTTACACGCATGTCCAGGTCATGTTCTGATTGACTTCCTTTTGTTCTTTGTTGGTTCTGTTCAGGTTCCCCTTTCAAACAATTGGCTGTTCAGGTTTCTTGCATTTTATTTACACTGTTAATTATTTTATACATTTTTGCTCTCTGTGTTCTTATTGAAATGTTTGAATTTGATGTGGTTGCTGATCTGAAAGTTGATATTTGCTGCAGCTGTCCACTGTGAAGTAAAGCCCTTGCTTCTGTTAGTTAACATAAGGTGCCTGCTATGTTGATCGAAATTTTTTTCACCATGATCAACGAATGTCATACATCATAATTTTCCTTTAAATGTGAACAAATTGATCATCAACTGTCAAGGGAGAAAGACAAAATGATAAGTTTTCAACTTTTCCTTGAAAATCTTCTTTTAAAATACTTCTCCCCCACACACTCCCACCCCCATGGTATTAAACACATAGTTATCTGAGCTATTATAGGTACTCCTTTATACAGATGTTTTATTTTGAGTTTTGGTACCAGCTATAGATAAAATGGGGACCTTTATAGAACTGCTACAAACATAGCTGTAGACATGTTTACAAGTCTAGTGATACAAACATTAGCTGTAGACATGTTTACAAGTCTCATGATACAAACATTAGCTGTAGACATGATAACAAGTCTAGTGATACAAACATTAGCTGTAGACATGTATACAAGTCTAGTGATAGAAACATTAGCTCTAGACATGTTTACAAGTCTCATGATACAAACATTAGCTCTAGACATGTTTACAAGTCTCATGATACAAACATTAGCTCTAGACATGTTTACAAGTCTAGTGATGCAAACATAGCTGTAGACATGTTTACAAGTCTAGTGATACAAACAGCTGTAGACATGTTTACAAGTCTAGTGATACAAAATTTAGTTGTAGACAGGTTTACAAACAAGTCGTATACCATGGACCAGCATTGCCCTTGTATACCTTGGACCGGCATTGCCCCTTGTATACCTTGGACCGGCATTGCCCCTTGTATACCTTTGACCAGCATAGAGCACACACATAAAATTGCATGCCACTGCACTCAAACATTGAAAGCACCACAAAATGCCAGATTGCTATAAATTGTAAAAAAAACAAAAACAAAGAATTCTTTTTAATTTAACAGGGACCAATGAGGCAACAATTTTACATGAAAAGTCTTTTATTTCATTGGTCACTGTGATCTCCAATAATGTGTCCTAGCCACAGTACAGACCCAATCATTGGTCAGTTGTCATCTGAGGTATGTCCTAGTCCTGTTACTTTAAACCAAACTTTTGGTCACTGTGATCTCACACAATAATGTCTCCACCACACCTGGTCATTGTAACCTGGTACAAAATTGTCTACACTCCTGGTCCCGCCAGCCTCTCAATCACAGCTGCTATCTTTCTTTTAGTCACAATCACAGCTGCTATCTTTCTTTCAGTCACAATCACAGCTGCTATCTTTCTTTTAGTCACAATCACAGCTGCTATCTCTGTTTTAGTCACAATCACAGCTGCTATCTTTCTTTTAGTCACAATCACAGCTGCTATCTTTCTTTTAGTCACAATCATAGCTGCTATCTTTGTTTTAGTCACAATCACAGCTACTATCTCTGTTTTAGTCACAATCACAGCTGCTATCTTTCTTTTAGCCACAATCACAGCTGCTATCTTGTGGGGCGCGGTGGTCAAAGTGTTAGTGCGCTGCGGTACAAAAACAATTCTAAAATAAAAACAAAAATCGGTCACGGGTTCAAACCCCGGTTCTGGCACCCCTACGGGTAGATGATGCTCGTTAAAACCTTGGCTGGTAGTTCATCTAGGAGAAGGAAACTCCGAGTACAAATCCTCCGCTGCCTTGCGGCTATACCTGCCTTGCGGGAAAGGCTAAGGGAGTAAACCCTGAAAGAAAATCAGGAATTGGAGCACCTACAGGCGGTCTATACATAAGACTTATGTACATACCGGCAGCTCCTGCGACGCCAATGGCAGCCAAGCTGCATCGACGCAAGTCGTTCCCTTGGTTACACCATTGACGTGGAGAGGGGGGATATGCTGTATGGGCAGCAGCTAATTCTCCATAATACCCGCCCAGGCTTGCATCACCTCTGGAGAGGACACTCCAGCGTCGCCGCAAGGTGTCGACAAAACACGGGAAGCAGCAGTTACCGGTTATAAGCCAAAGCTCAATTGACGTAGAGCTAGGCGCCAGGGGCTGCTTCCGACGGTGGGAGAGACTACCAATGTCTCACTGGACAGCTACCGCCCGCCTCAAACTGGGCAGCCCCCAGTCAAATAGGTGCTATCCCGTCATGGCCTGCCTTCTCCACTGGGTGCGTGGAGATTAGAGTACCACTCAACAAGTGGGCCACTAAGCCCTGCACCAAGAAATACAAAAAAGAAAAANTTTTAGTCACAATCACAGCTGCTATCTTTCTTTTAGCCACAATCACAGCTGCTATCTTTCTTTTAGTCACAATCACAGCTGCTATCTTTCTTTTAGTCACAATCACAGCTGCTATCTGTTTCAGTTACAGTGTCAGCTGCTATTCAGTTATTCCCTTACTTGTTATGTAGAACTTTCCATCATTCACTGACCAGAAAATCATTTTTGACATTCACGTGATCCACCTCTTTAGGTTCATATTTCCCCCTTCCTTTTCTATTAATGATTTCATTTTTTTCCTCATGGAAATATTGATGATTCCGAACCTGTAAATATTGTGTTCTTCTGTTAGCTGAGACGGTTCCTTGTTGCATTACAAACTACAGGGGCGATTAACACTAGTCAATTCATTTACACCTTTATGTAAATTAAATATAACTGCACATACTCCTGAATGTTCACCCGTATTTATATCAAATGTTAGAATTGTTCATGAAACTATTACTGCTAGCTATGTGGTTTTTTTATAAAAAAATCTTTTGTCCGTGACCAATTACATGAATTGAACGTGTCTTGGTGAATGGAGAATTGGTTTGATTGGGGAAGGAAGTTAAGGTGCGTCTTTATGAGATGAATGAGATCTAGACTTAGAAAAATACCCTCCCTAACGGCCGTCAGAGTTTACAAACATCTCGGTCTTCACGTTCCAAACCAAATTTTTATTTAGGCCTTTGGTCACGAAGCAGTTTGTTAGACAGTGAGCTGGCTATTGCCTTGATTTTATAGCATTTACTTATTCAAGTTGTTAATAGTGTAGCTGTGATGCTTAAGTCAGTCGTGTGTGTAGCTGTGATGCTCCAGTGAGTCGTGTGTGTAGCTGTGATGCTTAAGTCAGTCGTGTGTGTAGGTGTGATGCTTAAGTCAGTCGTGTGTGTAGGTGTGATGCTTAAGTCAGTCGTGTGTGTAGGTGTGATGCTTAAGTCAGTCGTGTGCATTCCCTATAACCTGTTGTGTGTTGATGTTGCTGTGTAATGTGTGATTTTTTTTTGCACAACACTCTAATGTGACACAGATTTATTTTCATAAAAACACCACCAGCTTTGACCTTGTCAGAGACCATGTAAGAGGAATTGGTGGGGCTGTTGATGTTACAATAATCTGTTGCCTACGGTGGGCTGTTGTTACAATAATCTGTTGCCTGTGGTGGGCTGTTGTTACAATAGTCTGTTGCCTGTGGTGGGCTGTTGATGTTACAATAGTCTGTTGCCTGTGGTGGGCTGTTGTTACAATAGTCTGTTGCCTGCGGTGCGCTGTTGTTGTTACAATAGTCTGTTGCCTGCGGTGGTGGGCTGTTGATGTTACAATAGTCTGTTGTCTGCGGTGGGCTGTTGTTGTTACAATAGTCTGTTGTCTGTGGTGGGCTGTTGATGTTACAATAGTCTGTTGTCTGTGGTGGGCTGTTGATGTTACAATAGTCTGTTGTCTGTGGTGGGCTGTTGTTGTTACAATAGTCTGTTGTCTGTGGTGGGCTGTTGATGTTACAATAGTCTGTTGTCTGCGGTGGGCTGTTGATGTTACAATAGTCTGTTGTCTGCGGTAGCCATTCAACAATCAAGTTAAGTTTGTTGTGTGGTGAAACAATCTTATGAATTAGTTAATATTAATGTGCCGGGACACATAAAATATACTTATAAAAACCCAAAGAATTTTGTTCCATAATTGACATTTTAAAAATGATTATAATCACTTGTTTTTTTCTCAAGCTGATGAAATTTAACCTTGTAGTGTGTGACTTAATATAGTTTTCAATGGTCAAAAAGAAAAATGAATCAAAATAAAGATAATTTTATTTTTTTAATGGAAAATCCTAATGAAAGAATTCACTTGGTCATCTCTCTTTCGATTTCATAGAAGAGTTCCCAAAGCTCGGTATCAATGGCATACTTTGTAAAGTTAACTGGATTTTTCTGATGTTGTTTAAACTAATGAACCAAGTCATTTAGTGGAGAACAAAAGTTAATTTGTAAATAACTGTCGAAAGCTGCCGTCCGAACAAGAGCTTAAGTCAGGTGACAACAGTTGTGAGTTTGAAATTTTGTTACATCCCATTTCACTGAGTTTTGGACCCAACATCCCATTTCACTGAGTTTTGGACCCACTTTCTGCATTTTTGACCCTCTAACTCTTCTGTACTACAAGTCATGAATTCTTGAAGGTTATTTCAGTGTTGAACAATGTTAAACAAGTTTTTGTTTGTTTACCTACAAGCTCATTGGTCACAAATTTGAAGAAGAAAAAAAACAACCCAACATGCTTAGAGATTTTTAAAAAAATAATATTGTTTATGGAAATGTTTTTAATGTGTTCATATTATTACAAAACATCAACTTTTTTTTAGTGTTTACAGCACCATTCACTCTAAGGGATTTTAACCTGAAGCCACTTTCATTATGTTGAAAACAAAAATGTATCCCTCTTTCTATGGTCAAGGTTGGATGGGGGAGGGGGCCAAAGTTTGATATTTATAAACCTAATATTTATTTATAATAAACATCAGTGCTACTGTGTGAAGCCAGGCAACTTAATCTTCTTGGCATTCTGAGGAGGGGTATCTACCCGTTGCTGCTTAGCCTTGGAGATGTGAATAATTTTCATTTTGAGAGTTGTTTATGGTCTGGTCTACATTTAAGAAGTACAACTTCTGTATCTAAATAGAACAAAATTATTGGAATATTTCCTTTCGTATAAACATGAGCTTTGGCTCATGAGTAATCACAAAGAACGCACGTTCAGGGCATTAAGGCTAATTAAAATTTTAACAAAAACTTTCAAGACAATAAAGTTCTTTCTAGCCCTGTCTCTCATTGTTGCGCGTTTTTACTGTGGTGTAATTCTAGAAAATTATTTGCATAATCTGTAAGTGTTAGACCAGCAATAATATAGGAATTATTTTATGTTAAATAAACTCAGTTTACTCCTTACTTTGATTGGTTTACAGTTTGATTCAGAAAATGACCACTAGAAATCAGAAATTTTGTTGTTGGCAAAAATTTTTGAAAGCCACTGTTGTTATCGTTGAATAATGTTTGTTGGTGATGTACAATTGTTGGTGATGTATGAATGTTTGTGATGTATGAATGTTGGTGATGTATGAATGTTGGTGATGTATGAATGTTGGTGATGTATGAATGTTGGTGATGTTTGAATGTTGGTGATGTTTGAATGTTGGTGATGTATGAATGTTGGTGATCCATGAATGTTGGTGATGTATGAATGTTGTTGATGCATGATTGTTGTTGATGCATGAATGTAGAGTTTTAGTGTTAATTTTTTTTTTTAAATTTTGAAGTAATATGGTTAATTTTTAATACTTAATTTTGAATGATCAAAACTATTAGTGTCACCTGTAACATAATCCAGAAAAGCCCATAACCACAATTGTCATTGTGGTCGCCGACACTGCACACACAGGCCATATTATTTTTCCCCTTACTCAAATGTGTCTTGAAGATTTGTAGATTCTTAAGGATCAGTGTTAACTCCATGCAGTACAGCTTTAACAACTGGCTTAGCGATGATCCCATCTTTCAGCCGCTACTGCTATTGCTGGTAGTTTGTCCTTGTTAGCTTATACCTGTGCCATGTGTGGACGTTGACCCAAATGATGTTAATCCTTTAAATGTGCACATGCTGGCCCCACAAAAAACAATTAGAATCGCACTCATTTGATATTTGTTATATATAGCATTATTTATACGTTTATTTATTACATAAAATTTTGTTTTTAAATTGACTTAAAAACAAAACAATTATTCATATTATTCAAGCTGAAATTGTATTTATCTGGTTAAGTCAAGTGAAATTTTTGTTGAGACGAATTCAGCATATTCACTATTTTACCTTGATATCAGTTCCTTTTAAAAAAATATTTTAAAAGCGATTGTCGGTACTTTTAAAAATATTTTATCATTATTATTTTTAAAATCACTCTGTTAAAATCAACAGAGGGCATAATGAAAATAAAATTTATTATTATTATTATTTTTTATTTTTTTTTTGGGTAAGGGACATGATTATATTTAATATTTTACAAAATGCCATATGTTTTAATTAAATTCCAAGCCCTGGACATCCTACTACAAGTACAAGGTGGTTCCTGTGAGAAATTTCAGAGACATTTACTACATTTGAATTTGGATCATTTTTAAATTTAAAAAAAATATATACAAGTTCTTATTGATTGACTGTCCATTATTACAGTTTATAAGTTAAAGTCATTTTGATTATTTATAAGTACAGCTGGAAAGCTTCTATGGATTATCCATGAGAATGATTGTAAATGTGTTTTTGATAATCTATTAGAACTGATGCAAATGTTTTACTGATTGTTTTAAGAAGTTCAGGTTTGATGGCAGAAACAATTTTTAAACAATAATTTTCAGAATAGGTTTATTTTTGAGAATTAATTTTTGACAATCCCGTTTTGAGTTGTGATTTTTTATTAATTTTGTTTTTTGCATTCAACGGAACAAAATTTTAATTTTAAAAGTCTTGTCTGTCCTCCAAGTGTAAAAAATTGTATCAAAATACAAATGAAACAAATGTGACCAACCTTCTTTTTTTTTTTTAATGCTCTGTTTTGACATTTGGAAATGAAAATTTCTGAAAGATATCTTTGTTACAACCAACGGCTGTTACAACCTGTTTACTAAAACACTCTATTATACCCAGTGTACCCATTAGCTGTGTAGTAAATAAAAGTTATTCCTAGTACATCATAATAAAATATATGGAAAAAAATATTGTAAAAGTGTGTACTGTTGTTTTTTTTATCATTACTGCTCTACAGTTAATACAGCCTAGAGGTTATTTTAAGTCAACAGATTTCTGTCATTTAAAATAAATCTATAAACTTTGAGAGGGATAATGGCAACTGATAGTTCTTCTAATTTCCTAATGATTGAGAGTGACATGTTTATGTATTTGTTTTGTCACATTAGACATCTCACTACCTTAGTAATGGTGTTATTAAGACATGCACTAAAACATTTGGCGAAAGGTCATTCTCTTTTTGTGCAGCCAAACAATGGAATTCTCTACCATAACACATCCGTAGCATTTCAACTACTAAGTCTTTCAAGACTGCAATTTAGGCGCATCTTTTCAAAATTTATATTCAAAATTAATGAAACAATGTTTCTTTTTATGCTTAACATAGCTGAGCTGACATATAACGTATTGTCATTTATGTGGTTAGTATGATATGAATATTTATTTAATTAATATATGTATTGTTATCTCCATGTAAAGCGCTGTGAGCCCGGCTCCTAGCTGGGATACAGCGCTATATAAACTATCAATTTATTATTATTACATAACTATTAGACTAATTAGACCAATGGGTTGTAAATAACTATTAGACTAATTAGACCAATGGGTTGTAAAATAACTATTAGACTAATTAGACCAATGGATTGTAAAATAACTATTAGACTAATTAGACCAATTGGTTGTAAAATAACTATTAGACTAATTAGAACAATGGGTTGTAAAATAATAACTATTTAACTAATTAGACCAATGGGTTGTAAAGTAACTGCAGGGCTGCCGCCAGGGGGGGGGGGAATCCAGGAAATTATTCAGGGGCCCCAACGGAAGGGGAGCCCCGTCAGCCACGTGTTATTTTTTATATTATCCTGATGCTGTGCGCAAGTAACAAAAAAGTTAAGCACTTCAGCGTACAACGAAAATCGGCTGAATTTGTTTTTTTTTTTTTTGGGCCCAGGGACGGTTCCTTAAATTTGTTCCTCGGAGTTTCATGTTTTACGTCACAGTTTTTTTTTTTTTAAAAATAATATTATTTAGTCATCAAATACGTCGCATATATGTCTTCCGATGACTCCTTCACTTATTATTAAAGGTAGCGGATATCGCCTCGTCAGGACGACCCAATATGCGGCTGTATACACGCTCGTCCACTTCCGGTTATTGCTATTCTTGGTAACATTGTTTATAAAATGATGTTTATAAAATTGAAGAGTTACAAGTATTCACTGCGCCTTTCATTGAACCTCCGATTCTATATGTGCATTCAAACAATCTCTCAAATCTATCACTAAACCTAACCCAAAACCCTAAAAACTATCACTAAACCTAACCCAAACCCTAAAAAACTATCACTAAATCTAACCCAAACCCTAAAAGCTATCACTAAACCTAACCCAAACCCTAAAAACTACCACTAAACCTAACCCAAACCCTAAAAACTATCACTTAACGTAACCCTAAAGTCTATCCCTAAACCTAACATCAAAACAAACCATTTAAAAAAAAAAAAATCTTATTCATTATCAATTCATGTAGTATTGTTTAAAAAAAAAAAAAAAACAAATAGGCATCAGTCAGGAAACGAACCCCGGACCTGCGATGTAGCATACTTTCTTATTATCAATACAACCACACTGCCATAAACATCAATGAATTTTTTAACCTTATAAAAAAATGTTACCAAGAATAGCAATAACCGGAAGTGGACGAGCGCGTATGCAGCCGCAGATTGGGTCGCCTTGACGAGGCGATATTCACTGCCCTTATTAAAATGGATTTTAAACTTTGGATTTTTTCCCTTCACTTTAAGACCCGGTAAGCTGTAAATTTCTTAAATGCTTGTTTGTAGTTATTGAAATCTTCAAAAATGAGTTAAGCATTGTAATTGATTGATTAAAAACATCAAAATTTTCAGTTTACAGTACACTCTGCTGGGAACTGGTAGAAGTTCCAAAACGGTATCACCCCCTCAACTTCTTAAAGAAAAATTGGCACTGATCGTATTTTCTTTGTTGTTTTCATGAGGTTCCGGTTCAGATTCTCAATTATTTTTCAATCTCTAAACATCAAACAAATTTTAAGAAAGTATTAACATTTTTTGTAACATATTGCACAAATAAGATGATTACAAATTGTAAAGTTCAATTCAGAATATTATTTAATGTGCCGCTATTTCAAAATGATATTCAAAAATTAATTTTAATATGATTTCGACAATTTAGGCTTAGGACACTTAGGATTTTACTCTAGAAATAACAATAAAAATCGGTTTTGATTTACACTGCTACCAGTGGCGTAGCTAGAGCTTTTGCCGCCCGGGGCGGTCTTTAATATGCCGCCCTTTTAGGGGCCGCGCATAAATGACGTCACGCACCGTGGGGGGACACACATATTACGTCATATTACGTCATTCAAAACACGCAACTTTAAATTCAATAAAGTATAATGTTGTTTCACGCGTGTTACGATATGAGAGTGTAGCCTTAAACTAAAAACATATTTAAATGAACAAACAAAAAATTATTTTAAACACGCTCATTTTCAAATATAAAATGCTGCTTGTATTGGAGGGGGGGGGTCTTTGTCACGTCACATTGAGGAAGGGGTCTAAGTTTTCGTTTCATGACGCCGTGTGATGAGGGGGCAGGGGGTGAAAAATCAGCCGAAATCACCTGACGTCATTTATGGACGGCCCCTTAAGTTAGGCAATCATACGATGGTTTTTACAAATTCATAAACTTGAATAAATAATTATAACTGAAACGAAGTACATTGTAAAAGGTGGGGAACAACTTTACCGTTGCATGCTCTATTTATGTAAGCAGTAATAAAAGAGGCCGCATAATATGATATATATATATATATATA
>MUZC01000470.1:0-28941 GCA_002072015.1 Radix auricularia | reverse complement strand
CCCCCCCCTGTTTTTTAACATAATGCCCCTTCTTGTAGTGTAGGTACAGCCAGGGCTGGTCTTAGGCTCCTGCAACCTATGCGGTCGCAGAGCGCCCCACTCTTTCATAGGACAAACCTATCTTAATTTTCACTTAATTAATACCTTATCCCTCTCCAAACTGGGCCCCACTCAATTCTTTTCACATACTAAGCTGCATAGGGCCCCGTAATAGCTACGACAAGCCCCGTGTACTGCCATAAAAACCTGGATCCTTTCTCTTTCAATCTCGAACAATTCTTTATCAATGGAAATAGAGAAATTTATTTGATGTTCAAATTCTTCATATAGTAGGCTATATGGTATTATACACGAATATTTTCTTGCACGGTCATGTAACTCATCACCGCGTTGTTTTATTTTCTTTTATAATAATTCTATGGATAAAAGCATTTCTCGACGTACTTCTTGTTCTAAAGATAGAAACACGTCTTCTGAATGTTCCCCACTCAAATTTTTCTCCTTCCAACTTGGTGTTCATTCAATACCGCCAACTCTTTGTAACAGCGTTCTGTATTAGCACAAGTCTTTGCTCCATGAAATGGGTTTGCATAGTTTGCATTAATTTAAAAAAGACGGGTTCCCATAAATTGAGATATCATAGAAAAGAAAAAGATTGCATTGAACTGAATAAAATTCCAGCATCTGATCTCGTTTTACTAGTTACTTCATTTGTCAATTTTTCCAAAACGCTTGACATTTTCAAGTATGTATTTTTCGGAATTATTTGTGTTATTGTGGTGTTTATTAACGGAACCACCATGACATGTAGGTACGTGTTAGCGCACCATTCTGCGAATGTCGAAATTCCACGCTAAAACTGTCGTGGTGATATTAATAGTACATACTTTCGGACTAGCGGTGATGTGTTGCTGTTTTTTGTGCAGTTTTCTTATAAAAGCGCCATCTGTGATGCATACCGCTTAATTTTCCAAACAAATCGTTACCCTTTTTTTTAAAGCGATTTTAAATTTTTAAACGATAGTTATAAATTCACTATGTATTAAAACAAATGTTGCACGACTCCGTTAATTAAAACTCAAAATTAAGATTCTTTTTGTTTCACCATGGCGTCCATGGTTTTCCCCCTTTAAAAGAAAAGGGGAAGTTTTCGGAAATGGCTTTAATTTTTAAATGCCAACAAACGCCGCCCTTTGAATGAGTGCCGCCCGGGGCGGACCGCCCCCACCGCCCCCCCCTAGCTACGCCACTGACTGCTACTACTAGCATTGTTAATGCTAATAGATATAATAAATAGTATTAGTATATTTATTCTAAACCAAACTTAATACTAAATTGTAGTTGATAGTCTTTAATTTTATAATTATATAATTTCTTAAATCTTTGCACCAGACCTATTCTTTATATGACTTCAAGTAAATAAATAAAAATCTTAATTAAATTATTATTATTAAGTTTTTAAAATTTATTTACTGGGCCATTTTAATGCCATAATATTAATTAAATTATTGATTATTGAATTATGGCATTAAAATGTCCCAGTAAAGTTAGTTAAGTTTATATTATATAATACTAGCAACAATGCCCTCCAAGGACGCTTCTTTTGGACACGACCTTTACTTTAAATTGTTATCCTTAAACATATATTTTTTGTAAAGTATCAGTTTAGTTTTAAATAATGCTGTAAATTAGAATGTGATTGTTCTCTGAAAATTTGGTGCAATTATCTTTAAAAATAATTTTTAAAAAAGCTAAAGGCAAAATTTGTGAATTTTTTTTTAAAAATGGGTAATACTTCTTTTGAAAAAATAAAATATATAGAATATAGTTTATCTTATTAATTATTATAAAGAGCTTTAAAAATTCGCCAAAAAAAAACAATAAACAAACAAAACTATAACTCGACTTCTGTACATGATAGAAAGATGAACTCAGTGCTTTTAGAAAGCTTAGAGTTAGCGCTAACCGTTGAAAATGATATATGTTTTAGATTATTATTACAATAATTACATTTCTTGATTTCTTGGAAAAGTACCTACAAGGTTAGATGAGATAACATCTTTCTAAGTAAGTTGTTACTTATTCCAACGTTTGAATTGTAAATTTATCATTATTTGTTAAACAGATCAAATACAAAGTTTATCTAAATATGAGAGGCTTTAAAAAATCTCTATAAAAACAATAAATCGACTTCTGTTCAAGACAGAAAGATGAAATAGGTGTTTTGCCAAAAAAGATCAACGTAAAACATAAGATGAATCGACACAAGTCTCGTTCTCAAAAGTGACGGGAAAAGAAACAGAGAGAGAGAGAGAGAGAGAGAGAGAGACGGGAGAAAGAATTAAAATCCAAAAATGTAATTGCCCAATTTTTTAAAAACAGTGATGATCCTAAACCGAATATCTCTGCTAAATCTGAAGATGTTTCCTTTACATCAGCACATTTCTAGCGGCTGTCCTGAAAGCTGAAACAGGTTGTGATTTAATTGTTATTTTTAAATTAGAACTAGTTTCTTTGTTACTTGCTAATGTGTATGTTATTGCCAAATTTTTAATTTAAAGAATCCTAGATCTCTTAAAATGAGCACCTGCCCCATCCGTCATATAAAATAATATAATCAAGTGGTTTTCACAATTCGTCATTCACATCTTACAGGTACTAAAGGATCAACTCATTGAAAAGTTCACTGTATAAAAAAATAATTTTAAAATCCGGAGATATGAGTAGAACTAAATCATGACTTAAGCGACTTGTGATGAAAATATTAATAGTAATAGATCATACGAAAAGGAATTTGCTTATTGTGTTTGAGGCTTTGCTTCTTTGCCATGATCTGATTGGTTGGTGCTTACAGTGGTTACCAAAAGTGATTAAGTAGCAAGTTATTATTTTTAAAATCTGTTTTAAAAATGACTCGAACATTTAGAAAATACTGTAACTGTAACACTTTTGTATAATACTGACAATAATGAACTGTGTGCCCGGCGTTCAAATTGTCTTGTTACCGGCTTTGTAAGAGAAGGGCGTACAAGATCAGAACTACTGACTAATGGTTTTTATTAGTAATATATATATATATACACACACACATTATTCTTATCAGTATAATTAATCTTGCAGCCACCTAAAGTTAAAGGATTAATACAAACAGGATTGAGACGCAATAATTTTACTGAATTGATATTTTTCAGCGAAAGATTTTAAAAGAACTATAAAACTCTTAATTATAGAGATGAAAAGAAATAGAAAATTAAGGAATTATTACATTCACGGCAAACAAAAATGTGCTGAACAGTTGTTTTTTTTTAAATTCAAATAAAAAAATAAATTTAAAAAAAAAACGTTAAAAAGGCATTTAAGTTTTGTTCACAGCCAGTAAGAGATTTTTCTTCTTGCCCGGTCAACCTCATTAAAAATATGACAACATCCACTGGCGATCAACATCACAGTTGTGCATGTTCACATGCCAGAACAAAGTACTCGAGGCTAATCGTTACGTTACTCTTAAGTGATGTAGAAAATTTATGTTACAAACTTCATGGGTTAGAGTTAAAGCAGGGGTCTCCAAACTACGTCCCGCAAGGCCCCGGAAACCTTTAAATCTAAAAAAAAAAATTAATAAAAAATAAATTAATAAAATAATAATTAAAAAAAAAATAATAATAATTTTTGCCTGTAGTTTACCCCAAAACTTACTTTTTGATGGGCAGTAGTCGGCCCCCAAACTGCTGTTTGACGGTTATTGCGTACCTTCGGCAGAAAAGTTTGGAGACCCCAGGGCTAGAGAGTAGATCTAAACTCTTAAAGCATTTAACCACAACAAACGCTATTTAGAAAAATAAAATAATAACTACTTTCTTTCAGGACAAACTTAAAATAAGACTTTGGTTTAAAATATCGTAAAGCAATACCGCCAAAAATGTCTAGCTGCTGATTAGCCGACTGTTTCGAGATGGATGCAATGGAAACCTAAGTACATTGTTAGAAAATATCGTTGGTCTATTTACTTTTACAGATCGTGTGAATAGCACTGCGACAAGTCTTTTAAATAAAATACAAGACACACGAATGGTTGTATAAATTTAAAATATTTTTTTTGGACAACACAATTCTGCTGTGTATCTTGTATTTTACGTTTACGTAGCGAATTATTATAAAATCTCGTCTGAACCAAAAGTGACTGGGAAAAACGTTAGAACATAAATAAAAAAAATAAAAAAATCTCATAGTCTTTAGGAGCACGAAAAAATCTTTGATCAAACGTAGACAGTGTTACTACGATCCTGGAGTACAGCATCATCCTCTCCGCTCGCCACTGTACGAAGTTCGAAAAATTCATTTTGAAATAACAATACACAAAAACAATCAACATAATTGTATTCAAAAATTCACCGAGAATTGAAAAATGTTGTTCCAAAAAACTAAACACTAATGGAAGAAGGAATGTTGACTTGAAATGCAATTAAAATTGAATATAATGCCGATATTAACCTTAATCAACACATTGAGATCAAATATATAAAAAAAAAGTAGATGTTTCAATTCCAAGAACATTATTTGGACTAGTAGTTACTAGTAGCCAGCCTTTCATTTGTGTCCATGCTTGCGCACCCATGACCCGAAGATTGATTGGTAGGTCTCGCGGAAGTTCCTGTTGATGTAGATGTAGATGAGGAAGTTGCAGGAGCTGTGCAGGCACTTGACGAGCCGCACCACCAGCTGGAGGACCATGCCCACCTCCTCGTCCCAGTCCACCGACACGACCATCTCCAGCACGAAGGCGGTGCCGATGGTCACGGTGTACGCGATGCAGACCAGCATCAGGGTCCACGTCGTCCGGTAGGCGGGCGTGACCTTGGCCTTCTGCATGGCGACGACGACGGAGATCATCTTCTTCCGCTTCCGGTTGGCCAGGCGCACTCTGACCCCGACCGTGATGCAGCCGACGATGACCAGAACGATCGGGATCGGTTCGCTCATGATGATCGCCGCCTTCTTCACGGACGCGTAGACTTCCTCGTCAGCGCACAGCCGGGTCGGCACGATGCGGCCGACGATTTCGTTGCCCTGCGCGACGAAAACGAGGTCCTCCAGGAAAAAGTAGTACACGTTGATCGGCAGCCACATGACGTAGAACACGAAGACGGCTGCCCATGTTCTCGTTGACGTCACGAGACTCGGGAACTGGAACGGGAAGTAGACGGCAACGAGGCGCTCCAGTGTGATCAGGACCGGAAGCGTGAGGGAACACCAGTTCCCCCAAAGTTCCAGGAGGCGGTAGAAGCGGTACATGCCGTAGAGGAAGTAGGAAACTTCCTGCGAGAAGTGGAAGCCCCGCCCCACGGAGTAGTCGTGGATGAAGCCTGGGATGTTGTTGACGCCCACCAGGTAGAACGAGTCGGCGAGGGAGAGAGCGGCCAGCAGGATGTTGGACGTCTTCTTGAAGCCGTGGCGGTACAGGACGATGAGGCTGGAGATGTTGCCGATCATCCCGGGAAGGGAGACCACGGGGATGAGCACAAGGCCGAAGACCCACTCCGCGACGCCGATTCTGTCCCCTGTCCCGGGCGAGGCGTCCTGTCGTAGGAGCAGGGTGGTCGTGTTGGACTGCGGTGACGTGGCGGCCAACCAAACCGCCAGGTCGGACGCTGCCGCCACAGCGGAAGATTGTCGGTCTGTGGGGTACATGGCCTCGAGCAGGCCGGAAGTCGCTGTCGTGTCCATGTTCGGGTGAAGTTTCTCGAATGTCACATAACAATTCGAGAGGAAGGTCTGGACAAACAGGGGATGCCTGATACAGAGACGGTTATAAGATGACCTCACTGGAGTCACGGGGTTCCAGGCTAATCGAGTCACGTGTTGACCAGTTGCTCTGAGTCCAGTTGCACAGGAACTTTTGGTCGAGTACTTTACAGACACTGCAAGTCACGTTGTTTGCAGATACATTAAGTCTCGTTGTGAGAAGACGCTTTTTAGTCCTGTGGCGTGTGGACCATCTGGGTAACGTGGGTGCAGGGCAATGACGTCATACATTTATGTGGATCAATCTGTTTGAGAGATGTTCAAAATTTGTTAACAAGTCATCTCCTAAAGGAATAATACAGAGGTCCAATTACTGCTGTTGGGAATTCTTAACCATGCGTACGAATAAGAATGACAATCTGTAACCCGACGTTAGCAAAGTTATTATAGGTAAAACTATAGGCGAATAAATTACAAATACGACTTTGTTGAATTATAGAAGAAAAATAGAAACATTATGAATATTATTTATAACTTTGTTTCCTGGTGCATAGCAATTCATTATCAATTTTCATTCATAGTTTCACTTAAAAATGTCTCAGGTTCTGTACAACTTCGCTCTTTTTAAAATGCTATAGAACTAATGCATTAATTCAACAATAACAGGAACTTACATTATATATAACTTTTTATCGACATGCTCTCCATTTCCCCCTTAAAATATACACAATACACAAATCTTTACAGAAAGTTCAAAATTCAGCTGCCAGTCTAGTACTTAAGGAAAACATTATGTAAAAAATAAAAACGACCGAATTACTCAGCTTCTTTATTCGTTTCATTGGCTTCATAAACACACTTGATTACAACTATTTGTTCTATGCCAGAACTTCTTTTCTGACTTTCCTATCTTACTCAACTTTTCTCTGTCTACTCACATGGTCGTCCGCTCGTCTGCAGACACACGCATTCTCTCTGTTCCTAATAAGACACGCACTAAAACATTTGATCAAAAGTATTGCTCTTTTTGTGCCCCCTAACAGTGGAATCCTATTCACAGAGTTCCAACCACTAAGGCCTTCAAGACTGCACTAAAACACACATCTCTTCAAACTTTATTTTTTAAAACGAAATTCAACAACAATAAAATATTTCTGTAAACGATTAACATAGTTTTTATGTACTGTAATGTCACTATATATTGTCTTTAGGATAATAATGTTTTACATTGAATGAATTGAAAATAATTATGTTATTACTATTTTGTGTAAATTTAAGCGCTGTGAGCCCGTTAGTTGCGTGTTTGGCACTTCGCTATAGAAACTATGACTATGTCCGTTCATTTGAACAGAACATGCGAAGGCCACTCGATGGATTTATAAAATATACTACGATAAATTAACATTAGTAATTTCAGTCGATGAGCTCCATACAGTCATAAACATTCCCTTCGAAAACTCACAAGTTCACGGCTGATAGCGTATCAATGAAGCATGACGCTGGACCGAGAATCGCTCAGTGGTCATACTCTTCCACGGCACACGAGCTCACGTTTAAAATCTCCTCCGCGTGATCACGCGAGATTTGTCTTTTCTGGTGAGCCGTTACGCAACAGACGTGAGACACGTTTGAACAATGAGCCCTTAAATAGTGCTGCACCAGTGGTTCTAAACTTGGAGCGGTGGGTTTGAGTCTTCATTTGTTTAAACATAACTTTTATTGTGCATTCTCGATTTTCTTTATTGTCAGAGTTTATCTTGCTTTTGAGTTTTGGAATATTTATATGTTATAGAGCACCCTGCCAGTTAGTACAATTTTCCATGTTTATCCAGCTATTTTGTACACATCGTCATTTTACAGCAATCTATATTGTACACATAGCCATTATACACCCATCTATTTTGTACACATTGCCGTTTTTACACCAAGCTATTTAGTACATATTTTTTTTAGATAAGTTTGTCTTACAGCCTTCATGCCATCTCGACACCATGTCGCGTCCTTCAAGCCATTTGTTTGTCTGATATCATGTCATTTATGGAGGTTCCTGTCATCCAAGACTTGTCATGATTTAAACAAAATTTTTCATTGGGACAGGCCCGTCATTTCAGGCACTCTTGAATTTCAGGTAAACAATTATTTCAGATGTCTATTCATTTCAGGCGTCTATTTCATCAGTTATTTCAGACGTTCATGTATTTTCCACGACCATTTATATCGGGCGTCATCTTTTAGACGTCCATTTATTTCAGACATCCATTTATTACAGACGTCCATTTATTTCAGACGTCCATGTATTTCAGACATCCATTTATTACAGACGTCCATTTATTACAGACGTCCATAAATTTTAGACGTCAATTTATTTCAGACGTCCATTTATTTCAGACGTCCATTTATTTCAGACGTCCATTTATTTCAGACGTCCATTTATTTCAGACTTCCATTTATTTCAGACATCCATTTATTTCAGACGTCCATTTATTTCAGATGTCCATGTATTTCAGACGTTCATTTATTTCAGGCAAACTTATTTTTTTTTACATTGCTTAATCCCCGTGTTTAAACTCTTTCTTACATAAATTTTCCAACCTACCCCCCCCCCCCCGCCTTTTTTCCTCATCATTACCGACATTGCATTCCTCGGTGCATGAGATTTGAGGAAAAACTGGGACGGGTGGCAGAGGCGTCACTAGGGTTGAGTCAAACAGTGTCATGGTGTCACCCTCTCACGACTTACCCCACAGACCTCCTTCGGGTGTGCCAGTGCCAAATGAAGGTAACGTGCAGACATTTAACCCGTGGTGTCATCCGTTGTGATGGTGTCATCCCTTGTGATGGTGTCATCCAATGTGATGGTGTCATCCGTTGTGATGGTGTCATCCCATGTGATGGTGTCATCCCTTGTGATGGTGTCATCCCTTGTGATGGTGTCATCCCTTGTGATGGTGTCATCCAATGTGATGGTGTCATCCGTTGTGATGGTGTCATCCCTTGTGATGGTGTCATCCCATGTGATGGTGTTATCCCTTGTGATGGTGTCATCCCTTGTGATGGTGTCATCCCTTGTGATGGTGTCATCCCTTGTGATGGTGTCATCCCTTGTGATGGTGTCACCCGGTGCGGTCCTCTTCTCTCGCACCCCCTAGTGACGCCTCTGCTTGGTGGGAAAGGGTTAAAGTAATAAAAGTAAAATCCGATGTTTCTAGAACTTGGCGGACTGTCGCCAGTGGGAAGTGCTTTTTAAGCAATTAAACCTAATTCTCTCCCCTGTTACTCCCGCGTCATTGATTTTTGTTAGGAGTCGCCATTAAACGCGACACTTTGTATTATCGTTCCCGTCTGCATGTAAATGAAATGACCGATTAGCATCAATTATACCTATCTTATTAAACAACATTTTTTTCTTCCTTTTTTTCCCCCACAAGGAACAACAACTCCTTCCTGAACCATGGAAAGGTAACTCAAGACAGAAGAATTGAAAGCTTCCTCCCAAGTGCTGGTTACCGGGCTGGTACTACTCTCACATTGCCGGTCTGTGAGACTTTCTTCGTCGAGACAAAAACAACAACAACATGTTTTTGTTGTTAGCAAAGAGACATCATTTATAAAAATATATAAAAAAAGTAAAATAATTTTTCAAATTTCAGATAAGTCTTGGAATATCAATTGTCACATTCTTGGTTTCGATGAAAATATTTTTTTTTACTATCTATAGTTGATAAAAAGAAAATTAGTTTTTTCGTTTTTTTTTTTGGTTTTTTTTTTTGTTTTTAACAAATATTTTCTAGACTTTATTCAGCGAAGAAAAATTGTCCAAGATGGGGTTTTACGTGGGAAATGTAGCAATCAATGCGGCTGATTCTATCTCGTGTTGCAAATTCAACCCTCCCCCCACATCCACGTCTAAAGTGTATTATTTAACAACCAAATACCGCTCGGGAAATTTAGTGAACGCGTATCTGTTTTATTATTCTAACTGTTGTTACAATTCCCCCCCTCCCCACATATTTCCTTGAAACAAAGAATGTTGTCATATGACAACTTCGTTCAAATTGGGAAATAATACCTGGGACTGCGATAAAATGTTTCAATATATCATTAGAGACACAATCGGTGTAAAAAAAAACAACAATTAATTATACTATAAAAATGAAAACGTTTCGGCAAATTTCTTCCTTCATAAATATACATGAAAAATTACACTAAGAAAACAACAAGGCAAGCCTTGAAATGGAACCCACAGGGAAAGCGAAAAATAAGCCGTCCAAGAAACACTAGGCGCTGAGAATCGGAGGCAGACATCAAGAGAATTGGCAGATCCTGGAGAAGCTGCCACAGGATAGAGATGCCTGGAGGTCTCTCGTAGGTGGCCTATGCAGACGCCGGAGATGATCGGTGGATGTACCTCAATTGCAAGAACACTCATCCATAGCACATGAAAACTGCTTTTAAAAGATGATATGTTTATAAATTGTGTCATGAGCACTAGTCGAAAAATGGAAAAGCTGTTTTTTTTTTGACGTAGCTTTTTGTCTTATCTTTTACAGACGCTCCTCACAGAAGATTATTGCGTAATACGCTTATTCATATTTAATGTCCATTCTTGCATTTTAATGAGAGTTTTAAATGTTAGAGGTACACATTTCGGACGGGGAGAACGAAAATTTATGTGTGTTTGTTCTTTGCATAGTGAATAAAGAAACGTGTTTTATTACTATGTCTATCTTTGTTGTGATATTTCCACTATAGAATGAATGACCTTATTTTAATACTACTACTTTGTCATTCTTTGTGTGGCTTATGGTCACAACCAGTAATATTAAAAACATTGAATCCCCACAGCGTTACCACCGAGGGTGGATCACTCCTCATCTATCTTGCTCCATTGTCAGCTCAAGTGTTATTTCCCCTTTCCCCGACTGCAGCCTATTAGCTCCCTTGGGGACACGTATATCACCACTTTACACAATATCACCAGTGTTGTTTGCGGAGTTAGTCGTGTACTTGTATGTCACGTGATCAATTTTAATTCAAGAAATAGAAACTGCGTAAAATGAGCCAACCCCTTCACAACCCCAACTCTATGCAAATGCACCTTGCGTGTATTAGATATGTCCTATAAAAATGGAAATTCCGGATCCTTAAAAAAATAAAATATTAACTTAATGTTTATGAATTCCTGTCCTCCCTTTGTTAAAGTAGCTAGAATACCTCTGATTAAATAAAACCACGCTATAAGCACATATTAATAAATGTAAACAATTGAAAACACATTTGAAAAATTAATTTTTAATAATGTAGGCTATTCAAGGATGAAATGGGGAACAACCTTGAAACGAAAACTCCTTTTGATCTCGGCACAATGTTATCAAATTTGAGTTTGTGCCACAAACAAAATTAAGGAAACTTATGAGAATCTGCATCTGCTCTTTCTGAAGCTCTAAGTCCATCCGGTTTTTTTTGTGTTTTTTTTTTTAGGTTGATTTGGATTAGAAGAGGAAATAATCTCGAAGGTAAAACGTTAAACGTTGCAATACGAGCCTCGTACTTTGTCGCAACATTTTTATGATTTGATATTTCACATTAATTTGAGTGAAAAATTAGCTGGTGCAAACATGGTTGTTAAAATCATTCCTGATCCTTCGACATAGTCCTGATGCCAGGGCCGACGCCAGGGGGTAGAATCCAGGAATTTATACAGGGGCCCCAACGGAAGGGGGGGCCCCGTTAGCCAAGGTTAATTTTTTTTAATGCTGATGCTGTACGCGTAGATATACATTGTGAAAATTATTCAAGTGACCTGAACAAAAGAGTTAAAAATTTAGCTTACATCTAAAATTTACGGAAAACTCTTCTGCTTAAGGTGACAGATTTCTAAAAAAAAATATAATTTAGTCATAAAAAAAAACTTCACATCTATGTCTTCCGGTGACTCGCTCACTTATTTGAATGGATTTTAAGATTGGAATTTTTTTTCTTCACTTTTACAACCCGGTGAGCTCTCAATGTCTTCAATACTTTTTTGTAATTTGTAGTTTTTGAAACCTTCAAAAATGAGTTAAGCATTGTATTTGATTGATTAAAGTCATCAACCTTGTCAGTTTAAACCTTGCTGGAAACTGGTAGAAGTTCCAAAACGTCACCAATCCCTCATCGTCATTTTAAAAAAAATGGAACTGATCGTTCTTCTATTTAGTCCACTTATAAAAACGTGATTAAAAATATTTTATTATTATTATTATTTACTTCTATTTATTTTCATACGAAACACATCATAAGCGCCCGCCCAACATTTTAATAGCTTGGAGATGTGCTCACGGGTTGAACTCGTTGGCACGTGAATATCAACAACAGCAGACGGACACATATGCAATATAGAGATACACTAAAAAGCGCATTAATTTGATAACGGTTCATTTAAATCGATCTGAAATTTTGAAACAGTGCATTGTCATCTAAGATATATCTGTGGTACAATTTTGAGATCTCTGGTACCATCAGAAATGGCTTAATTTTACGTTGGAAAAATTTAAAATTTCGCTGACAAACAGGAACGAAAGCAAGTTAATAAAAACGTGATAAAAAACAATAATAATAATTGTAAAAAATCTGGTTTGTTTTTAATATTGTTGTAACTTTAAAAATTATCTTTATTAATAAAAAAAAGTTATTGGCAAAATGGGTCAAAAGTTTTTAAAATTTTTTTGACATGTTTAAAAACAACAACAAAGTTTATCTAAATATAAGGGGCTTTAAAAAATCACTCTAAAAACGATAACTCGACTAGGTGTTTTGTCAAACAGATCAACGTAAAACATAAATGAATCGACACAAGTCTCGTTCTCAAAAGTGACGAGAAAAGAAACACTGGGAGAAAACAATTTAAATCCAGAATTATAATTACCAAGTGCCCAATTTTGTATACACAACGATGCTTATAAACCTAATATCTCTGCCAAATCTGAAGATATTTCCTTTCCATCAACATTCCGCCAGGAATAGCCACATACTGATGTAGTCAGTATGTTAGTGTATAAATACAGTATCCTACCTTACCATACTGATTTTACACTATTTAAATAACCCTAATAGTTAGGATGGGGCGCGTGGTCTAACGGTAGCGTGCTAGACTGTCAATCCGAGGCAAAAGAGAGCCACGGGCTCTAGCCTCGGTGCTTGGCAAGGCACCCGGGGCATTTTGCTAGTTAAACAATCGATTGCTCGTTAGTGGTTGCTTAATGAAATTTGTAAACACTACTTCACTTGCCCCATAGGCCGTCATGGCCTGAAAAGTTGGCATTATTATTTATTAATAGTTAGGCTGGAACTAGAACGCATCTTTAAAAAAATTACCACTTGCTACTCGTAATCACTGCATTGATATTATTGTACAGTTTTAAGTAAACCGTTGCATAGGCCTATCAGTCCTATCTCATTAATGTATTATTTCAATCCAGGCATCTGCTTTCGCTTTTTTCCTACTTGTAGTCAAACTTTTATTTGCGAGAAGGTTCAACTGTCCAAATAAGATATTGGTATTCATAAACGCAGCCAGCATTGTTACTGTCCGATAATCTACATTTCGGCCATTTTGCATATGCATTTCAAGGTTTTTGGCCTAGGAGGACCTCGGAAAAGGCTTTAGGCACGCGGTGGAGCCCACAGGGGCACACACGTAGCCAGTTTTCAGGGGCCCAACATTTCTAGCGACGGCCCTGCTGCTGCCCACAATTCAGATTTATGAACAAAACATTCAGGAGATACGCATTTCATGCTATTTTGACATCACATGTTTCACAAATTTTTTGAAAACTATTTTTAAATCTATTAAATTCTACTTAATATTTTTTTTTAAATTATTTTTTTAAATGTGTGACGTCACACATGGCCTGACACCCCGCACCTCACCTTGCCACAATTCCTTACACACCCCCCCCCTCCCTTTTTATCGTGACGCACTTTAAGGACGGCACCTGAAAGAAACTCTTTTTTTAAAATTGCCAAGTAATCAATTTCGACTCCACGCATTTGATTGGTGGACTGGGTTAATAAACCTCAACCAATCAGGTCGATTTATTTTTACACGTTCTCTGAACATCTCATCGGTCTGCCGTTTCACGCACAGCGAGTTGCCTCCCATTTGTTTCCAGACTCATTAATTATCTTTTCCCTTCATTTTCTTTTAAAAAGCCTTCCATCTAATTATTCCATAATGTGCGGGGCATGTCTGGTCACAATGTTCTCATTTATCCGTCTGGAACTCTCGATGATTTTCGGAGCAACTGGAAATCATATTATCACGTTGTAATGTTCAACAGGGCCGCGGTGATCTAAGTAGTAGCGCGCTGGACTGCCGAGTTCGGGCCTCGGTACTGGTATGGACTGAAAAAGGGGTTATTTTTATTATTATGTTCAACGATAGGGCTGGGGGTTGGTGGAGAGAGGATGTTTAACAAAAAAATCAAATGTATCTCATGACGTCACAAAGCACACAATTTTGTTTTAGTTTTGAAAAGAAAAAGATTGAGATTCAAATAAAAAATACATCTACTTTCGTTGACCTTGTATTGACAAGGTAATTATTAATATACAAATTTTTATAATTTTTTATTTGTTAAAGATCAATATAAATAATTAGCTGTCCCACCCGACCGTTCGTTCGTAAAAAGCTCTGGAAAAAAATTACTGCATAAAAAAAAATAATTAAAAATTAACTTTTTTTGAACTCTGCAAAAATTTGTTCAATATGGGGGTAAATGGTTAAAATAAAAATATATGAACTTTCTGTATTACATTAAAAATATTCTGTGTCTTTTTTCAAAATTAATAAATTTCGGCTGAAATACATTTATTTTGAAGACTTCCGTCATTTTTGACGGGTAAAATAAGAAGTAAAATAATATTTTTAAAAGCCTTTTTAATATTAAACAAGTATTAAAACTCGAATGAGTATTTAAGTGCAAATTCCAACAATTTTTATTTAAGGGAAACATTCTAAATTACATTAAAAGTCATTTAAAATCAATAATTTAAAACTAAATAAAACGTTCGCAATCTAAAAATTGCTTTTACAATTACGGGAGTCGATTGAAAAGAGATTTTTTAAAAATTCCTTCTTCAACATTTATCTAAATGCTGTTAGCTATCGTTTAGCGTTTGATTCAAACCGATGGATGTTATGTTTGGCGAGATATTCACAAAATCTGATAATGACCCATAGTGATTTAATGAGGCTCTCGGCAATTTTTATTTTATTTTTAAATCGTCTCATAGTAACCACAGGTCTGGCCACCCTAGCAATTGGCAATAGAGACGGCTGTAGAAGAAAAAAATACTTGTTTTATATAAGGATGCATGAAATAATAATAATAAAATGATAATTTATATAGCGCTGTATCCCAGCAAGGATCCGGGCTCACAGCGCTTTACATGGCGATAACAACACATATATTAATTAAATAAACATTCATATCATACTAACAACATAAATGAGAATAAGTTATACATCAGCTATGTTAATCATTTAAAGAAATGTTGTTTCATTAATTTTGAAAATAAATTTTGAAAAGATGTGGCTAAAGTGCAGTCTTGAAGGACTTAGTAGTTGAAATACTACTGATGTGTAATGGTAAAGAATTCCATTGTTTGGCTGCACAAAAAGAGAATGACCTTTCGCCAAATGTTTTAGTTCGTGTCTTAGGAACACAGAGAATGCGTGTTTCTGCAGAAGGGCGTAGCTGACGACTGGTGAGTAGACCGACAAAAGTTCAGCAAGATAAGAAGGGCATGAATGCAAGGATCTATTTAATGCCTACGTTATATATATATATATATATATATATATATNATATATATCATATATTGGTAGCCATTACATTTTTGTTTGTCAGTTACTTCAAACCGATCTCCTGGCCAAACACAAATTACGTGCCCGTCAAAAACATCGGGGAAGAGATGCGGCTTATTCTTATCAACACGTAGAATCGCCCTTAAAAAAGCAAAGAGAAGACTACAGTACCGTAATTTTAAGAGGGAAACAGATTAATTAAATAGAAAAAAGCAGATTTTATCAAATTTATGTTTGCCAAATTTATTTTTTATTTATTTATTTTTTTTAATTAAAAAAAAAAATAATAAATTTTAATTTAAAAGTATCAGCCCTTATCCCTAGGCCAGTCAGCCGAATAATTTTTTTTAAATTTCGACTTGCTGACATAATGTTTTGGGCTGATAAATGGATTAACCAGATATATCCGTAATTTGACATTTGAGGCTGATTGCGAAATATTCGGCTGAAATTCGCCTGAACCCTGGACAATGATGAAGTAGGCTAATATAACTTCAGCACACACACAAAAAAAAAAAAAATTGCAATGCTTAAAGAAAGTTTATTATTTTTAACAACATAAAAAAAAAAGTTTTATATGAAGTCCTACAGATACAGTGCATGAATGAATTCCACACATTCAGTTTCTGTTGGTCAACACCTGAAAGACACTTAGAATGTCAGTTTATAATAATTGTCATGAGTAAAAAATCGCTATGTAGTTTATCAGCTGTAAGAGTCGTTTGGTGTTTATTATCAAAACAACAATCGAAAACATGCACTCCACGAGTACAGATGATGATTATAAAGACGAGCCAGTTCAGTAAATTGTAGATACGAGGATGATGCAGCACAGCTACGCCAGAAAGCGAAGACATCATAAATATTTCAGAAGTACAATTAAGACATTACAAAATTTACGCTACAATTACAACGTAAAAAAACAAATATATTTCCCGTCCACACATAAACAAAACATAAAGACATATGTGGCACTAACAATACTTCATGAAAATCTGCAGTTTCTCAGACTTTTTAAAAACGTTGGGCTGGGGATGTGTTAATAGTGCCAAGTTTTTTTCTCCTATGACGTGTTGCTGGTGTCTTGTTGCGAATCAAGAGAAACAATTTAGGAGAACCCATATGAATCGTGATCTGTCTACTATATGGTTAATTTTCATAATCATTCAGATTCATATATATATATGCCCTTCTTTTCCTATCATTTTTTTCAGTTGTTGTCACCCTTTTTAACTCCCTTACATTTACTTCACCGTCGGCTCCCTCTTTCTCTTAGTCTGTCCGTCGGGTCGTCCGTCAGGGCGGCGGTAAAACTAAAGTAAAAAGTGACTAACTTTCCGTCACGTTATCGAGCTGAAATTTTGCACAAAGACTAGTGTCACCTAACAATGCATTATATCAAAATTTCAGATCGATCGAATGTTTTTACGGGTTGTTTTTTTTTTCATCAGTTCGTAGTGGTCGTTCCTTCACAACCCCCCCCCCCCCCCCCCCACGTGAATTGATTCTGTGTGTGATCCCCTCAGATCGTTATGTCAATGTTGACCGCCCTCTCGTCTCCTCTCCTACAATGTATATGTAAATAATTGTATCGCTTCTACGAGCGAACGAAGGAAATTTAATTGTTGAGTTTAGGGCACCCAGGAAGCCTTTATATGAGATTGTCAAAGACTTTAATATTTGGTACTAGAAATGTTTTTTGTATTTTTTAAATAAACAGTTTGAATCTATAAAAATAATAACAAATAATACTAAGTAAACAAACTAAATTTGTAGACACGGAATTTAGAATTCCAGAACTGAATTGCGCAAAAGTTGTTTCCAATGCTCTTATTAAACAAAGTTATTTAAAGACATGTTTTCTGTCAATATTCAATCGTAGATGCAGCAATACTAAAAATTTACAAATTTTTCTTAGTCAAGGAGATGTGGGTAAAAATTCACATATTTTTCTTAGTCAAGGAGATGTGTTTAAAAAATTTACATATTTTTCTTAGTCAAGGTGATGTGTTTAAAAAATTTACATATTTTTCTTAGTCCAGGAGATGTGTGAAAAAAATTTACGCCAAGTCAAACGCATCGACTTTTTTTTGTATATTTTAAAATGCTTTCATTGAATGCCGAACAGAATACTTTCCCTTCGTCAAACGTGTAATTGAAATCAACCTTCACTGAGCCGTTACATTGCTATTGAGTGTGTGCGTAAAGTAACCACTAAGCTAAATGGCATTAAAGATTATGTCCATCACCAAGGCATCTCACGAGTTTCCACGATAATAATGAACTCTATCGTTGAGATCTATCAAAGAGATCTGAGAAATAAATTAAAAAACAAATAGGAGATATTTTAAAATATTTTTGGTAGAGCCAATTTCTTTTGGGATGTTGGGGGTGTTGAGAGGGGGGAAATACTTGCCCATGTCAGGCTGGGCCTGTGAGGCAAGGATTGTATTTCCACGGCGCCTGGTATCTTTAAAGGACATGACTTTCAACGTCAGACGATAACATGAAATACGGCTACATTTATAGAGAGATCACGTTCCCATCAGAACCAAAGAATTCACAAGCTCTAGTATCACAAAGTCTTGTCTGTTAGCAACATGATGTCTTATCAGCAAATCTTCTCTGTTTCGACATACAGTCTGAATGCAAAGCCTACGTGACTTGATTTGTGCGTTTTTTTTTCATCTCACGCTAATGAACGTGCAGCATTTTTTCATCTCTGTGTTCATTGGGAGACTGTGGTACTTTACTGTGGTAATTTACTGTGGTACGTTTCTGTGGTACTTTACTGTGTTACTTTACTGTGTTACTTTACTGTGGTACTTTACTGTGGTACTTTACTGTGGTACATTTCTGTTTTACTTTACTGTGGTACTTTACTATGGTACGTTTCTGTTTTACTTTACTGTGGTACATTTCTGTTTTACTTTATTGTGGTACTTTACTGTGGTACTTTACTGTGGTATGTTTTGTTTTACTTTACTGTGGTAGATTTCTGTTTTACTTTACTGTGGTACTTTACTGTGGTACTTTGCTGTGGTACGTTTCTGTGGTACTTTACTGTGGTAATTTACTGTGGTACTTTACTGTGTTACTTTACTGTGGTACTTTTCTGTGGTACGTTTCTGTGGTACTTTACTGTGGTACTTTACTGTGGTACTTTACTATGGTACTTTACTGTGGTACTTTACTGTGGTACTTTACTGTGGTACTTTACTGTGGTAGTTTACTGTGTTACTTTACTGTGGTACTTTACTGTGGTACTATACTGTGGTAATTTACTGTGGTACTTTACTGTGGTACTTTACTGTGGTACTTTACCATGGTACTTTTCTGTAGTACTTTACTGTGGTAATTTACTGTGGTACTTTACTTTGGTACTTCACTATTATACTTTACTATTGTACTTTTCTGTGGTACTTTACTGTGGTACTTTACTGTGGTACTTTACTGTGGTACTTTACTGTGTTACTTTACTGTGTTACTTTACTGTGGTACTTTACTGTGGTACTTTACTGTGGTACTTTTCTGTGGTACTTTTCTGTGGTACTTTTCTGTGGTACTTTACTGTGGTACTTTACAGTGGTAATTTACTGTGGTACTTTACTGTGGTACTTTACTATTGTACTTTACTATTGTACTTTTCTGTGGTACTTTACTGTGGTACTTTACTGTAGTACTTTACTATGGTACTTTTCTGTAGTACTTTACTATGGTAATTTACTGTGGTACTTTACTGTGGTACTTTACTATTGTACTTTACTATTGTACTTTTCTGTGGTACTTTACTGTGGTACTTTACTGTGGTACTTTACTGTGTTACTTTACTGTGGTACTTTTCTGTGGTACTTTACTGTGGTGCTTTACTGTGGTACTTAACTGTGGTACTTTACTGTTGTACTTTACTGTGGTACTTTACAGTGGTAATTTACTGTGGTATTTTACTGTGGTACTTTACTATTGTACTTTACTATTGTACTTTTCTGTGGTACTTTACTGTGGTACTTTACTGTGGTACTTTTCTATTGTACTTTACTATTGTACTTTTCTGTGGTAATTTACTGTGGTACTTTACTGTGGTACTTTACTATTGTACTTTACTATTGTACTTTTCTGTGGTACTTTACTGTGGTACTTTACTGTGGTACTTTACTGTGGTACTTTACTGTGTTACTTTACTGTGGTACTTTACTGTGGTACTTTTCTGTGGTACTTTTCTGTGATACTTTACTGTGGTGCTTTACTGTGGTACTTTACTGTGGTACTTTACAGTGGTACTTTACTGTGGTACTTTACAGTGGTAATTTACTGTGGTACTTTACTGTGGTACTTTACTGTGGTACTTTACTGTGGTATGTTTCTGTTTTACTTAACTGTGGTACTTTACTGTGGTACTTTACTGTGGTATGTTTCTGTTTTACTTTACTGTGGTTCTTTACTGTGGTACTTTACTGTGGTATGTTTCTGTTTTACTTTACTGTGGTACTTTACTGTGGTACTTTACTGTGGTACTTTACTGTGGTAATTTACTGTGGTACTTTACTGTGGTATTTTCTGACAAATCGTTTACTTCTATACTCGTCCCTTAAGAACTTCTATGACCTCACCAACCGAATTTCTCCGACTCACTCGCCGGGGCGATGTTGTATACGATCTCAAACATTTCTCGTTAAGTTCTTTGAAATTGGCGGGCCAGTAAGTAACACAATGTGAGAACTCGATTGGTCAGACTGACCGTCCACTGATGTAAAGATGGCCACATCTCTATATTGATATAGTCCCCATTAATTGAAACGAGACGAGAACCGCTGTCTGAAACACCAGTACCATCTTATGACGTCATCGACCAGTTTACCGACTACAGCCTCACATGCACACATACACATGCACAGACACACACACATTTACACGTACACACACACACACACATAGACAGCTACTTTTAAATTGGTTTTGTTTTTAAGCAGCTTATCTTTTATCAACGGAAACATATGTGGATTAGGAGTCCTGGAAAAGGGGGGGGGGGAGAATGTACGGCCACCGAGTTTCTCGGCAAAGCCGAGAGTGAAACACTTATGAGAGTGAAACACTTATGAGAGTGAAGACTACAAGTGGAGAAGGTAGAAAGATTAGTCGTGTAATAAAAACCCCCCACAAAAATTCAATTTCACGCCAAGTGTGATGATCAGAAGTTTTCTCAGCCTTATTTAAGTTCATGCAGCTATTTTATGTATCAGTTGCGCTCAGATATCTCTAGCCATGTGCGTTGTATTTCAGCAACGATGATCGCTCCAGCGCCTGACTTCATGGTCGCCCATTCATCTTTAATTGAGGTCATGGAAGGCAATTTCATTTCTTTACACAGCACGACTAAACTTAAATCAAACTGATTTTAACTGAAATTGTGATTCTTTTTTTCAATTTAAGGTTATTATGTAGTTACTAGCCGACCCGCGTCGTTGCATACGCCGCTAATGATTTAGTGACGGGTGGAGACTTCCTGAAAAACACAGTTGTCCAAATGAGGTGGGTTTGGGCAAATCACTGTGAGTGAATGAAAAGAAGGAACTCTGGAGAGGGCAATATACAATTTTAAATGACTGAAAACAGGTTTTAGAAGATAGAGACCTATCTTTTTGAACGTTTGGCCCTGTGCTTTATTTATTGTCATGACAAACGCTACTCTAACAGGGAATTGTCTGCGCGTAAAGGTAAAGGGCACGAAGTCATGTTCGAAAAGAAAGTTGGAAATGAACGGGCACAAACACAAACATTTTTTTAAAAATTAAAAAAGTGATATCTTATCTAGGGCTTGAACGTACGACCCCCCGCTTGTTAGGCGAATGTAATAACCACTACACTACGAAATACTTGCTATTCTGTTGTCCTGAATGAAGAAAGTAATTGATCACAATTGAACGCATTGTTGGTCTCGATGACCCCACACCCTATGCACTAACTTTTCTTGCCAGCTGATTATTCTGTGGGGTTAGACAGCTTGCTTGGTGTCCGGCAGCTTGGTGTCCGACAGCTTGGTGTCCGCAGTTTGGTGTCCGGCATGGTTTAACCATAAGGAGAATTATATTTATAGATGATCAATGTTTGTTCTTAAGTACTAAGGTTCAATGTTCCCCGTGAAAAGTAATAAAGTTGCACAGCATCCATTTTTTGTGCAAAAGTGTACCCCTACAAACACACATATTATATTATCTTTATTAAAACTTGCTGCGCGGCGTCGAGTCGATATTTTCGCGGCCGGTTAGCCTCGCAGCTTTTTTAAGGGATGTTGATAATAAAGTCCAAAAACTTTAAAAATAGTCTTAACTGAAAAAACACCGTTTCTTTATCCACATTAATTGGGAAGCAATCAGTTGACATATCACCTTATGTTAGCACAACAGATCAGCAAATAATGTAACCAATATCAGTAAACGTGATCACAAAATGTATTTCTATTATAAAGAAGGTTCACGTGGCTCCGGTTATTCCTACGGTCGTGAGTTCGGATAATCATTGACGTTTGAGATACAACATAAGGATAAAACAATTTTTATTATCAATTTTGAATCATTTAGTAATTTTAAAAAAGTTGAATTGGTTTGGTTTGGAGGGGGGGGGCGGTGGCGTCCGTACAAATTAGCAGTCAAATGACCGTGTTCCCAACCTACAAGCCTAAAAATGAAAAGTCGAAGAATGGACACACCAGGACCAGTGAAATATTCTCTACACTCAAAAATGATTTACTGTTTACTCCAGCGACCGAAATACTGCCTGCCTTGAGCTTGGTTTCCAGGGCAGTCGTTAAAAAAATATATTTTAAAAATTAATCGCAACCAATCGCGTTGCACCCTCAAGAGTGCAGTGGAAAAAAAAGCGTTCACTCAGTCAGCTTTAAGGAGGATAACTCCTTTCTCTCTTTTTTTTTCCTAACTGATACAGGTCGTCTCCCCTCATTTGATGACTGCTCCGCGGGCTGCACAAAGGTCAGGGTCTCTTGAACAAATTTACTGACTGAAAGATATTCTCCCCTCCTTTCCAAACATCACATCTTTGTACGAAATGGATTCTGGGAAATTAGTTGAAGGGGGAGGGTGGCGTCAAGGCAGTGGCGGATCCATGTAGGAAACTCCACGATTCCTTTGTGAGTAAAACTTAATGGAAGATATCCCGACCGTGTACCTGGGGAGTCAGCCGGAACCACCAGGGTGGACCTCCGGGAGCGTCCCCAAGTCCTTAAAGAGGGGGCTACAAATTGAATTTTTCCGGGGAGACAGCTAAGAGCCCTAAGTCCTAAGTTCAAAACTTTCGATGTAATTCTGCAAAGGTTTGTCGACTAGAAAAATGCATGAATGTACGCACTAGACTATAAATATGTTTAGGTCGGACTTAAGTTTGGTGTTCCTTGTCTTTTAATGTGCTGAGAGAGGCTAATACCAAGAGAATGATACATGTAATATCAGTGGCGTAGCAAAGGAGGGGCAAGGGGGCAAATGTCCCGGGCGGCACTTTGCCAGGGTGGCAAATTCCTGGTCGTTAATTAGTGACTAAGAAAAATGTATAAGAAAGTCGAGCTTTGTATCGAAAAAAAAAAAAGAAATTAGACTAATACCAGAAATAAAATATCTATCCTAAGGCATGTGAACCTTTCAAACGTCAAAACTTCAAACTCCTTATTGGATATAAATTGTGCTGATACTAAAGCTACTGTCCTGAAAAGTACTTAAGTAGTGTGATATTTATTCACTAAAGTAGTGGTAACTTAAATGATTCTTAAAATTTGATCATCGCTCCTGTTGAGAAATCAAAACTTATTGTACGTGAAACTTGAGCCAAGCTCGGGGCGGCACATTGTGTGTTAAAGTGGGGGGGGGGGGCAGCTAATTCCTCGTTAATTGTCGTAAAAAATGAAAGGAGTTAAAATAAAGTTTATTAAAATAAAAGCAAAGATAAAAAAAATGCCAAGAAATAAAGAAACTTTATTATATATGTGAACATTTCAAACTTTACACTCCCTTATGAATCTTAAGCCTTCTATTACTAATGCTACTGAAGTGGAAAACAAAGGGGTTAAATTAGTGTACGAATATGACAATACGGTTTTGGTATATATAATTGATTCAAGTTTGATTTTAACTTAAATAAACTACTGGAAAAATTTGTTTGGGTGCTTACATGGTTTATTCTACCAAAGCATTATTATTTTATTTTAATGTTTTTTTATTTGAAGAATTAAAAAAAAACAATGAACAAAATTGTTTAATTAAAAGTTTGCACGCATATATCCAAACTTAGCAACCCATGAACAAAAGCATCAGAAATGGAATAAAAAAGAATTGACAAAGAACAACAAAAAGTCGTGAACGTAAAAAAAAAGTGCAGGACGTTTTTGTTAAAATTTTTAACATTATTAATACCGGGCCAGAGTAAATATTTTCACCAAACAAGTCCAGATATCGGATATGTTATGATCGATTGAAAAAAAAGAAGTAGACATTGTAGAATCTTTAAAATATTTCATTTAAGTAAAAGTGAAACTGCTTACATTTCTGAAATGATTTTTAATAAATGACAATCTTAAAATAATGGATTGCATGGGATCTTCATGCTTTAGTACTTCTTCTCTATGGCCGGAAAGTATACAGGCGTTTAAGAGAGACGCAATAACAAACTCACACTGTCAAATCTTGCTCAAATAGGTCATTAAATCTAATCCATTTACATGATAACCCAACTGAAACGAATTATCTATCTTAGTGCTCTAGGACATTGTTACGCATTCTTATTCATGCCAATAATCGTTTGGAATATCTACTTACTTTACAAGCAAGGCTTCAGAATAATACTATTAAGGATGCTTTGAAATTTGATACAATTTTATGTGGAGACACCATCCTTTAACTCGAATCTTCAAGTCAAAGCACCGGACAGCAAATTTTTGTTGATCCAAAAATATGTATCCATGTTATTTAGAAAAACAGTTGAGAATAAAGTTCTGTTTTGCCCTAAGATGAGATTACTGCAGAAATTAATGTGAGATTTTGGCAGGTATTAAAAATTTAGAAAACGTGTACAATTTTCGTACACTATACGGTCTGCTGGACTTTGAAATGTTGGCTTTAAATTAGAGTATTCAAAGGACAACTACTAACAAAGACTATTCTACTTCAAGGGTGAAAAAAGAATTAATGAATTCAACACCATATGATTTATAACAGTTTTTAAAAAAAAAGATATTCAGGCTGCAAGTTACCTTGCCTAAAATAATATAATTAATTTTAACATTGCCTACAATAGTCTTAAGTAATGCAAGGTCTTAAATTAGCTCCTCTGAAATTAAGTTAATGAAAAATTAATTACAAGCAATACCGATTACGCCAAAAGTTTCTAATCTATTGCTATTTCAATATTGGCTATTGAGGATGGCAAGGCCGAAAATATTTATTCACGAAAGAGGGTGCAATCAGGAAAAACAGAAAATTTTAATTTTACTAAAGAAATAAAGCTTTTCTTTTTATCTGTACTACAGTGTCATTATTACTTTCTACTAAAAACCATCTTTACTTCACAGCGTTAACATACTTTTCTGAGCATGGTGGGGGCGGCAAATTGTGGTACTGCCCCGGGCGGCACATACCCACGCTACGCCGCTGTGTAATATCTGATTTTAAAGTATTGAATCTAAGTCATCGTATGAAAATTTTAATGGATTAATTAATACAACTTGATTATCGTTCAACAGTGAGTAAAAATGACTTTTTAGAAAAATGATAATAATAAGACGAAAAGACAGTGGCTCCACGCCCTTGAGAACAAAGTTTTCCTTGCTGAAGTACCGCTTGCAGCCATTCGTTCAGCTCTATAGCAAATTTAGAGGGTGATTACTGGGGAATGTGATTTTGGTGAAGAATTTTATAACGCCCGTCCAGTCATTTGCCAGCAAAGCGATACTGAACGATCTGAGTAGAATCCGGTACCAGGTACAAAGATTTGTATGAGGCGCCCAAAGAATTGTATGAGGCGCCCAAAGATTTGTATGAGGCGCCCAAAGATTTGTATGAGACTCTCTTAGCACCAAACCCAAGCTGCCGTGGAAGTTATTGCAAAATATTGCTACTTTAAAACAAGGAGATGTAATGCATTTTAATTATTTTGTTAATAACAAATATTTTTTTCTAAAAGTGTNTAACAAATTTTTTTTTTTAAAAGTGGGGCGTTCTTTGGGGGGGGGGGGGAAGAGGGGAGGTCCCAAGATTTGTGACAGTTTTTGACAGGGGGAGGGGGGAGTTAAAAATGGTCAAAAATAGCGTGAAGGCCCCATTCGGAAATGACCAGCGATTAGTTTAAAACAAAGACCAACAAAAAAAGCATTCTTAAAGGGGTGCGCCAACGAACAACACGCACTGAAAGAGTGTTGTAAACCGTCAACGACATGTAGTCCGATGACTCGGCTCGACACTTCCGGTAAAAATGCATGCTGGGACCGAGGGTTAACACGTGGTGTCCATGGTCACGACATACGTCAACCATGTTTCAAGTAACAGCCAGCTAGCTAGCTCATGGGATGGCTATTTAGGTCACACGCTATTTCAAGTGTTAGCGTTCCGTCAGACGTTCTCTTACACACACACAACAAAATAAGCTATAGATACGAACAGCGGCGTAGCTTACGCTGCAGACTTGCTGATAGATGGTGCAAAGAACAAGGGAAAATAACGGCCACAAACAGCAACATGAAAAAATGAAAGCAACGCGATAGAACATCGGGGGGGGGGGGGGGGGACAACCGATCATTTTTGGTCTCGAGACATGCACACTGCGGTTGTTGTTACCTGGCCTCCCCCCGACCCTGCACCACTTTCGCTTGCCAACCATAAACTATGATTGGTCGACCCTAGTGAGGGCCATTCGTCATTCTTATTTGAACTCGGCCTGTGCTTGTTCTGGTAAATTATAAATATAGACGTTGAGGTGATTGGAAGAACTGTGTGATGATTTAGTGAACGTGATTGGAGGAAATATGAGCCATTTCTATAATGTAGGTGATTGGATTATATTATTGCTTTCGTTTTTCTCTCCCAAGTGTACGTGTTTACATTACGCGTAAAATAGGGTAATTCAGTCTTTAGTTGTTCCCCCTCACCACTATTTTGCTAAGACTCCAGCTGTCTTTGTGAACAATGTTTGTGTTTTCCCTGCAACTTGTTGGCAAAATGACAATCAATGACGTAGAAAACAGCTCAAACCAAAGATAACTAAAATAAATACAGCTTTGAGATGCTATTAATAGCACACGCGCGTGCGTTGTTGAATATTTCGTTTAAGTTTACGGAAATTCAAATTTTGACGTCATAGGTTATGAATTATAAAAAGGAGGCTTAATATTTTATTGTAAGGTGGGGGGAGGGTGGGGTGGCGGAGTTAACACTGATTGGGATTCTTATAAGTTATTTTAATCATGTTTAGCCAAGTAGTTACTTTGTGAGCTGATATACAGTGACACTCGGCCGTATCTTATTTATAGAATCTGTTCACCTTGTATCTTTTTAAAAAAATTATTGACTGATTGTTTTTAATTTAAAAAATTTGTTGTGTGGGGGTGGGGGTGGGGGTGTAATACTGAATTTGTTTATGGAGCACAACTTTATATTATTAAAATTCATAGAAAAATCTCTTACTGTAATTAATTGCTCATAGTAGCATATTTTATTGTAACAATTTTTCATATATAGTGTAACAATGTTAGTTGTTTTGACCCCGTTCTGTCTTGTAGGCGTTAATAAACCAACAATCTCTTGTACACAATAACCAGATTGAAGTCCTTGGTAAACACAAATAACTTTATCAATGCAGCAACTGAACGCACGTACACTTTCTACACATTAAAACTCATCATAACTTTCAAAGTGCCTCATACCATACCCTGATCTCTCTATGCATTCTGGGACTCTATCTTCCCTTCATCACGTGATATCCTTTCTACCAATCATCTTTCTTGCGTGACATTATGGTATGTTATTGTAATTAATGTTATAAGCTGAATGTATTATAGTGGTTAATGCTCATAGTAGTAACCCTTTTACCACCAACGGTCATTGTAACAGCTAAAAATATTCATTGTAAACTGGCCAGCTATCAATTTTAGGAACATGTCCATCTATCCACAAACTACTGACCACATCCTGCTTAAGGCCTCTAGGAGCCTTGATATCACAACATATAACCCACACCTGCCCAGCCCCCTTGGAGTTCAAATTTTAGGAAGACGTACTAGAAAACCTGACTCTCTACTCTCTTGTTTGTTTCTCCTCTGCACGTGTGATGTCATCGTAGTTTGTAGCCTCGAATCCATCAAGTGAGACAACTCCCACCTGGGTTTACCTGAGTTTCACCTGTCCCCCCCCCCGTGACCAGGACGGTCTTATCGTCCACCGTGTCCTACTACTCGCTGACCCCATTCCACATCTCGGCCTGAGGTCGTTTGTTTTACCCCGTCAATAACATGGCCTTTAGTTTCACGAACGTTCACACACGTAAAAGACGTAAAAGCCAGTCTAGTGACAGCTCAATGAGCTGTACCTTTGGTAAACTTCCACAAGAGTTGAGTAAGAATCACGCGACGGATATATTTAGCTGAAAAGGATTCCCCTCAGCGGGGAAAACCTCGCTGATAAGAGTAGGTCGACAAAAAGTAAACAAGCGCAGTGATAATACAAATATATATTTACATAGACCTAGTTTTTTTTTCACAATTTATGTTGTTGTATTTATTGTCACATAACATTAACTTTTAATTTTTCTTTTTAAGTTATGTTTATCTTGCTTAAGAAATTAATTAATGTTTCGAGTGTTTTTTTTCAGGAACATCGTTTGTGGGATTAAATGGTGGTATTTAAAGATGGAATTAGTTGGTGGTGGTTTGGTGATGGTGGTTTGGTGATGGTGGTTTGATGATTGTGGTTTGGTGATGGTGGTTTGGTGAATGTGGTTTGGTGATGGTGGTTTGGTGATGGTGGTTTGGTGATGGTGGTTTGGTGATGGTGGTTTGGTGATGGTGGTTTGGTGATTGTGGTTTGGTGATGGTGGTTTGATGATGGTGGTTTGGTGATGGTGGTTTGGTGATTGTGGTTTGGTGATGGTGGTTTGGTGATAGTGGTTTGGTGATTGTGGTTTGGTGATGGTGGTTTGGTGATGGTGGTTTGGTGATGGTGGTTTGGTGATTGAGGTTTGGTGATGGTGGTTTGGTGATGGTGGTTTGGTGATTGTGGTTTGGTGATGGTGGTTTGGGATTTTGGTTTGGTGATTGTGAGTTTGGTGATGTGAGTGTGATTGTGAGTTTGGTGATGTGA
>MUZC01000469.1:249980-280711 GCA_002072015.1 Radix auricularia | reverse complement strand
CCCTATAACTGTCTTATGGCCTTTAAAACAATTATCTTGTATTTTTATAATGTGCATTTATAGTTTTATCATCTTATGCGGCCTCTGTTATTACTGCTTACATAAATAGAGCATGCGAGGATAAAATTGTTCCCCACCTTTTACATTGTACTTCGTTTCAATTACAATTATTATTCATGCTTATTAAATGAAAAAAAAAAACATCATATGATTGACTAAATTAAGAGGCCGCCCATAAATGACGTCACGTGATTTCGGCTCATTTTTCACCCCCGCCCGCTCGTCAAACGGCGTAACGAAACGAAAACTTTTAGCCCCTTCCTCAAAGTGACGTGACGAAGTCCCACCCCCCTCCCCCATACAAGTGGTATTTTGTATTTGAAAATGAGCATGTTTAAAATCATTTTTTGGTGTGGTTTGTTTGGTCATTTAAATAGGTTTTTAGTTTAAGGTTGCACTCTAACAACGTAACACGTGTGAAACCACTTAAATCGTCATTGAATAAAGTTTGGATATTCATATTTTTCAGTGTAGCTCTTATTTATAGTTGCGCGTTTTGAATGACATCAAATGTGTGACCCCCCCCCGGTGCGTGACGTCATTTATGGGTGGACCCTAAAAGGGCGGCATTATTGGAGACCGCCCCGGGCGGCAAAAGCTCTAGTTACGCCACTGCCACTGCATGTATCCTACTAAATAAAGAATTTTAACATCGAATATGTTACTGTTTTGACATGGATAAAGTAAATGTCAATATTGAAAGAATAAGAATCCAAGGTCTTATGGTCGTGCCTACACTACAAGAAGAGGCATTACGCTAGAAAAACGAAGTGAACGACCCCTTGATCTATTAAAATTTATTCAGCAGTATAGATTGGACAATTCTGTAAATGTAACTTTGCTAAGAATTTTTTCAACAATTGCTGACGGTGTCGTTAGTTGCGAAAGAAGCTTCTCCAAACTGAAGTTGATAAAAAAAAAAGCTTCGTTCCACAATGTGAGATATAGGCCTAATATATAAGACTACAAAGTCTTGCAGTATTGTCCATAGGACAAAATATTACAAATTTATTAAAATTTTGAAAGCATAATACAGGATTTTTCTTCTATTAGTAAAGTAATGTATAAATATGTTTACATTCTAATGTATACGAAAAATCATGTATCTATAAATACAAAATAAAAGCATATTAAGTAGTAATATTTTTTGGGTGTAAATTTGGAATATGTTTTGTCTTCTGGAGCCCCATATTAAACATTTTAACGCAATTTGTAGATTGCAATTGTTTTGCTTAGCTTCTCCTCCTCCTTAACAACCCCAGTCGTCACACATATTATGTTACAGACGCTCCTTCTTTGCAGAAGATAATTGCGTCCTACGCTTATCCAGGGGCGTCGCTAGGGTTGGTGTCACCCGGGGCGGAAGCTCATGGTGTCACCCCTTCACGACTTTAGGGGATGTCCATAAATGACGTCACGCGAGGTTGCCGATTCCCCNTTGTCATTTAAATATGTATTTAGTGTAAGTCTTCACTCTAATATTATAACATGCGTGAAACCATTGAAAACGTCATTAAATAAATAGTATACAATCAAATATTTAAGTGGAACTTTATTTAAAGTTGCACGTTTTTTATGTAACGTTACATTTTTAAACACACCCTTCCCTCTTGTCACACATCGTCACAGATGCGGGACACCCTCCCCCTAGGCACGTGACGTCATTTATGCATGGCCCCAAATCCCTAGAACTCATCCTGTCTTCCAGTGGCAAATAATTTTAAAATTTTTGTCACCTTGTAACAATGTAAATCAGCACTTTCCTTCCCTTCAAGAGAGGTATTTTTATTTCTTTACCAACTTTGTATAACAGATAAACAGCTAAGTGGGGACCAATGTTCCCTCTAAGGTTTGCCGGTTGTTGTGCTAAATATTTGTTTTAAAAAAACACATTTTCAAAGTTTAAAAGAGTACCATTTTTTGTGTTCAAATTTTTGACATCTCACAAGAATACATGCACCAATTGGACCGATATACATTAAGTGACACATTTCTTTATCAAAATAATATATTAGATTATGTTAAAATAAACAAGAATTATAATTGTATATTTCTGTTCATCTGTTCATCATGCATAAATCAATGAAATGCCAACATACCCATAAGCCGCTAATCTATTCTGGGGCGATCTGGCGTCTGTCTTTCAACGAGATCCATATTTTATAGACTTCGTCAAGGTTGAGCCGATGTCCATCATTCTGACAAGATTTAATCCTCATAAGCAAGTCTAAATGTAACTCTTCCAACCTATTTCTATATTTTACTTTTATAGAATTCATTAGGCTACATCCACATTCGCAACCAGTGCTCGATGCAAGAAATGTGGCACAAATATCCAACAGAATGACAAAGTCGCTGAACTATTCTTCAGTCATGGCAAACTGGATGATGAATCACCTTGTCGAAAGTCTGCATCAACACACATTTTTTTTCTGCTAGCATTAATCATAAATTTAAATTGCGATACTGATCCATAAGTTTCTTAAAAATGACTTCATAGATTTTAAACAATGCTTTTTATTTAGAAACTAGGGCACCAAGTTCTACTTGTCAGAAATTAAATTTTGACGTGTCGACTAACGCTTACAACAATATACGCCTTAGCATCAAGTCGATTTCAAGAAAACGATAGTCCACGTGCCAACTCAGACATTCAACGAATTTGAGAATGGGACTATGTTTTCACCCTTACAGCCTGAAAACATTTTAGCGACCTCTACAGACCAATGTAAATTGTCACCAAGGTGCTCATGGCCTCTTAGGTTATTGGTCCTTCATTATACAAACTGGTATGCCTCCATGGTCGTTAGATTTTTTCCTTTGTAGCAGCCTGCTTAATTTGGCAAATTATCCAACTACTTCATGAATGACACTACGGAAAATATTTATTGACTATGACTATGGGTCATTATACAAACGGACCAGCTCTTCACAGTATTCAGTCTGTACTTGTATGATTCTCAACAATTTGAGCAACAATGCGTGTAAGGCAAAGTGCCGTGAAAGCCATCTGATTTCTGTGTCGTCTAAAAAAATCCTGCTCCAGGTGTCCAGCGCAAACTGAGTTGTCATTTCAAAGCCTTCCTTTCAACACACTATCACCCCAAAAACAACTCCCATTGTTTTGATTAAAATATCACACCGGCTTGTTCGTGGCATCAAAGTCTTTTTTGTAAGTTGTCTGCGAGTGATATTAAAGTATTTGTTCTGCTTCAAGGCTAGGCACCAATGTCAATTATTTTTTTTAAGGGAGTTTTTTATATTTTTCTTGTATTAACTTTAGACGAATGGGTTGAATTATATTGTTAGTGTCTGTTTGCTGTATGTTAGAAATGGAAGATACATTCTGGACATTTAAACTTGTTTTCATAACTGGATTTTAACAAAAGCTGCGACTGCGTCCCAGGTAGAATAAGAGATAAAAATGCTACTAACTTTTCTGGCAAAGGCGCAGAAATTCTAATTTTTTTTCACTATTGAAATTTGCGGCATGATAACTCAAAACTCCTGCGCGCAATCTGCAGATAGCTGCGCGGACGTGCAGCTTGAAGGGAACATTGGTAAGGATGGCAACTACGAACCGGAGGACTACCTATACATAAACATGCATATCTATGCTTGCACGCCTTTAAAAATATAAATAAAAAATATAATATTAACTCAAAGACATTGAATTCATAATTTTCCTCTAAAAATAACAACAACAAAACCCATCTTTTGATTTTTTAAAATAGAAAGATCGTATTCTTCGCCCCCCCCCCCCATCTGACGTGAAGGGAAGAGGGAGTGGGATCCGTCCATGATGTCAATACTTTAAAGCTTACTTTTAAAAAAAAAGATAATATCTTTTACAACAGAAGACACTGCCCTTTTTAAAAAAAAAAAAAAATATCTCTGGTGCGGCAGTTCCCTTAAAAAAAAACAAAAAAACTTTGTCGGTACGATTTTATTATTGTAAGTTAACTGATGAAGAGAGGGAGTGGGATTCGTCCATGATGTCAATAAAAGTTGCGGCGTTTAACGTATTTTTTTTATTGTTTCTTAATTTCTTTCTATATAAACAAATGTGTCTCTTTTTCTGACATAAAATGTAACACAGTAAAAATGTATCCTTTGGTGTCACCCCCTAATGGTGTCACCCGGGGCGGCCCGCCCCCCGCCCCCCTAGCGACGCCACTGCGCTTATCCGTGGTTTGTGTTAGTTCTGCATTCTTATTAAAGTATGAAATGATATAGTGTTGGCTTTCCTGGTTTCTGCAGGCAACCGAATCCACGCCTGAATTTCGGACGGGAATAACGAAACCTTGTTTGTCTTTGTTCTTGTAGGCATATACGGAATAAAAAAGGGTGTTTTTATCCTTATGTCTATCAGAGGGTTGTATTAAGTTATCTTTGTGTTGTATTTCTAAATTAGAATTAATTGCTTTTGTGTAATTACTACTTAACTCTTGGTTATTCTATCCTCTAGTGTTTCAAGGTTTAATGATTTAACTAATGGTGTTATCAGTGGCGTCACTAGGGGGTGCTGTGGGGACGCCCCCCCGGGTGACACCATCGGGGGGGGGGTGACATCAAAATGTAAAATTCTGTATGTTCCCTTTATTTGGTGTTGGAAAACTTGGACGAGTTCTATGGGTTAAGTCCTGAGGGGGTGACACCAACCATAGTGAGGCCATTGGTGTTATTCTTGCCAGTTTTGAATATTCTCCAGTAATGACTCTTGCAGCTCTTATTTGAATTTGTTCTAGTTTATCAATGTTTTCTTTGGTGGATGGGTCAAATTTTAGAACATGTTACAAAATTCACAAAGTCATTAAAATTTCTTACATTTTTTTTTAATAGTCCTATCTGCTTGAACATATCTGTAACATCTATTATGTGATGTTCACAAATCAACACACTTTTTAGCATAAGTATAACCACCTGGTCCTCCCCACAACAGAATTAGACCAAGGACAGTCGCTGCCAGGAGACAGGTTCATGTCAATTAATTCCACAGCTACACTGCTTATGTATTTTAAAGGCTGAAATGTTTGATGAGGTTGATTGGTTTATTGGTTGTACAAATAATAATTGATTAGAAATCATAAATCATCTATTCTCCTCATTGTTAACACAGAGAAACCTTGGTTCTGCACAGGGAAATAATAGCAGCAAGAAAAACATTTACACAGCCCTAAAAAAAACAATGAATGGTCAACAGAAAATTTGATAGCTTTATATAACTGGTTTCATGAAGTAATACAATACAATGGTAATACAAGAGTAGAGTGCCACCAGAACAGAGTTAGCAGAATAGTAGGAGGCCCCTGGCCCTGGAAGAGTCAGGAAACAGTGACAGAATGAGTCAGAATTTCATTGACAACAACATCTGCTAATAATACTAGTGAGGTTATGAACAGCTTCAAATAAACAAGCTACCAATCATTGCAAAAACAACAATGATGACAATAATCAAGTAAATGGAAAAGACGTAAACAAGGTAAGGGTTGAAAAGGGTTCTTTGCCGAATCATTTGCTATTTTGTTACGTCCTATCAGGCTAACCCTTACCTTGTTTACGTCTTTTCTATTTACTTTTTTTATAAGCCTGATTGCAGTCTCACCCCTCATTTTGTTGACAATAATCAAGAGAGCTTAAATATTATTCAAACATGTATCATCAAGACAGATAAAGAATGAAGTTGGTCTATGTTTTATTCTGATCTCTGTAAGAGGCATTGGTCCTGAATAAATGTGATAAGTTTTTATTTTGTGACCTAGGAAGACAATAAAGTCATTCAAACTCAGGTTAAGTTGGTTCAGATCATTTTTATTACTAGTCTGTTTATCACAGAGAAAAGATATTAAAGTATTTAAAGAAAGTCAAAGTAATTTATGTACCAGAAATGAATTTATAATATAATTCATTAATTATCATCAATAGAATGATATAGACTTTTTAAAATTACATTTATTTTAAAACATAAGTTTATTCAAGCCTTAATTGCCAATACTAATTCTTTTCAAAGAAACAACTTTCAAGGTGCCTGATATAAGAACATCCCTATTGCCAACCCAGACATGTGGTGTATTTGCTTTGACCAGAATATATTTATTTATTTAATAAATTTTTATAAATTATTGTTCAAATAAAATTTATTATTAACACATCAAATTTAATCTAATTAAATTTATTAAAAGTGACTTTAATTCAATATATAGTATGGCAAAAATTACTTTTCCTTCACCTAATTACATTTTAGGGACAAGGGGACAGAAAATGGTCTGAATTTTTATTTATTCCATGTTCTAGATTCCACTATGTCAAAATTTGCAATACACAAAATAATCAGATCAGTGAATTGTCTTGATCTGCCAATTTTAGGTATAACTATAAAAATAAACTGAACCCATAAAACTATTACTAGTGGCTTCCTAATGTTAACTTTGTTCCTACAGGTATAAAATGTTCTTTTACAGGCACTTAAAATAAGTTCAGAAAATTTTATATTTTATTATTCACATTAAATTATAGAGATTATCAACATTTTTCATGATTTACAGAAGACGCTGAGACTGATACTGATTGTAAACAGAAATAATGTTATACTAAACTAACTATAATGATAAAAGGATAATATATTAGTAATATTATTAGTAAAATTGTATATTTAAAAAATTTACCTTTTTTAAACATAAATCTGCTCATATAATAACAATTTTTTTTCACATTAAATAAATACATTATTTACATTTTGGAATACTTTGAGGGGTAAAGAAACAGACCTCATTTACCAGCCGTTGAAGACTTATAAAAAGCAGATCGAAATTTTCCTGGCAATCTAGCAGCAGTAAAATGTGAAACGCACGAGGATTAGATAACATCGTAACAGATATGATAACAGGGGTCAACATGAAAGACACTTTAAGTATAAAGATATCAGAAAAAGATTGAGCTCTAAAGGAATGAAAAGAATTTGACCACATCAAGATATGAAAGACAGGAAACCTTACCAACCATGAAAGCTGCAGAGGAATTACTGCTGTCTGTAACAAACAGTAGAAAAGTTTTAAAAGAATTATATTAAATAGAATGAATGGCAAGGTATACATGCAGATAACAGAACTTTCACAGAAGTGTCAAGAAAACTGATCAGAATCATTCAAAGTCCCCACACAAAAAATTACATGAAGCATTTCTGATGGTAGAACAAAGTTTTTAAATATTTTTAATTGTATTTATGAAAACCAAGTATAATACATTTAGTGTGGTCATTAATTTCCAAAGGGATCTAATAAAGAGCATTATTTATTATTTTTACATTATTATTAAACCATTAGTTCCTTGTTCTTCAATTAACTTGGTAAAGATTGCTATTTGTTTAGCTAAATAATTTTTTTAAAGTATTTAAAAATAATAACCTCTATTAATCTCCAGTAATTATTTTACAAATCAATCATGATTCATCATGAAAACATTTAATTAAAAATACATTTTCATGAATTGCGCTTGGGTGCCAGTCTATGTTTTGGATTATTTTGTTACTAGCCGACCTGCGTCGTAGCATACGCTGCTAATGATTTAATGACGGGTGAAGATTCCTGAAAAACACAGTTGTCCAAATGGGGGTGGGTTTGGACAAACGACTGTGGGTGAATGAAAAGAAGGAACTCTGGAGAGAGCAACATACAATTGTCTATGACTGAAAACAGGTTTGGAAGATACAGACACATCTTTTTGAACATTTGGCCCTGTGCTTTATTTATTGTCATGGCAAAGGCTAATCTAACAGGGAATTGTCTGCACATGCAGTTAAAGGGCAAATTTGAATCTGATGGAGTCAGGGATATCCGGGGAATAAGGACAGTTTGTGAGGTAGCCGCTGCGATAGTTTTACACTCCAGTACATTGCGTGAATGCTGGTAACAGTCATGGTGCTTTTGTTGGCCTGTCTTTGTAGCGCTCGTACTTCGTGACCCTCATGAAAGAAGACGACTTGTTGTTCTGGCAAATGAACTGGTTATCGTGTAATAACATGCACTTTTGAACTGTATTCGTTCAAACGCCAGATAGCCTCAGGAGCACTAACATACTAACACTAACATCAAGGAAAGTTTGTATTTCGTCATGTTGCAAAACACCATGGGCTGGCTCCTTCTGAAGTGCAATGGATGCAGCATCGTGTCCTTTGAATACATACTTATATAGATACTTGATACATTGAATGGACACGCACATTTCAACGTTAATGTGAGCACTGAATTTCTGAGAAAGCCAGGGATTGTAAGGTACTATCCAACAATTGATGCCGTATTTGCCAACGGCAGTTGTGCCCTGTCTACAGCGGTATATGGGGTACCCGTGTGTATTTTCTTGAGTCTCAGCATTGAAGTCCTTTTAGAAATTTTTGGTGCACTTGCCGTCTTTTATGCAAGGTGAGTTGGCATTGAGCTCGCCAGACGGACTATGTACCATGCATTTGGAAAAGTCGAGGGTGTATTTCGGGATTTGGAAGCTCAGCGCAGACTTATTTGTCTATGTCATCTTTGGTACTTATTTTGCACTGTGAATCAAGTGTTAGTGACATATGGCAATGAGGCAAGCCTCGTTTTTGGAACTCAATGACGAAAATGTATGTGACTACATTGCCGAAAATATTCCTCTCCAGAATGTCAGTTAGGAACTCCCTCAGTTTGATATGAAAGACACGGGCAACGGCATCAGGTCTGTGTTCTGGTCGCTCATGATGGGAAATGGCGTTAGAGATTTCCGGCCAAGCAGGATTGCAGGTGAATGTTAGGAATAAGTCAGGCTTTCCACATTTGTGGACAATAGCCATCGCGTCTTGTTGTATGTAGTGTGGACTGCCTGGGAAGAATGATCAACTGTCCAGGGCAAAGGTTATTGTCTTGTGCTTTCGAAGCAATAGCATCCATCAGTCCCCTGTATTGTTCTACGCGCAAATCTTGTTGATGGGAGCGTAGGTAATGTAAACGCGTCAACGACATATTGCTGGAAGAGTTTGCTGCTGGAATGTAAGATGCTGAATTCAGGTCTCATGGCAAGCCTGTAAGCATAAAATTGGAGTTGTGAGACTCGGGTTCTGTTCGCGGTTCGCTTTTCTTCAACATGTGTCAATTGTATGTGCCAGCCTGGATCTCTGTAAGGGAATAGCAGGGGATATACCATAAGGTCACAGTTCATATTGAGTAAAGAGATATGCTTGCAAGCATCTCCCCTTGGGAATAAGCAAATATCGTCTTGTGCAGGAGGTTCCCCATATTCCCCTACAAAGATAGCAGCAACATCATTTTGACAGGATGGCACGTTGTACCTTCTCATATCCAGAGTTGGATGTTCCATGAATACCATTCGTACAGCAGTAACAGGGTTACTATGAGTGATAATGTCTTGCAATTGCATGTAAGATTTAGCGAAGGGGTTAACCTGTAGTATCATTTTATCTAGTTGCAACAACAACATATCACTGCAAGCGCTGTTACAATCGGTTTGCAAACGTTGAGTGGTACCCTTAGCAAAATCAAAGATATACAGTTGACCGTATCGAGGGGGCTTGTTAGGATTGGTATACAAAGGAGAGACTTGATGATAAATTTGACCGTAGATTAGGATACGGCCCATGGCCAGGTGGTTGAGCGATGTGGATGCCCATTGATGCGAAAGCTATTGCACAGTTGTATTCCCTGATATGATCACAGACATGTCGGGACAGCATATTCTTGCCACTCAAGAGCTTTTGTAATAAAGGTGGAGTTTGGGATAGACACTTTGCCGTTAAGACAACACGTAGTATAATTTCTGGATTTGTTTACCTCTGATGGCCAATGAAGAGCATTGCATTAAGTACATAGTGTGGTAGGTGGTCCAATGTTTTGTTCCTCGATGGGAATGGCAGTGTATTCTTGAAACACAGCGGAAAGTTGAATGCAATGAATGTGCATGTGGTTTGCAAGAAAATGTGACTGTTTGAAAGAACGTTTGCAATGTACACACTCAAAGAATGTGTCATAAGGTGTGTTTTTTTATGTTTGTTGAGAAGTGATGATGTTGTGAACAATTCAATGCAGTATTGACACTGCAAGGATTTCATCAGAGCATGTGTTTTCAAATGGTTATTAAGATTTCTGCGTGCTTGAAACTGTTCTGTCGCAAATGCTGCAAAGAAATGTTGTTGAATGTGTTTTTACATGTACATGTTTAGTTTGTAAGTGCTTCTTGAGAGTGCGTGTTGTTTTGAAGCATTGCTGACAATGTTAACATTGCATCATTCGTTCCCTGGAGTGTGTTGAGATATCTCTGGAATCGGAAGGTTTTGGAACAAATGGTGCATTTAAAGTCCTGCGTAGAATGCGTTTGTTCTCTGGAGTGTTTTTTTAAATGTGCGTTGACTGTATTGAGCAAATGTTGCAATGAAAAAACGGCCTTTGTAAATGTTCATCAGTAACAGGAGAGTGGGAAGGTGACGTCACATCAGTGTGGAGATCACATGGGTGTGTAATGTTGGTACACATGCAGACAGATGGCACCAAAAGGTCATCAATTGTGTTTGTGACAGGTAAGAGAACTTCGTAATTGCCATGATCCGAAGGTCTGTTAAATAGCAAATATATGGAGAGATGTTGACCTGGATAGTAAACTCGAGGAGGGTCAAACGCGGACGTTTTCAGAAGTGAACAGTGATAGCAGCTGGAAGTATTTGTGTCATTGCCATAATTTCAGCCTGGCCATGATAAACGCCAGAAGTATTCATGTAGCGTATTGTCGAGCTAAGTGTATAACTGTGCTTCCGTAAGTAAGAGCAACGGACAGGGCGTCACCATAGTTATCCCAATGTTCGCAAACAAAGCTCACATCCATCTTACGATGTTCGAGAGCAACAGTTTCGTCGATGACGTTTTTCCAGAAATATGCGACTGATAGAAATAAACAGTTACCAGATGCAGGAATTTTGACCACATTGAAAGACCTGTTGACTGTATATGTGCAGCCGTGGCGATGGTTAGGAAACGAAGGGCAATACAAAAAAGACGGCAGCAAATTAGAGACCTGTTAGCAAACCAAACCAGCCAGAATCAAAGAGAACAATGGCTCAGACGACTGTAGGAGATACCAAAGCGGCTGAGAACACAGGAGCGATGAGGTACATACTGCTGCGGGTACACACAGTTGCGCATGCCTTGAGAGCCAGGGAGGGCGCCTAAAGTATTCATTTTATGAAAGTAATTGTTGAGGAGAGTGTGTGACTACTTTTCTGTCACTGAGCACAACGGAGAGCACAAAGTTAATATACCAATGTCGAGAAACAAAGCTTACAGCCATGTTGCAAAGTCATGTTCGAAAAGAAAGTGGGATATGGGCACAAACACAAACATTTTTAAAAATTAAAAAAGTTATGTCTTAGCTGGGGCTTGAACCTTAGACCTTCCGCGTGTTAGGCGAATGTAATAACCACTACACTACGAAATACATGCTATTCTGTTATTCTGATAGAACAAAGTAATTGACCTCAATCGAACGCATTGTTGGTCTCGATGACCCCTCCCCCTCTGCACTAACTTTTCTTGCCAGCTGATTTGTCAGTGGGGTTAGACAGCTTGGTGTCAGGCTGTTCATCTAGTATGCATGCCTATGGAATTGATATGATTGCAATAAAACTTGGTAAAATGTATGCATGTCCCTGAATGGAGGGACATAAATCAATAAGGCAATGGGATCCCACCAGTAAACGGAATGTTTACACAAGCCATTGTAAAAATGGATTGCGTGACTTATAAATATAAAACAAATTTATACTTGAATATGGTCCATCATTTTTTTACATTAAAAATGTATCAGCAGTGTGCAATCCAAGAAGACATCAACGAGAAAGCTCTTCTAGTATTTTTGCCTCTGCATCAGTTGTTTTGTTGCCTGCTTTATAAATTTACTGACACCCTATAAAATAACTTAAAATTTCTTTGACCTAGATTTCATTGTAACATATTTAAACAGCATTATAAGTTTACATTAAAACTGTGTGATATCTAAATATAATTAATTGTAAAAATGTAAGTTATTTTTTAAATAAACAATTTAACAATAAGCAACATGCTAATTCACATTGAATGAATATTTGCCCGCACATAGGCTCTAATGTGGCTTTGACAAATCGGGCAATTATAGAAAGCCATAGCACACTCCTGGCAGGACACAAGATGACCACATGGGAGGAATACAATCTTAACCTCTTTATCCATACAAATCTTGCAGATTAGGTTGTTACGAAGTGTACTGTTCTGGTCTTTCAGGTCCTCAATAGTACCTGAAATACATATTAAATAATAAGCTTTCAGGCTTTTTAAATGCATTTTTAACTCATAAAGTCGCAAAGCGTTGTAATGCGTCTATGCCCACTATCCTTAAAGCGTCCCTAGATACCACTCTTGTTAGAAATGAGATCTCGGAAAGTAAAAACTCTTCAGTGCTTGAAAATGATGTATTCGACTTCCGGCAATGGCGGCCGTTTTTTTTTTTTAAGAAGCGATTTTCCTATAATTTATTATAAAAATTATAGTTATAGTATTAAACTGCAGGTAAATATAGTATTTAACACAAAACAGTGTATCGGATGCGTAAAATAACCATTCTTAGCCTAAGAAATGAAGTCAGTATGACAATAATATTATAAATGGAATTTACTCAATTTAATTTCATAACAGTTGATCGTGATACAGGAAATCGTTACGGAAATGAGGCAGAAGTTTATTGAAAACCTTATGTGACTTTAAGAGTTAAATTTAAAAAAAGTAATACTTCACAGTCCAAAAATTTTAATACAGTTACTGTTTTGTGCATCACCACTTGGTACCTAATTATAAATTACAGTTCATTTTGATATTGTTAGGCTGATTTATTCTATCATTCCTTAATTCAAAGTTCAACGCAATTTACATTTTAAAAAAGTTTTATATCTAAAACTTGCATTCCCTGCACAAATAAGTGGGTATATTGATCATTTGATGGATATTAAGTTCACTGACAATTAAGGCTTTTAGCTATCATTCAACTACCTTCCAGATGAGGCAACGATTTTGTCTAGTCTGATTCAAATGTTAAGCTCTGTGTTTTAATATCATGGTTACAGACCATAACTTCAAATTAAAATATGTATCTAAAAAAATTCCAGAGATTTACCTGAATTTTCTGCTCTTGAGAGAGCTGGTGCACCCTGAGCCCCACTATCTGTTGCATCATGATTTTGTGTCAATTGGCTTAGGATAAGATCAGATGATAGTGTGATACCTTCCAGATAAATAGACAGAGATGTACAATCAAAACACAGTAAAAGTTTTGGGGAAAAAAAAAGATTTCTTATTCAGGAATTAACAAAGTAAACAAAAATGTTCCATCAAATCAGATGCCTTTGTCTAAAAATACTTCTAATTCTAAGATGGATTCATTCAATAGTGAAAAATGTAAATTTATTTTCTTTCTCTTCTTTTTTCCATTTAAGTGCAATCAAACTTTTGTTTAGTCTGGACAGAGAAACTGATGATTGTACATACTTTGATTCCTTAATATTTGTGCTGCATGAATGACTTCCTCCCTGGTATATCTCAATGTTGAGTTTGGTGATGTAATTTCATCAAGCAAAGATGCTACTGCAGCGTCATATTCAACTGAGCCTGCATCAAAAAGTTTTAATATCATAATACAATGTTCACATAAAATTGTGCAATGACAACAGTGTTAACAAGCAAAATTTTTTTTACACATAAGAGCTACAGCTTTAAGTATATAATATAAATGAATAACAGGGACCTTGGCTGGCTCCGTTTGTTGTTATTATTATTATTTTAATGTTAGCCAAAAAAAAATGCTCTCTTTTTATTTGGTTAATTTTAAAGAGCATTCAGTTTTCTTAACATTAGAGGTTCATTAAGCATAACATTAGGGGGTTTGAGCATGTTGTCATAATATTCCACTCCACTAACATCAAAACATCCTATAAACACTCATTTGTAATATTGGAAGCATCGTCATCTTTCATTTGTTACTAAAACATTATCATTATAACAAACAGTTACGCACTAATGACAATATAAATAGCAATAGATTCAATTTTGACAGAAAAATCATAAATCTTAAATAATGTCTTAACAATTTACTTTATAATTTATTGAGTTCAGTAAAACTGATTTTAAACATATTTTAGTGAGCTATTATAAATTTAAAATGTAAGTTTAACATGAAAAGCTAGAACTTAAACTTTTTTTTAAAAAATACACAACTGTTATACTATCTTTTTGATAATTTAGTGCTCATTTGACAGCCATTAGCTTCTAAAAAGATAAACCACAGATTCAGCCCCTAAATTGACTATTTGAATTGATCAAACAGCACTAACCATTGGATTCTTTCAAACCATGTCTATTCATTTCTTCCACAACCATAGCTAAAGTTATCTGTGCCTGAAATTTAAAAGATGATGATGATGATGACTAATTCAACATTGATAATGTTTATGGATTACTTTTTTTCTTTTATAAAAATGTATTTTGTTCTTACATAGATTGTATCATTTATAAACTAGTACCAATTTAATTAACACTTATATTTTACAGGAGCTTTCTGTTTATTGTTACACTCTATAATTTGATTAGCAATCCCTTATAATCATGAAATTATTTTTGTTGCGATGATACGTAGTTTATTATTTTTTTAAAAGAAATTTATTTAATGTGATATAATTAGGTCAAACTAAAATTAGTAAGTCCCTTTAAAAGGAGCAAAGTAAAAGCTCATATACAAAATGATTTGGCATTGTTTTAACAAATAAAAGACAATATACACAAATAATTGGTGTGAATTAGAATGTTAGTTGTATATTTCAGTTATGCCTTCATTAGTACAAATAAATAAGCAAAAGTATTTCAAAATAAACTTACATTATAGATTACGTTACATATCTAGCAAATACAAAAGACTTTATGTGCAAATTTTTTTTAAAAAGACAAACTATGTAATTTTAAAACGGTAAAATCATATCAATTCTGAAAATGAGTTTCTCATATAAGTCAAAATAATATTTCACAAAAACTAAAACATACTTACTCTGTTGGGGAAGTCAGTTTTGATAATCTGTACAATGTCAACGAAAGCCTGTCCCTTGTACTGTCGAATGTATCCACATTTGGGATACCAGCGGGCATGTTCTACAAATGGGTCATCTCCTTGTTCCCATTTTCTCAGTTCTTCACCACAGAAGAAGCATCTTCCACTGTCTCCATAACCTGCAGAAAATGTTCATATTAATCAATTATACTATGCTATTACACATTTTTTTAGAGAACACAATTAGCTTGCAATGTCTGTTATGCTATCATAATTATTGCTTTTAATGAAGACTAAGAGGCTGTTCATATAATATTTAAACCCTGAGGAAAAGGGGTTGGTTTGATTTAGGATATTTTTCAGACTGATGCATGTTGGGATGAGTCTCAACTGTAAGTCTCTGTACACATCAATTACTTTGTAATTTATGAAACAATTATAAATATCAACAACAAAATAACATGTGCTCAGATAGGAGGCTCATTGATATCAAACACAATTACTTTCTCAGGCAACAAGTCAAGACAATAATTGACACAGTAGCACTAGTTTGAACACACATGAATATTTAACAGATTGACGTAAGGCGCACTTAAACCTGCTGTGTGAAATTGAGAAGGAATTAATGCTTTCTTCTATAGAGCTAATACTTTCATCCTAAACTAGCATGCTCTTAGAGCTTTGATGTTTAATTGCTCTATCAAATACAAAAAACAGGAAGACAAGGAATTGGGGTAAGCACTGGTACTTATTTAGTTAAAAATGCTGTAAATACATTTTGAGAATTACCGTCATCTAATATTAACACTAAATGTAGTTATCAAAGATATTTACAAACCTTCATAGTAGAGTCCAGATTTCGCTACATCCTCCTTAGTGACAGGACTATCAACTGGCCACCCCTGGAAGGTTTCGATTCTCTTGGCCAGAATGGCATACTCTGGCTTCTTGGGTCTCTCATAGAATATTCCTAAATCTTGAAGATTTAAATCTCTCACTAAAGGAGTGGTTGTCTGGTGGTCAGGTTGGCTTGCTGGGTTGACAGTAGGGACTGACATGGGTATAAGGGGTATTGAGTAAATTTGGGAGTTTATGTTTGGGTGTAGGGAGCTATTCTGAAGGGGAGGGATAGAATTGGTCTGAGCAGAAACTGAACTTGATGTATATCTTGGAGCTTGAGAATTGGGAGGTTGACTTCTGGTTGAATTCAGCAAGTTCAACTGCTGTTGTTGATCAGAAGCTGCTGCTGATTCCTGGTCAGAGCTTGTCTCCCTTGAATAATTGAAGTTCTCTGCAAACAATTCCAATATACCAATAATTATTTTTGGGATGGAAGGCCAGTGTGCGGTATTAAGAATTATTCTCTTAACATGTAACTTCTCATATGAAGAGTACAAGGGAAAAAACGGCTATGTGACATTTTTGAAATATTTTTGTTATCCCCTTTATCTGATAGAGGATAAAAAAATAGAATGCTCTGAAAGAGGTTTTATTTTTAAAAATTATGTCTCTAACCCTATTAGATATTTAAATTTATTTCTTTAATTTATAAGAAATCAGTATGATTTTGAACTTTAATTCTTGAATATCCCAAAACTGCAAAAATATCACTTAGTTGTTTTTTCCTTGGTACTCTTCATATATGTATGTATATAATTCAAAGTAAGTATTATGTATATAAGTATGTATATTTGTCCTTTATAGCTGACTAAACCATTCATCAGATCTCAATGAAACTTAAGGAAATTGCTGAGTTTGCTTCTGGAATGGTTTTAGTGAAAAAAACATTTTGAACATTGACACGAATGGGGGCCCTAACTGTTTTTTTTTCTTATACGAACTGTATTAAAATTAGTTTAAGCTTTAGCTACTTGGAAAATGAATGGATCTTGACCAAATTTTGTACATACGTACCTTATAGCTGATAGCCCATATTAAAAAACCATAATGCGTTGAACCCCTAATGTACATTCCTTTGGGGCCAGGGGCCCAAAATCTTTATTTTTGTAAGCGTTTAACACTTTATTTCAAATATGATTTTACAAAACCTTGAAAGAAATTGAAAAATATATTTATTATGATTTAAATTGAAATAAACAGGTATTTTTAAGTCTCTTGCACTGATTTGGCCTGGGGGCCCTTAATGTCGCTTTTGCCTATAAAAGATATATACAAATTGTTTAAGCGTTAACGACTGGGAAAATGGATGAATCTTAACCAAACTTTGGTGTATAATGACTTGAAAACCCATATTAAAATTCTATGGTGCTTTGAATCTTCAATGTTTATCCCTTCGGGCCGGGGGTCACACATATGAATAAAGAAAAGCTAAAATTGAAAAAATAATTAAAAATAATCGAATCACTCACCAGCAAGTACATTGACTCTTGGTTGATTTCCAGTCACTGGGTTTGATAAGGGCTTTCTAGCATGCAGTTCTTTATCTTTATAAAGTGGAGGTTGAATAAGTGTGTCTTTCATTAGTTTGCATTGCTACATATTCATGCAGCTTAAAAAGAGCCATAGATTTATTTTTCACAAACTTTAAAAATAATTCTTTATGACCAGTACATTTGTTTAAAAATAATTAAATAAACTATTTTCCCAAATAAATTATTTAATTTGAAATTAAAGTAGGACTATTATTATAGTTTTGTTTCATTGCCTACTAATAAAATGATGCATTGGTAATTATAAATTCAACAGTTATATTATATAAAATAATTTCAATGTTTAGGGCAAAGATTAGAAGACACTGTTATTTCTATTTCCAAACAGTGACAACCATATAATACAATTAAAAAAAAAAACTTTTTACATGAAAATTTGTGCATATTTAATAAACCAATGCCCATTATGATTTTATAAGTAGAGACAGAGGGGCTTTCAAAATCTTTACCTCTCTGCTTCGAGTGAGGATTTACTTCTCCAGAGAATCTCCTGTCTCCTGAGAGTACAAAATTCATGAAATGTGTTAAAATAATTTTTGCCTGGAAACAAAAAGTAAAAACAATCCACTCAAATATGTGACTGTACTTGATGATAAGAATATGCACAAATAAAAAATGTTCTTTTCAACCTCTGCTAGATTTGGCTTTTTTTTTTAAAAATACTATTTGCAATTAATTATACTAAAATAACTAAACTATAGCTATACAAAATTGTTAGTGTCAACTAGAATTGCAAAAATCTTTCATTAACAAGTGAAAGATAAATTATAATAAAAGGTCAAAAAAGGTTTAAAAAGGCTGTAGGTAAGTTGCTATGTTTAAAAAAAATTACACAGAAGAAAGTCATACATTGGTTATATTTTAACTGAAGAGATAAATGTTTGCTTGCGCATCTGGAAGAGATCTTTGATATCACTGCTGCTCAAGTTCAGCTCAGTTCTATTGTGGGGTTTTCAAAGTGAATTTTAAAAACAATTCTGAACCAAACATTTCAATATTTTAATGCCGTTTGTTTTTGAGGATTTGTATATGTTATCTTTGGCTCTGGATTTCAACACAGCTAAGTTTTAATTGCTTTATATTCATTTTATTTGTATACTATTTGTTCGTTGAAAAAGGCTCTTGGCTGAAATGTTTTTATGTTTTGTCAGGCTTACTCATACCCTGTTTACATGTTATCCATCTACTAATCTTTTAGCCTGATTGCAGTCTCACCCCCATTTTAAAAAAAAAAAAGACAGGTTAACCATCCATTAGCAGCAGCATGGTATTTTTCCTTAGTTATTAAAACCCACAAGAGAATGTAAATAATTAGCAACACTGTTACCCTCTCTTGCGTAATATTCCATCAAGTTAGAGAATTTAAAAATGTATATGGTCCACTCCAAAAAATGGGAGTTTTAAATTAAAATTCTAAATACATGTTGCTAATAATTTGGATATAATTTTTAATTTTTTAACACTTCATTAATTTTTAAAAATTAAAACTTAACAAAAGGAGATGAAAAACAAAGAGTGAGGTCTGTGTCGAGGTATGAGAATCACTGATGGGAAATGTAGTGTCACTGTTGTGAACTGATGTGAGAGTGAGTTGAATTGTTGTGAGTTCTGGTCACTCATAAAAGGTCATGAGCAACAGATTGCCTATATATAATGTGTAGAGACAGACAAGAGCAAAAAGCATAGAGATCAAGATACCCAGAGAGACAAACAAAAAACCGATATGATCGATCGAGTGAGGATAGTTAGGGTCAACTGGACTAGGAGAGTCAGTCTTAATTATAATAATAACAAATATATTGTTAGAATATTATGTAGACATTTGGAGATATGAGTTGCAGCTATAACTATGTAGTGTAGGAGACCACCAAGTGATGTGGATATAATGTGTGTACAAGAGCCCTTGAATGACTAGATGCATTATACATGTGAATAAAGAACTTGTATTATAATATAATTGATGGAGTCAGGACTTGTTCTAAAATCCACAAAACAAGAATGTAACAGTCTGTATGTGCATTTATGCTAAGAATAGAATTAAGGGCTAAAAGTATGTTGGAAAAGGTTTATACGTGAAAGCTGTGATATTACACATGTCAGCCAGCATGCAGAGAGTGTTTACCACCCCTGAATTAAGTATAGGAGCCTGATTTTATTTAAATATACAATTAGACGCTTCAAGCTGGGACGTGGTGGTCGAGAGGTAGCGCTCTCGACTGTCATACCGATGGTCACGAGTTCGAATCCACACGAAAGTGAGGATTTGTTCTCGGGGCCTGAGGAGTCCCCGAGTCACCCAGCTCCGAATGGGTACCTAACTAGACAATAGTTAGGCGGCTGGGGTAATGCGTGGAACCCCTATAGCCGTGGCCTGTGACCGCTGCATCACTTGCCAACAGATCATCTCTCATGGTCTGTGGACGCAATTATCTTCTGCATAGAAGGAGCGTCTGTATATCTAAGATAAAATAAGCTGTATTGGGAGAATCAAATGGAAATGCTGGAATAAAATTGTGTTATGCCTGGTTAAAGAATTGTAGAGTGGTTTAGATCTTAAATATAATGTCAAAATATAAGGCTGCAGTTGAGAATATATTTTTTTAAAATTTAGTTTTCTCCATTAATGCAATCAGTTTCATAAATCAATTTATATCAAAACAAAAACAACAAAACAAGAGTAATACCATCCCCTTCTAAGGGACACCATTATCTTATGAAGACCAATGTCAAATGAATTTACTTATTTAATATTGTACTTTTTACTCACTCTGTGGTAATTGTTCTGTATCATTTCCATCTGGTGGATGTGTGTTCTTCTTCGGCAAGGACTTTGATTCTTGAGCTTGAAACTGACAGTCAACTAGAACAATCAAATATTAATTATCAAACATTTTGATCTCAGCTGTGGTTATTTTTATATTTCAGAATTTTGTTTAATTGAGCACATTGCTATGTTATTTACTTGAAAATGTATGGCGAAGCACATCTACTTTCAAATAGTAAGTGATAAAATGTTCAGCTCAGCTCTATTGTGCAGTGCAAATAAACATAGTGAATTTTAAACAATTCTGAGCCAAACATTTCAAGATTTTAAGACTGTTTCTTTTTGAGGAATTTCTAACTGTTAAACAAAAAAATCATTCATTAGCAGTAGCATGGTATTTTTCCTTAGTTATTAAAACCCACGAGTGAATTTAAATAATTAGCAAAACTCTTGCCATCTCTTGCGTAATATTCCTGTCAACTCAGCGAATTTAAAAAAAAATTTATGAGCCCAATTAGGAGTCAACAGTGATGTAAACTTTTTAAATGCCTTATCATTTTTCATTTATCAACTGGCTGGAATAATATATAAATCAAAGTTACAGTTAACCGGTCGAGATGCAACTTAGGACCGGTTAACCATTAACAACCTGAATCTAAACTATTATATATAAACATTATATCTGATATAACAGCAGTTGGGGAGTGAATAAAAGTGAACTGGATGCCCTGGCCTGCCATTGATAATTAGGGCTGTACCAGATTCAAATTTTTGAAATCTAGTTGGAGCTGAATTTGGACAAATTTTATGAAGTGAAACCTGAGCGGAGCGGGATTAATAAAAATGGCTGGATTCTGGATTTGTCAGGCCGAAATCTGGTAACCCCTTTTGATAATGATTAAAACTGTATAAACAAAAAATCTTTACAAAATGTTTATGTTATGAGTCACAACACTTACATATTCACTACCATAAGAAATTAATAATTCTTAACTATCTTTCACTAACCAGCATTGAAGATTGGTTGTCTCTGTAGAGATAGGTCATGGGAGCCGCTCTCCAAATGAGGCTCTCCACAAATAGTATCTGAAATCTACAGCCATAGTTTAATAACCAAACATGTTTCATCTCTTTTTTATCAGTAATCTTCTAATTCATTTCTCAATCCAACCTTACATCTTGATCTTATTGTATCTTGAGCTGCATATTTATTTTTTACTGACCATAGATATGTTAATAAAATAATTATTGATTAGATTTCATTATTATGCAATGGTGGCTGTCAATCACAGATAAATTATTTCGATCTTACCTATGAAACATGAGGCCTACTTTTAAATTATGAATAATTTATTGCATGATTTAATTATCAAATAAAGCTTAATGCAGTAACATGATACAATACATCACATTACATGATTCTCTAAAGGAAACAGTCACTCACTCAATCAAACTAATTTAAAAATTTAAAAAAATTTGAATTCTCAAAATCTGGACAAAATGAGATTTTAAAAATACTTTGATGATTATTGAGCTCCCCATGTCATTGTTATTTATTCTAATGTCACGTGAACAAAAACAATTGACTCATGAGAGTCAAGTGGTAAAGCTTATGGTCTCCTACATGTATTTTCACAATTTGATAAAATGCAAAACAATAAACTTATTTATAATATTTACAAGTTTCCCTTAAATAAGGTGAATCGCTGATTAGGCCATTAACTTGCCTATTATATGGTGCAATCGTAGAAAGGGGTAGAGAAAACTATTTTTACGTTATGCACAATCAACTGCTGAGTGACACACTTGGCCTTAGCACAAACAATACCCTGATTTAAATATTGCTTGCTCAATAGTCTTATTCAGATTATTTTTTAGCAGAAATTTGAATTGCAATCAGGTTAAGTATAAAGAAATGCATTTAAAAGGATAGGAGTAAGCCTTAAAAAAACAATTAACACCCATCACTAACATTTTGTTACTCTGTAAAGATTTCTTGCAGACATTGTTTTAGTGTCTTTTCTCAGGTTTCCTCCTACTTTTTAAAGAGTCCCAGCCATGACACAAATACTTATGACAATACAAAGACGATAAGAGATAAGTTTACATTTACCTCGGCCTCGGGCCTTGACCTAAGGTGAACACCCAGTTCAGTTAACTCCAGTGGGGGATCATTAGGATTGTTGATATGTATAGGTGGATCATTAATATCAAGGTCTTCATCCTCATCATTATTATCTTCTTCAGTGGGCTCGTAAACAGCCATGGTTGACCGAAAATTTAAAACCTGGATGAAACAGATCTGAAAGATTAACTCAATGAATTAGTGTCATACTTTTAGACCAGCCTTTAATATGGGCAACAGCTGGACTTTAAGGGAAAAATTACACAACATTACTCATCAAGTAAACAAAAAAATAAATTTTATATAGATCTATTGAAAGAAATTATGTTTTTAATTTATTCATTATTTTTAAAATCACAAACAAGGTTGAAGCATACACAGCTATTTTAAGTCAAGTAGTTTTTAAATTTCAGACCAAATTATTAGGCAAAAACTATTTTACGGTTTCAATTGATATTTTTTTTTAATGTTAACATTTTTTTAAAAAGCACACTACGGAGCATTTCAATGCATTTTAATTGTTATAAATAATTGTAATATTTTAATTTGATGATAAAAATGTAAATGAAAATATGAGATAGTTTAATTTTAGAACTAATATTTAAATGTCAAAAAATAAATAATTTCATGTTTGTGGCAATGCATTAATAAAGAAATGAAGAAGAGATTTTACAAAATATAGAATACGTTAATAAGAGTTAGAGAAAGGAAATTCAAATTGCTCAGAAACTATAACTTGATAATCCTGCAGTTTCTACACTTACATTATTTCACAGCGAAATTGAATTTTCTCGTGAGAACTTAAGTTTTTAATTTACTAAATGCTTTTTTATATGTTGTATGTTAGCTATTTCAGCGCTAATTTGTAAGTCTTATTAATTTCTAAGGTAATTTTTCCATAAATAAATATAATAGACAAACGTGATGCAACCATTTTGTTTATTTTATCACCCTTTCACAGTAAGATGCCAAATGATATTTTCTCACTTAAAAACAGAAAAAATATATAGCAAAATTTAGTGACAAAATAAAAAATGAAATTACCTTGAATATATTTATTTATCTTTTAATTACATTAAAATAGATGAATAATACTTTTCAAAAATATCTTCTGTCAGTAAATTTATTTTAGCATGGTAAATAAAAATCTGGTAAGCAGGGTGTTAGAAAAACAAAATGGATGTTTCATGACTGGATTTAAAATAAATTATATATTATAAAGTCAATAAAGAGGCAAAAAATTGTCTCAGAAATTATAAGACTTTGACTTACAAATTAGCACTGAAATAGCTAAAATACAATTATATATATATATATATTTATATATAAATATATATAAATCGGTGGTCGAGAGGTAGCGCACTCGACTGTCGTTCCAATGGTCATGAGTTCAAATGCACGCAAAGGCAAGGATTTGTTCCCGGGGCCTGAGGAGACCCAGAGTCACCCAGCTTCGAATGGGTACCTAACTAGACAATAGTTAGGCGGCTGGGGTAATGCGTGGAACCCCTATAGCCGTGGCCCGTGACCGCTGCATCACTTGCCAACAGATCATCTCTCATGGTCTGTGGACGCAATTATCTTCTGCATAGAAGGAGCGTCTGTATATCTAAGATAAGATAAGATNGGCCTGAGGAGTCCCCGAGTCACCCAGCTCCGAATGGGTACCTAACTAGACAATAGTTAGGCGGCTGGGGTAATGCGTGGAACCCCTATAGCCGTGGCCCGTGACCGCTGCATCACTTGCCAACAGATCATCTCTCATGGTCTGTGGACGCAATTATCTTCTGCATAGAAGGAGCGTCTGTATATCTAAGTTAAGTTAATATAATATATATATACTAGAGGCAAGTACCCGGCTTCGCACGGGTTTTAAATAAGGTTTTCTGTAGAAGTGTACTAAACTGTTTCTTTGCCTGAAGTAAAAAGGTACATTTATCTTAAAGCAATTTGATAGACAACATTTTTGGCAGTTTTATTTTGAGTGTGTACACAAAGATTTTCCTCTTTGCCCACTCTGGAGCAAGTCACATACAATTGCCCATGAGAAAAGCATAGTGTCTGCAAGTCTATGCCAGCAATCCCAAGAGACTGGTGCACCAGTTATGACTGCTTCATCTTCGTAGTGTACTTAACAACTTTCCAAATTTCCATTATTCCAAATAGCAGAATTAAAGATTTTTAGTTTTTATATAGCTTAAAACTACATTTGGGCATCCGGCTCCCAGTAAGTGTAATAAATATTTTTTTCGCACTTTACCATCGCAAAAGTGTACTCAACAACCTTCGAAATTTCATGCTTCCACCTACTCGGAAATAGAAGAATTAGCGGTTTTTAAATTTTTTAAAGCCCATGTTAGGAACAAACGTTTTTGGGCCCTCGGCCCCACATGAGCAGGAGTTTAAAATTCTTCTTCGTTAATTATCGTCGTGTCTCCTCAACGTCCTCAACAACTTCCCAAACTTGTATGCTTCTACCTTCATGGAAAATTAGAGAATACTTGATGAATCTGTTTTTATATAAGAAAAATACTTTTGGGCCCCGGTCCCCAGGGGAGTGAATTTTTTTTACTCCTCTTACCATCGCAGATGTGTATTCCTTAACTTCCTAAAGTTTCATGCTTCTACCTACACGGGAAATAGGAGAATTAGTGATTTTCAGTTTTTATATCGCTCATACAAAGAACAAAACTACATTTGGGGCTTGGCCCCTTTAGAGAGATAATTTAAATATTTTTTCCGCCGGTTACCATTGCGGATTGGAGATGGATTGGACACACCCTTCGGAAAGATAACAGCAGGGTGAGGCAGGCCTTAGATTGGAACCCCCAGACGCCAGGGAGGAAGACCCAAGCGTACATGGAGACGGAGCATGTTAGTTGAAGTGACTGGCAAGGGACCGTGCACAGTGGCGAGCTTTGACAGAGGTCCTATGTTCCACAAGGAACCCAAAGGACAAATGATGATGATGACCATTGCGGATGTGAACTCAACAATTTCCTAAAATGTTATGCATCTGCCTACTCGGGAAATAGGAGAATTGGTGATTTTCAATTTTTATATTGCCCATATAAGGAAAAAATCGATTTTTGGCACACGGCCCCATTTAAGTGGAAATTTTAAAAGAAACCTGTAATGACCGTGTCTCCATGTAATTTTGTGTACATGTACTAATTTCACATTATTTTGTTGTCTGGATTTTGTTGATACAGCTAATTTAAGGGGAAAAAACCCACCCTAAATGAGAATTTTTAAAGTTTTTTTCTCCATTTTTTTCGGGAGAGTGTGCTCAATAACTTCCAACAATTTCATGTCTTTATATACACTGAAAATTTTGAGAATTAGAGATGAGTCAGTTTTTGATACAAGAAAAAACTAAATTTACGCCCCCTGGCCCCCATGAGTGGGAATTTTAAAATTCTTTTTTGCAAATAAGTGGTGGGAGAGTGTACTTCACAATTTGCCAAAGTTTCATGCTTCTACCTACACGGGAATTAGGAGAATTAGTGATTTTCAGTTTTTATTTAGTCACATAGGGAAAAACTACATTTTGGGCCCCTGGACCCTTGAAAGAGATCATTTTAATATAATTTCGTCTGTTACCATTGTGGAAATGTAATAAACAATTTCCTAAAATTTCATGCATCTGCCTACTCTGGAAACAGGAGAATTTTCAATTTGTACATAGCCCATTTAAGTAAAAGACTTTTTTTGGGCCCCTGGCCCCACATGAACGGGAAATTTAAACGAAACCTGTTTAAGTTCCTTCATCATATAATGTTGTGTACGTGTACTAAATTTCATGTTATTTCATTGTCTTGATTTCCTAATATAGCTCATTTAAGGAAAAGTACATTTGGGCCCACGGCCTGGCATGAGTGAGAATTTTTAAAGTTTTTTCGCCTTTATTGCCAGAAGAGTCTGCTCAATGATTTCCAAAAGTTTCATGTTTTTACTGACATGGTAAATTGGAGAATTAGTGATGAGTTTGTTTCTAATATAAGAAAAAACAACATTTGGGCCCCCGGCCCCCAATGAGTGGGAAGTCTGAAATTCTTTTTCACAAATTAGCGTTAGGAGAGTGTACTTTACAACTTCCCAATGTTTCATTCTTCTACCTACACGGGAAATAGTAGAACGGGTGATTTCCAGCATTTATATAGTGTATATAAGTAAAAAAAACACTACATTTGGGCCCCCGGCGCCCCATGAGTGGGAAGTTTAAAATTGTTTCTCGCAAAACATCGTCGGGGTAGCTTACTTAACAACTTGCTCAAGTTTCATGCTGCTACCTATCCGTAAAATAGGATAATTAGTGATTTTTAGTTTTTATATATAGTTCATATAAGGGAAAAAACTAAATTTGGGCCCCCAGCCCCCAGAAAGAGGTAATTTAAATATATTTTTGCCTGTTACCATTGCAGAAGTTTACTCAACAATTTCCTAAAATTTCATGCTTCTGCCTCCTCGAGAAATAGAAAAATTGTTGATTTTCATTTTTTATATAGCTCAAATAAGGAAAAAAAAGTTGTTGGGCCCCCGGCGCCCATGAGTGTGAATTTATGGAACGAAACCTATTTAAGAACCTTCCCCATATAATTGTGTAAACGATTACTAAATTTCACTTTACTTGGTTGTCTGGATCTTGAGTTATTAGGGAACAGACAGACAGACAGACAGACAGACGGACAACAAATGCGTCTTATATATATATATATATATCCGAGCAAAATACCCGTGCTATGCTACGGGGTAGGCACAATAAGAGTAACTTTATTTAGTTTTGGGTCTCAAATTCTCCTTAAAAATTAATATAAACGGATCTGGAAATTAGGGTTGTGATAAATCAAACCCTTCTTAATAAAAACAAAGATAAGTGTGTCGAGAAAAATAAACATATTATTAGTTTAAATATTACCCATCAATTTTTGTATTTCTGCTTTAATATAGCAACATCATTATCATCCGTGACTCTACAGCCCATGTAGGGCCTTTACTTGCTCAACCACATCCTTCCATTCAGATCGATTGATGGCTTTCTTTCACCATGCTCGAACCCCTTTAATAACGTATGGTATATTCTCTACCAGAATAACAAATGTCGTTAACAGTTACAAAAAGATAACGGGCAAAGTTCACTTTCTTTTCACGTGAATCAAAACATGAAAACAATATCTTTCCACAGGATTTCTTTGGTTCTTAGAAATAGCTCGCTAAACACCCATTTCATTTATAGTCTAAGCATGAAATTAGTTCAAGACGAATAGGATATTTTTAGCCAGATAATATTTGTGAATATTGTGGCTTGGGGAGAGTAGAAAATATGGTTTACTTGTTTTAAAGGCACATGTTCCTTTAACGTGAATAAAAACATAAGAACAATGCTGCTTTTTAAGAAAATGGTGAGAAATTGATCTTCTTATAAATTTTATGTCAATCATTATATATTCCCGCACATTTTTTCTAATCGTAACAATTCACTTTATATCAATCTTTTTTCCCGTTGTAAACTATTCATCTAATAAACTCAAAACAGCTTGGCACAAAATGAATTGTTGTCAGTGTGTTTTTCGACATAACACGCACTTCCTTATGCTAGATCCTATGTATAAGTCGTAATACCCGTGATATTTCTTTACACTTGATATATTTACACCTTAAAGAACAGTTTTTACCCGAAGCGTATGTCATGCAACCGCATTGTTCGAGAAATGTACCCAATTTTTTAAATGGATTTTTCATCATTCGTTAGGTCTTAGAGTAAAATACATGTGTTAAGATTACTTTTTTCATTGGAAAAGCTCTCCAAAACATTATATCTATTTCTAGGCTAAGCATGCCCTTAGTCAAATGAATAGGATTTTTTTTGCGCCAGATACTTTACTTTAGTTATGCAAATAGTATTTTCTATTTGGTGGCTGGACACCTCGACCCCGGACAATTCGACCCCGGACGGTTCGACCCTGGCAGTTTGACCACAGGACGTTTTGTCCCCGGTCGTTTCGACTCCGGTCGGTTCGACCACGGAAGGTTCCACCCCGGGGTGATTCGATCCCGGACAATTCCGCCAAGGGACGTTTCGACCCTGAACGTTTCAACCCCTTTCTATCTACACCGTAGAAAATTATTATTATTTTTGTTTGTATATATCATTTTAAAAATACTGGTTGTCATGTTAGAGGCGCAACATTAGCAGACATAGAAATAACCAAATCACACACACATACGCGCATAGCCCCTCCCCCCCCCACACACACACAAACTTGAACCAATAGAAAACTCTAAAGTTTTAACCATAACACGTACCATAATATTGCATTATTCTAGCAATAAGTCTTTTTTTAAAATAAGCTTTTTCATTCATCTACCAATTAATCCACAACATCCATTCCTGTACTGTTTATTCATGACCTTTATTTAAGACGATTAGATTTATTTTTGATTGTGCTGTTTAATACTTATGTGATTGGGATGCGTAGGGTTGTGGAGGTTTTTGAATATTGTCTATTTGTTTAAAAAAATTACATTGAATCGCAAGGTTTGGGTTAAAATTTTACACTGCTGGTTTTCTTAATCTTTGCAAAAAGGACATTATCAGTGGCTAAGAAATAGTGCCACTCAGGGCTCGGAAATATTATAAACTCATGACCCAAGAAATGAAAAGCACCCTTCAAATTGTTCACAAAGTTGACCTCTTTATAAAAATTACATTTCCGCTTTTTAACCCTACTCTTGCAACAGTGTATTAACGCTTATACACTACCAATTTATTATTTAAAATCCCTGAGCGTTTACTTTAAATATGAATTTACTTAATGTCAGTTTATAATGAAATCGATCCATAACACTTACTTGTATTAAGTAAGCACCTAAGAGAAATACATCTTCCTCCTAATAAATATTTGCAATTGTTTTTATGATAAATCACTTGATAAATGCTTCAAAAGCGGTTCTGTGTTAAGTTTTCTATTAAGAAATTTCATTTTCTGTCATTTTTACTTGTTATAAGCCCGTATAAAATTTGCCTCTATCCGATTATATACATAGATGTATAAAATTTTATATTAAAATGTAAAATTGATATTTCGTCTGCAATTAAATAATTTCTTCACATTTATTTCTATAGTTATTTAACAGTGACTAAGAGAAATTAGTTCGACACATCTTCGTGTGATTTTATTATTGTAAAATACAATTAAAATGTTTAGAAAGGTTCCATTTTTTTTAAAAATAAAAATGCGCCAATTAGCCTCAATCTTACCCAATTACATATTATAACTATAAATAATGCAATTTCAATAGCGACTATACGTTCTTTTCACTGTTTATTTTCCATTGTGAAAATACTCATGCGAGTAATCGTCCAACTAATGCTCAAGGGCTCATTTCTTCTAAAATGAAACATAAAGTTAAACCACACACACATATGAAAACACTCTCACACATGCTTATTCACACACTCGGATTATCAACATAAAAAGTAAGATCAAATAAATTAATATAATAAAAGCTTCATGACGCCACTTCATTTTTTACGGCGCGCAAAACCACACGCAGGGGCGGATTAAGACTGCACGGGGCCCCTGGCTGCAATCAAACGGGGGCCCTATCCAGCCAGCGTCCCTTAAAATTTGATTGCTAACAGCTAATATAAGACCGTAACTAAATATTAATAATGAAAAAAGAAACGAACACGAAGAAATAACGGTTTAAAATGTTCGCAGGTGAGTTAAAAATTGAATGTGAAAAGAAAAACTTTTACATTCCACCGCTGGAAATCGAACCCGACACCATTTGCATCACAAGCCTATGCCCTTTCCACACGACCAGCAGAGCTTGTCTAAATTGAGAAACTTTAAAAATATAAACTATATTTTATACTACATTCTCCAAGTGAGCTAAGTTTTATAGATTATTAAGACTGTCAGGTCTGAATCGCGCAGTGTTAAGAAGTCGTAAGAAATTTCCCGAATCGTGTTTTTTTTAGCCAAACTTTTTAAAATGGGAATTTAGGAATTTATAAGGATTTTGCCTAACATATGGGAATTTTTGAGATTGACAATTTAAAAGAAAATAATTACATTCTTGGATGAAAATAAAATAATTTGAAACATGCTCATTTTCAAATAAGAAATACTTTTTTGTGTTGGTGCGAGGCTCTTTGACGTCATATTTGTTTATTTTTAGTGAGTCTAGGTTTTTTTATTTCGGATCTAGTTTTTTTTACCTGACGTTT
>MUZC01000469.1:154467-242367 GCA_002072015.1 Radix auricularia | reverse complement strand
AACAATGACAAACGAACGTCTGTCTGGATTGGCATTAATTTCAAATGAACGTGATCTAGATGAGCACGTTGACTTTGAATCAACGATAAATCGTTTCGCTCCACGTAGAAAGGAATTTAAATATGGCTCAGGGCTCTATATAAATTCGCATAAACTAAGTTTCTTTCTTAGATCAATAAATATACTACTGAATTAAAGATACGTTACTATTTTGAAAACATATCTGTTTATATTGTTTCTTCTGTTTGACTTGTTTGTTAATTTGGAAATTTTACTAAATTAGTAGGCTAATAATTAGTATTGAAAACGGCTGCGGATATTAACGATTAATTTCTCGACTAATCCTTAAAAATTTTAAGGATTAAATTATTTTTAACCATTAATCGACCCATCACTTAAAAATAATTTGAAGTCAAAAAGTCAACAACAATATTTTTCTTTTAAAAAATGCAGCTGATAAATAATTTCCTGAAGATTACACGAACATTTTGTTAATGGCAGTAATGGAGTTTGACTCTGAAACAGAAATGACGACAGTTGTTCTGATGAATTACTTCGTTACAAAATGGAGATGGAAGTTCTTGAATCCATTAATCCTGTACAATGGTGGAAAAATAATGAACACCGATATCCGATAAGGTCATTCCTTGCCAAGACCGTTTTGAGCATACCAGTTTAAGTTTTCTCAGTTCCATGTGAATGATTATTCAGCTCGGCTGGTTATATTGTCAATTAGATCCGCTCATCACTTGAACCAATTAATGTCAACACGCTTGTCTGTTTGCGTAGTTAGTGAAAAGTAGATATATAAAAGAGACATGCCAGTGTTATTTAGATTTTCAACAAGAACGTGAAATGAGTGTTACTTATGACATCATAAATTAAAATTTGTGGTTTTAATCGAAATTAACGATTAATTAATCGTTAATTTTTCAAACGTTAACAATTAAATTTAAATTAATCGTTAACAGCCCTAGTATTTACCCAATGCTCTGATATTAGTAAAATTTTGCGGCACCCCCTAAAATTCTCCTGGCCCCCCCACGCAGACAAAGCTAATCTAAATCCGCCACTGGCATTTATGGCATGGGCATGGTCAAACTTACTTAACTAATAATAATACTAATAACTAAAAACTATTACTAATACTAATACTATTACTATTAGACTAATACTAAAGAAAAATAGACTATAATTTTTTACTATATGATAATCTTAGAATCTATATAATATTATTAATATATAATTAATAATGAATAATAATGTTATATATGTCATGTTTATTCAATTGAATGAATGTATTTGTATTGTATTAATTGTGTACTGTACTGTTCACTGTACTCACACTGTAATTGTTATCTAAACTGTATGCTGTGCAGTGTGCAGCACAAGTGTGCATGCTGCATAGTATAGTTAGTTTCAAGAAATAAAAATTAGCAGTTAGTTGAGTTGGCAATCAGCGTTCGTTTTTAATTTTTATGACATTTATGACTTTGACTTCATTGACATGACTTTTGATAAATTTAATTCTTATGTATGACCAGTTAGTTACCTGTGTGACTGATTCACTCAAATTCAAACTCAATTTTACTGAGGTCTAGCACACCAATTGCTGCTATACTACTCAGGCTCGACTGCTCTACTGGACTACTAAAAACAAAATGGCCAAGTTTACAATGTATAAAAAATAGTAACACATGTTTTTGAAAAAACCCTATTACCGATAACGACGACAGTGCTTATATAATATATAAGTGTATATATTGCCACAATAAGGGTTTTATAGTGGATTATTGATTGGAATTCATTATATTAGTGTAAAACTTTATAAATTAATAGCATGATGAATTAATTTGTATTAATTAGGCCTACTATGTTTACTTATTGGGTTGGCAACACCACAGAAATCTCGTTTTTTTAAATTTAAATTATTTTATTAACAAAGTACAAAGATTTTAACATTCATAGAATCAATTACATATATTCTACTTCGATACTATTTTAGAAAAATTATGACATAAAAAAATTGGTTCCTAACTCCCGACTTCACTTCGAAAATTGACCTAATTTTAGTAAAAGACGAGAAATTTTCCGTGTATTTTGTATGCTAATTTTAAGGCACAAAAACATTATTTAAAAACATCATAATATAGCACTATTATATTATATCAATAGAAAGGTAAAATAGATTAATCAAGCACTTTTATAATATTTGTATTCTTATCTTATCTTTTATGTTACAGACGCTCCTTCTGTACAGAAGATTATTGCGTCCTACGTATTGCTATGGTTTGTGTTTAGTCCTGTATTCTTACTAGAGTTTTAAATGATGATAAAGTGGTGGCTTTCTTAGTTTCTTCAGGCAACCCAATCCACGCCCGAATACCGGACGGAAAGAAAGAAAACTTGTATGTGTTTGTTCTTGCATATGGAATAAGAAAGGTGTTTTTATCTTTATGTCTATCTGAGGGTTGTATTAAGTAATCGTTGTGTTGTATTTCTAAATTAGAATTAATTGCCTTGTGTATAATTACTAATTTACTCTTGGTTCTTCTATCCTCTATTGTTTCAAGGTTTAATTATTTAACTAATGGTGTTACTCTTGTAAGTTTTGAATATTCTCCAGTAATGTCAGTAATGAATCTGGCAGCTCTTTTTTGGATTTGTTCTAACTTATCAATATTTTCTTTGGGGGATTGGTCCCATACAGAAGATGCATATTCTAGTATAGGTCTCACCAGGGTGAGGTAGCATTTTAGTTTTATATCTTTGTTACATTAGTAAAAGTTTCTTTTTATAAAGCCTAAGGTTTTATTTGATTTTTACAGTACGTTTCTTCAGTGGCGTCACTAGGGGGGGCGGGGGGGGGGGGCGCCCGGGTATCACCATTAGGGGGTTGACACCAAAGCCTAAAATTTTACTGTTGATTTTATGTCAGAAAAAAAAAAGACACATTTTCTTCATCTAGTAAGGAATACATTGGAATTACGTTAAAAGCGAAAAAATATTTTAAAAAATCAGTTAACTTGCAATAATAAAACAGTCCCAAAACACAAACTAAATAAAACAAATTATGGGGGGAAAAAAGAAACAGTGGCACCAGAGAGATCTTCAAAAACTCTGGCGGTGTGTTCTGTTTTTAAAGATAACAAGGAAACTGAGCTTTGAAGTATTGACAACGTGGACGAATCGCACCCCCTCTTCTCTCCACCACAGAGGGGTGGGGGCGTAAAATGATTTTTCTATTATTTTTTAAAAGGGTTTTCTTTGTTGTTATTTTTAGATGAAAGTTATGAATTTAATGTTTTTGAGGGTAAAATTAAAAAAAAACAACAAATATTTGTTAAAGGCGTGCAAGCATAGATATCCATGTTTATATAACATAGGTAGTCCGGTTCGTAGGTCCCATCCCTATCAATGTTCCTTTTAAGTTTTGACTTACCGCGCAGAAAATTTCAATAGGTAAAAAATTAGAATTTCTGCGCCTTTGTCATGAAAGTTGGTAGCGACTTTATTTCTTATTCTACCTGGAAGTCTGTCACATCATTTGTTAAATTCAATTAAGAAAACAAGTATAAATGTCCAGAATCTATCTTCCATCTCTCACACACTGCAAACAGACTTTAGCAACATCATTCAATTAATTTGTCTAACGATAATACAAGAAAAATATCAAACACTCCCTTTAAAATAATAAAAATATTTGACATTGATTACTACTAGCCTTGGAGCAGAACAAAGATTTTGATATCACTTGCCGACAGCTTACAAAAAAGACTTTGATGTCACGAACAAGCCGGTGTAATATTCAGGGGCGTCACTAGGGTTGGTGTCACCCGGGGCGGAAGCTCATGGTGTCACCACTTCACGACTTAAGGAGACGTCCATAAATGACGTCACGCGAGGTTNAAGCCGTATTTTCTAAATAAAAATTATCAAGTGGCAAGTTATTTTTTGTCATTTAAAAATGTATTTAATGTAAGTCTGCACTCTAATATCATAGCACTCGTGAAACCATAGAAAACGTCATTAAATATTAAACGTCAATCAAATATTTAAGTGGAACTTTATTTAAAGTTGCACGTTTTTTGATGAAACGTTATATTTTTAAACACACCCCTCCCTCTTGGCACACATCGTCACAGATGCGGGACACCCTCCCCCTAGGCACGTGACGTCATTTATGCATGGCCCCAAATCCCTAGAACTCATCCTGTCTTCCAGTGGCAAATAAAGGGAACATACATAATTTTAAATTTTTGTCACCTTGTAACACTGTAAATCAGCACTTTCCTTCCCTTCAAGGGAGGTATTTTTATTTCTTTACCACATGAAAAAAAAAAAACTTTGTATAACAGATAAACAGCTAAGTGGGGATCAATGTTCCCTATAAGGTTTGCCGGTTGTTGTGCTAAATATTTTTTTTAAACACATGTTCAAAGTTTAACAGAGTACCATTTTTAGTGTTCAAATTTTTGACATCTAAAAAAATACATGCACCGATTGGACCGATGTACATTAAGTGACACATTTCTTTATGAAAATAATATATTAGATTATATTAAAATAAACAAAAATTATAAATGTATATTTCTGTTTATCTGTTCAACGATATTTATCATGCATAAATCAACGAAATGCCAACATACCCATAAGCCGCTAATCTATTCTGCGGCATTTTGAACTTTACATAAAAGTATCTATTATTACCATGCACAAATGAGAAAGTTGCTCTGATTGGCTACACCTCCTGGTTATTTATTTTAAAACTCATTTTTACTGTGGCCTCTTATGTTTCTAGTTACTAAAGGATACACAGTATCACTTTTTAAACAAAAATAAGCACATGAACTAAATGAAGTTATTGAAAATAAAGTAGAAATCGATACATTATCAAGTCATCAAGGTAGAAGTGAAGAAAAGTTATGCTTTGATATCACTTAATTTACTATCAACCCAGTAACTCTGAGTAACAATTTTGTAATTACTACACTACTATTACCAGTAGAAATTCAATGAGTCTCTTCTTTGTCATCCAAGAATTCTTTTTACCTTTTATCACCTATTTTATAAATGTCCATGACAAAATATGATTAAATTATTAAATAAAGGTTTTTGATAAAAAAATTAAAATTGAACAAAGTTTAATGTTTATATTAAATCTATTTATTACATGAATAACCAAATTTTAAACAAAGATTCATAAATTGTTTTTTTTTTACAAAAATTGTTGGCATTAAGCAACTTTGTAACGTACAGAATTCATAAACTGTTTTTGCAGAATTATTGTTAGCATATAATTTTTTTTAAAAAGAAAGAAATACAGTGATAAATACTAGCTTTTAGTTTGTTAATATAAGGATTATATTTACTAAAACTATTGGAAACAACCAAATTTATATTTACAAAAAACTCATCATCCCTCCTACCTTCCCTATTAAAGAATAATATTAACAGAGAGCAAACAAATCATGCATTTGTCTTTATTTTACAACACCTGTGAGTGTAAGGAATCTTTTGGACATCATCCTTGTGTGTGTTTTCTAGTGATTTTTCTCTTTAAAATCTCTTCACATTTTACTACTATTCAGTATTCTTAAAGCACTAAAAGAAATTATTATTAAACAAGTCTAAGTCTAAAAGTTACACTTAAAATACAAATCCACCCTTCTCCCCTAGTTTGGGCTACCTAATGAAACTGAAATCAAAATAATTCCATAAAAATTAAAATAACTTCCTTGAATCAATAAAATGATTTTTAAAACATTTTTTTCCCTTAAGTTTTCTGGAATATAGTAAAAAGTTGTCGTTCAAGTCTAGAACTATGCTTAGTACTTGCAGCTGCTTGTCAAAACAAATCATTAAATAGATTAAACTTTAATTTCATTGTTAGGCAGGATCAAGCACTACATGGGCTGTAGAGTCACAGGGATAGGTGGAAAATTTCATAGTTAAAGTGGGATGTGGACTGCAAGAAAGCTCCTGTCATCAAAGAAACATAAACAAGAAGAAATAACATTGAAAAATTACAACATTACATAATATTTAAAAAGGAGTTATTCCATTTCAACAACAAGCAACTGGCTGATTCAGATTGAATGAATATTTGCCCGCACATAAGCCCTGATGTGGCTTCGACAAATTGGGCAATCATGGAAAGCCACAGCACACTCTTGGCAGGACACAAGATGACCACATGGGAGGAATACAATCTTAACCTCTTTATCCATACAAATCTTGCAGATTAGGTTGTTACGAAGTGTACTGTTCTGGTCTTTCAGTTCCTCAATAGTACCTAAAATATATTAATTAATAATACTTAAGCCTTTGGGCTTTTAATGTTAAAAGTCATTAAATAGGCCATTTGTTTGATGATGAATATCAACAAGGTGATAATGGTTTAAAAATAACAACAAATGGCAAAAAGTGTAATAAAGATTACAACACGGCTCGCATCTTAGTTTAGCCAATGAAGGCTTGGTGACATCAAAGTAGAGTAACTTTCATGTCACCACAACTCATCTGGTGTTAGGTACTCCCTCAATTTTTACTGTATTAATAATAATTACAGTTCTTATCATTTAATTTCACATTAGGTTACGATATTTTATTCTATTATTTCTTAATTGCAACTACAAGTAGATTTAACAGGGAATCTTTACCATTTATGACTTGACCCTCTTTGTACAATACAGATGGAATACTTAGAAAAGTACAGGATATGAAGACTAAAGATAATTAAGGCTTTTAGTTATCATTCGGTTACCATAAAGACCACGTCATGTGTGTGTGTCTGTCTAGTCCGATTCAAATATGAAGCTCTGTGTTTTAATATCTTAAATAATAATCCATCAGAGATTTACCTGAATTGTCCACTGCTGAGGAAGCTGTTGCACCCCGAGCCCCCCTATCTGTAGTGTCATGCTTTTGTGTTAATTGGCTTAGGATAAGATCAGATGACGGTGCAATGCCTGTCAAATAAATAGGAATAGGAGAACAATTAAACTACTTTAAAACTTGTAGAAAAAATATACTACATCTTGGAATTTACAAAATTCATCAAAATTTTCCAATACTTCCTTAAATTCCTTAAATTATGAAAAATAAAAACTAATTGTTAGCTATTTTCTTTTCGTAAGGTGCATTTCTATTTATTTAGACTGCATTTAAAAAATGCTGATTGTACATACTTTGGTTCCTTAATATTTGTGCTGCATGAATGACTTCCTCCCTGGTATATCTCAATGTTGAGTTTGGTGATGAAATTTCATCAAGCAAAGATGCTACTGCAGCGTCATATTCAACTGGGTCTTCATCAAATGCTGTCAATATCATAATAAAGTGTACACATAAAAATTGTGTACGACAATGCAACATAATTATTTATGACAAAACAGTTTTTATTCATAAGAGCTATAGTCTTAAGTGTATTATCAGAGCAGTTTTGCACTAATGACAAAAAATATCTTCTGTAATAATAAAAGGCAGTTGTCAGTCCGGTCCTTGATAGCGATTGGTCCCTCAAACTCCTACAGCCAATGACAAGTGTAGAAAAATTAAATCTCATTTACATATTGAACAAATTAACTCGGACGTTCAAAACGAGTTATTTTTGGTGCAGTATTTTGTTCATTGTTCTGTATTGTGTTCCTATCTTGAAGTGTGTCACTGCTGCTAATCCTAGACAACATGCCACCAAAACGACAGCGGAACGTCATTGGATAGGCTTTATTTCTCATATTATAGTCAAATATAGCAATAGACAGCAGCACAGCGTGGGTATGTGCTACCCCCAGGCAGAACCCAAATTTGCCACAAACTACCCCCCTCCCAAAAAAAAAAAATATAACTGTTGATGTTATATAGAAAACTTAGTTTTATTAGAAAGTAATAATAAGGAAAGTGAATATTTTTTGTTAGAAATAAAAAGAAAAGATTTCATTTCTTGAATGAAATTGAATGTTTCTACTTTTCCCCATGGACCAACCTTTCGTGTATCAATGTCTGCCATACTCACTCAATAGCAAAAATAGATGCAGACTAGTCAATCTTGATGTATTAATCTTTTATCATAATCAATTTAACTTAATTTTAGAAAAGCTAGTTTAACTTTAACATGTTGTATTACTTAAGAGAGTTGTAAGCAGTGTTCAAATTGATGATATTGTTTTAGGCAGGGTAATTTTAAGCCTAAATATCTTAATAAACTTGAATAAATCAACTAGTGTTAAATTCATATATTCTTTTTTTTTAACCCTTGAGGTAAAATATTCCATGCTTGACAATGTTATGTGAGACATTTTGAATACCAGGCGAAATTCAAAGAGCTTTATATCAGCTGGTGTTTGAAAATCATAACTGTTCTCCGAAGTCTATGAAAACTGCCAAAACCTCACATCAATTTCTACAGTTATATCATCTTATGAAGAATACAACTTTCTTCTCAACTGTTTTTCTATATAATATGAATACATATTCGCTTCTATCAACAAAAATTTGATGGGTCGTTTTTTTTTAGTGGAAGGTTGGATGAGGTCTCCACATAAAATTTTACCAAATGTCAAAGGATTCTTCAAGTATTCTATTAATTTCTCTTTGAGTGGCTTCTACAAAGCAATTTTTTTTTTAAAATTCGAGCATCATTGACTTCATAAAGTACATGTTTCCAAATGTCAAACATAGAAAATAAAAAGATTAAATTGTGAAAAACAAAGTTCCTGTTCATATGTTGATCTTTTCATCTGTCTCTGTCAGTTTTTCCATAGATTTCAACAAAGTAACCTCAAAATGGCTTCATGGTATATTCACTATTTTGTATCCCGATCTCTGTTTAATGCCTTGCTTGTAGAAGCAATTAGATATTCCCAAACTTTTAGTGTACTAAAATAGAGAGTTTGTTTCAGTTGGACTACAATGTAAAAAAATTTGGTTGAATGAACTGTTTGAGCGAGATTTAACATTGAGATTTTGTGTTCTTGCATCCCTCTTGAGTGCTTGTAAACTTTCCAGCTCTGAAGAAGTATTAACACATGTTTAGCCACTGCAGTCCATTATTTTAAGAACTTGACTTATTTTGTATGTTGAATGCAGATGCAACTTGACTTCAAAGAAATCTTTGAAAAATTCTAAAGCTTAAATGTTTATTTTTTTTATGTTCAATCTCTATTATATCACACCACTGGACTTGTTTGATCCTTATTTAAAATATATGAAGAGCTATCAAATACAATGGAACAATATTTGGTATCTTGTTCCTGGAAGATGATTTTTCACAAACTGAATCTCCTAAATTTGAATTTGAGAATACAAGTCGTTTTTACCCCTTTCACATGAGGTTCTCGGAATACTCTCTCGTACTTTGCAAGCAAATATTTCCTTTATTTCCAACAGCATTGTCATCTCTGTGAACTCAAAAAGCCACATTCAATTTTGCCTACAATTTGTTTCCAGTAGTTTACCTACATTAAAATCAAACTTGAATCAATTATATGTACAAACACATTAGGGTCATGTTCATACACTATTTCAGCCCCTGTGTTTTTCAGCTCAGTAGCATTAGTATCAAAAGACTTTAGATTCATTATGGAGTTTGAAGTTTTGGCATTAGAAACTTTTAATTCACTTCTTTTCATTTTTTTATCTTGGCTTTTCTTTTCTTAAATTTTATTTGAACTTTTCTCAATTTTAAAAGCCTATTAACAATAAGGAATTTGACGCCCCCCGAAAAACAATGCGCAGCTCAGAGCATTGGATTGGCTTATGTTTGAAATTGATCAGAAACAGTAATTTTTGCTTTTACAGCAGTAGCAGGTGTCAAATTTGAAGAATGAACTAAGTTATCACAACAATAGTGCCATGTTCTCATAATACTTAAGCCTCTCGTTTTTCAATACAGTAACATTAGTATCAGAAGAATTTATATCCAATAAGGAGTTTGAAGTTTTGGAAGAAGAAAAGTTCACATAGTTCCTTCATATTTTGTTATTAAGTTCATACTTGCCTTTTCTAATTTTTTTATAAAAAGCTCCACTTTCTTGTAAAATTTTCCTTTTTAAACTAATTAAAGACTAGGATTTAGCCACACCTAGCCAAGCGCCGCCCTGGGGATTTAAGGCCCCGCCACCCCCAACCCCTTCTACACCACTGGAAATAGATATAAGTTTGACAGAAAATATCAAATATTTGAGAAATTATTTTAAAATTTTAGACGCGGTTATATTACTGTTTAAAAAAATTAATTCTAGAAAATCTTTTTGAATCAATTAGAAATGTTTTTTTTTTTAATATTTCATTAAGCTCATCTAATTTACTTTAATACATAAGTCAACCTGGCAAGGTAGAATTATAAAATTTTCTAAAAAACTAATACATAAATATACAGCTATTTAATTGCTCATTTGACAGCCAGTATCTCCTATAAAGTTAATAAAGATAAAACACAGATTCAGTCACTAAATTGACTATTTGAATTCAACAAACATCACTAACCATTGGATTCCTTTAAACCAAGTTTGTTCATTTCCTCGATCACATGAGCCAAAGTTATCTGCTTCTGAAATTTAAAAGATGATGCTTAAATTAGTTATAATTAGGGTGACTATTATTATGTTTTTGTTTTTCTTTTGCATTTTTAGAGTAAATTTCTGTTTATAATTCACACATTGTTCAATTTGATGCAAAATCTCTAACACTTTTAATTATGAAATTATATTCCGTTGCTATGATACATAATTAATTACATGACTACTTGTTTGCAAAACAGACATTTTTTTGGAGTGCTATGTTTAAGTTGAAGCTAAATAAAAATATCTTCATTCTTAAATTAAAGTAAAAATTCATGTTTTGTTTTAACCAAAATACTAATTTATGCAAATATAAAAAAAAAATAATTCTGAAAATGAGTTGATTGTTGCTAGCAAAAATTATATTTAAAAAAAACATACTTACTCTGTTGGGGCAGTCAGTTTTGATAATCTGTACAATGTCAACGAAAGCCTGCCCCTTGTACTGTCGAATGTATCCACATTTGGGATACCAGCGGGCATGTTCTACAAATGGGTCATCTCCTTGTTCCCATTTTCTCAAACCTCCACCACAGAAGAAGCATCTTCCACTGTCTCCATAACCTGCAGAAAATGTTCATATTAATCAATTATACTAAATTATTAAACTTCTTATGGACCAAACTTATTTTGCAATGTCTGTTGCCATTGTTATAATAATTGCCTTTAATTAAGACTAAGAGGCCATCTATACACACTGTGGAAGAGGTGGTGGTTGGATTTAGAATATTTTGCATGTTGGGATAGGTCTCAACTGAAAGTCTCCATACAAATAAATTACTTTGTAATTTACGAAACAATTATAAATATCAACAACAAAATAACATTTGCTCAGACAGGGGAATGGTTGATATCAAACACAATTACTTTCTCAGTGGTAGACAACAAGTCAAGACAATTATTGACACCCTAGCACTAGTTTGAACACACATGAATATTTACCAGACTGAAGTAATGCACAGTTCAAAACCTGATGTGTCATATTGAAACGGAAAAGGAAAACAAGGAGGAGTATTGGAGAAGGGAAGGGAGCAGGGGGTGGAGGAAATGAAATTAACATCCTACTAACTTAAAGAAACAAAAAACAAAAAAAAACATTTATCCATTAACTTAATTAAATTAACTTTACATATAGTTGATTATTGCATAATCTTTTGTTGGTGAAAGACAGTCCTGCTGGCACTTATTTGGCCAGCTCGCTATATTTGAAAGACTCAATATTTAATTCCTGTATCAGCTTATCACCTTCTTCATGCTCTAAGGTTACAGTTACAGGGAGAGATTGCTTTTTTGTTTACTATAGCAACAATGAAACTGACAGACAATTATACACATCTCTGACATACACTTATATAAAATTTATTTCATTACTATTTAAAACTGGGGGGGGGGGGGAGGGAGTNCTGACAGGTTGGGGTCAAAAATCCCGTACCTGAAATATAGGGTTAGGAATTTTATCAGCAGGTTATGTAATCTGATATCAAACATTAAGACACAGAAACAAATATTTTATCTTATCTTATCTATGCAGACGCTCCTTCCATGCAGAAGATAATTGCGTCCACAGACCATAACGGATGATCTGTTGGCAAGTGATGCAGCTTTCACAGGCCACGGCTATAAGGGTTCCACACATTACCCAACTGCCTAACTAGTGTTAAGTACCCATTCAGAACTGGGTGACTCAGGGATGCCCTAGGCCCCGGGAACAAATCCTTGCCTTTGCATGGATTCGAACTTATGACCATTGGTACGCCAGTCGAGTGCCCTGCCACTCGACCACCATGTCCCATTTTGGGGGAATTATTTCATTTTTACCCAGTTAATTGAAATAGCAACAGATTCTTATTGTTTAATATTAAATTTTGAAGTCAAACATTAATAACAGACTCTAAAACTAGGCACAATAACAGGTACAGACTCGATTTGAAAGAAAAAATACAATATTAAAATATGAGACCCAACTTCGATATAATACATATTAAGGTTGTTATAATCCGCTCGTTTTTGAGGACCGGCTAACCATTCAAAAAAAGACCGGTTAACCGCTCATCCTTATATCCCTAATGTTTTGAGAACTAACAAGAGAATGTTATTATTAATTTGAGAGGCAGTTGGGCTCACACAAAAAAGTAACACTTTTATTAATAAAGAAATTCAATTTAAAACATTCAGATATATATAATGACATCATGGTGCACATAAGCTACGTTTATCAGTCAGAGGAATTTTTTATTGTTAATTTGGAATGTAACATCTGAAGAGATGTGCGGTCTTAAAGGCTTTAGTAGAAGGATAGTCCAAAAAAACCTTACAGATTGACATGGGAAGGTGTTTTTTTTCACTTCTTTTTTTAAACATGGTTGGCCCCTAAACACTACAGAGAATATTGAGCGAAGGTTTTTTTTCCAAACAAGTATTTTGGTTATTTATGATAGACAATTTAGATGTTATAAAATTTAGGAGGTTACAGTGCTCGTGACAGTCAATGAATCAAAACTTCAATAACAAGATAAAAATGTTGGTCCTACTCCTTTTTAAGTCATCAACCATAAATCAGCTAAAGTTTGGAAACAATTTACATTTTGTTTTCGTCAGCTTATCAAGTTGATATTTTAAAACAAAACATAAAGTTTATTTAAACCTAATCTAGCCACTTATTTAGTTAAGATTGCTGTGATTATATTTTAAGATCCACTTTCATTTGATATTATCACTGAATATGGATGTCAAAAGTTATTCAAATATTTACAAACCTTCATAGTAGAGTCCAGATTTTGCTACATCCTCCTTGGTGACAGGACTATCAACTGGCCACCCCTGGAAGGTTTCGATTCTCTTGGCCAGAATGGCATACTCTGGCTTCTTGGGTCTCTCATAGAATATTCCTAAATCTTGAAGATTTAAATCTCTTACTAAAGGAGTGGTTGTCTGGTGGTCAGGTTGGCTTGCTGGGTTGACAGGAGGGACTGACAGGGGTACACGGGGTATTGAGTAAATTTGGGAGTTGATGTTTGGGTGTAGGGAGCCGTTCTGAAGGGGAGGGAGAGAATTGGTCTGAGCAGAAACTGAAATTGATGTATAACTTGGAGCTTGAGAGATGGGAGGTTGACTTCTGGTTGAATTCAGCAAGTTCAACTGATGTTGTTGATCAAAAGCAGGTGTAGCTCTGGGTTGTTGTCTGTGACTGTACCCTGAAGCCGCTGCTGCTAATTGCTGGTCAGAGCTTGTCTCACTTGAATAATTATAGTTCTCTGTTGATGTCGCTTCTTCAACTGATGTTAATGTAGCTGTGTTGTTTGACTCTGTGATGGTGATCATGGGGCAGTTTGGACTCAGCTGTTTATGCACTTCTTCCACATCTTCTTCAGGCTTCCAATTTTCTTTAACAGCATAACAAAAGTAGCAAATAACTTTGTCACCTCTACCTTCGCCAACATAAACAAACCCTGAATTGGCCAGGACAGTTGCCGACTTCACAGAGTTAACTGGGTACCGTGAAAAAGAAGCAAATCTCATTGTTTCTCTCTCAAAATTTTGCCAAGCTATGCCAGTGATGTTGGTTGGATGAAAAAGCGTGGGGTTGTTTGGGGATGCTTGAGATTGATGGTTGCCATGAGAGAAGCCTGGAGAAACAGTTGCGTTTAGGAGCATGTTGACAACAGGATTCCTCAGACTGGAGTCACTTCTGGGTATGAAGACCCTAGGTTTCATGAACTGCCAGATATAATCAAATGAGGTTTCTTCTTTGCAGTCAGGTTTGTCCTTCATTTCATATTTTCCTTTTAAAACAATTTTAGGCATCTTTTGTATGGTACAGTCATCACAGACTTTTATCATAGGAAAAGTCTCAGTTTTTTTCATTGCTGATTTTTCTGAATGCCCACTTGTCAGCTGAAAGATCTTTTTACCACCTGGTCCAAGTATAATTGAGACTTCATTTTTTACTCTGAGTAATGTCAGGGATGTGTTAGAGTTAGATCTGAGTTTTCTAGCATTTAATATAGATTGAAGCAAAACTGTGGATCTTTTTTGAGTTCTGTCTTTTTTTGTATCTGTTGACAAATTGAGTGTTACAAGGTCATGCCTCTTCTGATTCTTCCATGCTTCTGTTTTTGTAACTATTTCACCTGAAGAAGCATAGGACAGCTGGTTATAAAATTCATCAACTAAAATCAGCATTATTACACTCACAAATTATATTAGCTGGGTTTAACATTGTTACTTAAATTCAACATAAAAAGACTGCTAAAATTTCATTCAGATCTTAACTTTATTTTAATAAACATTTTTTAAACAAATTTCAAATATGTCATAAAATGTGTAAATGTATGATAAAAATAAGTATTTTACTTCTTTATTTTCTCACCAGACAACATCTTTATTCTCTAGGTACATACTAAATATAAACAATTACAAAAACCTTACCTTTCTTGTATAGTGTCAACATTTTCCTCTGTTCATTACTGAAGAAGTACTTGTCATATAATGATATTTTTGATACTAACTCCTTTCTTATGCCATCAATAAATTTCTGCATATTCTGAAACTTTAGAAGCTCACCAGCAGCAATCTGTTCTCTCAAAGTTGAAATGATCTTTTTTCCATGACCTTCATGATTAAGCTCAAATGCCTTTTTGTCAATGTCAGGAGTTTCTAGTCTATTCCAAAGAGCTTTGAGTTTTTCCCAAAGGTCTGCCGTCTCTTGTTTCATTTCAGAGTTCTTTTTAGATAGCTCATCCCACAACAGTTTCATATCTTCCATGTTTTTTGAGGACAAACTTGAATGATCATAATTTTCACACATCAGATCCTGACCTAATGTAGTCTCTGGGTCACTCTCCATGGTATGATACAACTCAATAATTTTTGCTATTGTTGAAACTAAAACTGCATATCGTTTGTCTCTTTCTACATTTAAATTGACAACATGCTTTTCCATCTCTTTAAGTTGTTCTAGAGTTGGCACTATTGCAGAGAGAATATAATATAGAGTTGTTAGCCCTAGGTGAAGTGAATTTGATGGCCCTAAATGTAATAGAAAAATTTAAAATAAAAATGGAAAGATTCTTGTGCAAGGTCCCCACTAATGATGAAACTAATCGGAGGCCCTAGGCCTAGTTTGCCAATGACTAAGCCAGCCCTGATGTATGATACAGTGTCTCCTTTGGCTTTTTTTTTTTTTTTTTGGCACTAATTAATTCCCATTTTATCCCATATCCGATACAAGTGTCAATGACTTTTAAGAAATCGAACTGTTTTTTCTCCTGTCATGGACTGGTATTACCAAGTACATCCATAATAGCTAAAAATTATAATTATTGTTATTTTTATGAGTACTAAAACAATTTAAGCAGCCATTGCCATTGACGCCATTGTTGACTATCTGCTGGTATTTATTTTACTTCACTTTAAAATGTTAAGTAAGACCATATTTGGAACTGCTTTCAAACTTTGTTTTAAATTATATAGAACAAAATGATACTGGCAATACTGGCAGTTAGATCTAAATAGTTAAATAATTTCTATACTATATAATATATATAGTTGATATATGAATGAATTTTTACTTAAAACTTAATGAAATGAATGGTACACTACCTTTAAGTTCAAAATTTGTTTTCACTTTCACTATTATCTGTGGATAAACTATTTAAGTTTAAGATGTAAAAACCACCACAAATAAAATCATATATCATTACCAATAATTTATTGATTGACTCACTCAAACTCAAATGCAATCAATTTAATTTTTGGCAAATTTGTATCTCTCACCTTTTGACTATTAATACTATTATTATTATTATTATTGACATTGAATTGAAATTGAAGACTCAGTGTTGAATGTAAAAAAAAATCATTGAAAATATAAATCTATAACTATAATATTCAGGGTTTCAAATATAATTTCAATTGTTATTATTAAATATTCTTATTATTATCTTTACTGTAGTAATGTAGTAGTCATTAGTGTAGTTTAGTTAGTTTACTCAGTGCCATTGTGATTGTGTCACAGACAGTCGCAGTCATGAAATAGTAATTTCGGAAATGCCCGATTATACGTTTATAGTTCAGGGAAAAATAATAATTATGTCTAATTTTAAAAACGGATATGCATTTGGGGGGGGGGGGGGGGGGGNGGGGCGGGGGGAGACAATGATTTTTTTTTAAATCATTAAAAAAAAATATTACTTTATTGAGCGGGCCTATTTCAAATTAGATCTATATAAATTTTAACCATGATAAGGATACACCAAAAAAAAAAATAAAAAAAATTAAACGATTGGCACAAAAACTTTATCGAAACCACAATGAACATATAATATAAATAATGTAATTATTTATTAAGTTAAAGATAACAAGAAAAACGTATGGTCCTTCAACGAATCTAAAAAAGGTAAAGCCTACAGGTATATCCACACTAAAAGGCTCAAATAATGACACCTATAATGATAATGAGACTAAAGCTAATATCCTTAACACATATTTTGCATCATCATTTTCTGCCTCAGGCGACAAAGAAGTTTTAATAAATTTAAATAAAATGGAAGAAATAGGTAACATAGCTGTAGATGAGATAGGTATACATTCACTCCTAAAAAAAACTTTAAAATAAACAAAGCTACTGGCCCAGATGAATGGCCTGCCAGATTACTATAAGAATTAAGCAATGAACTGTCCCCAATCCTTATAGATCTTTTTAAAGCCTCTCTAAACCAGGGTACAGTGCCCCATAATTGGAAATTAGCCAACGTAAAACGTAACTCGATTATTTAAAAAAGGTGATAAATCAGTCCCTGGTAATTACATACCTTGATCACCTACTATTATCACCTGTAAATTACTAGAATACATAATATATTATATAGTAGAATATTTAACGACCTTGACAAATATAATGCTCTATGCCCACATCAACACAGCTTTAGAAGAAACAGATAATGTGAAACACAATAGGTCTAAACGATGAACTATCAAATAGATACAACATAACTAGAATTCTCAAAGGTATTTGACAAAGTTCACCACCTTAGTTTACTTTAAAAAAAACTTTAATACTTTGGAATCTCAGGTCCCTTACATCTCCGAATTCTTGACTAAGACTTCATTCTGGGAAGGGAGTAAACTGTAATGAGTAATGGGTCTAAATCTGCACCAATAAAGTTAACTCAGGTGTTCCACAGGGAACAGTGCAAGGTTCCTTACTCTTTTTAATTTATATACATTTTTAATGATTTACCCAACAACATCTCAACAAGAACAAAAGTTAGGTTATCTGCTGATGATTGTATAATCTATAGAACAATTAAAACAAGATATCAAAACTTTACATAAAGACTTTAATGAATTAATAACATATGTCACTAACCGCAGTATGAATTTCCACCCAGTAAAGTGTCAACTGCTCTGAGTAACAAAGAAAAATAAACAAATAAATTCAAAATATTTCAGTCATGGAAAAGAACTAACGCAATCTTAAGATGCAATATACTTAGGAGTCATAATAAATGAGAAACTATCATGGATTCCTCATGTCAATGAAGTTATTTTTTAAAAAATCAAACAAAATCATAAGTTTTATAAAAGAAACGTTTTTGACTATACATCCATTATATATAAGACATATCTAAAGTATTGATTACAAATGTAATAAAGATATAAAACTTAAATGCTACCTTACTATGGTGAGACCTATACAAGATTCATTACTGGAGAATATTCAAAACTGACAAGAGTGACACCATTAATTAAATCATTAAACCTTGAAACAGAGGCGTCACTAGTGTTGGTGTCACCCGGGGCAGTAGATCATGATGTCACCCCCTCACGACTTACCCCATAGAACTCCTCCGAGAGTCTTCCAGTGCCAAATAACGGGGACATACACAAAAATTTTACATGTTGGTGTCACCCCTTGGGATGGTGTCAGTCGGGGTGGCCCGCCCCAACCGCACCCTGGTGACGCCACTGCCTTGAAACACTAGAGGATAGAAGAACCAAGAGTAAATTAGTAATTATACATCAAGCGATTAATTCTTATTTAGAAATACAACTAATACAACACAAAGATAACCTAATACAACCCTCAAATAGACATAAGGATAAAAACACCTTTCTTATTCGGTAACAAACTCATACAAGTTTTCTTTCTTTCCGTCCATAATTCGGGCGGGGCATGGGTTGCCTGAAGAAACCAGGAACCCAAAAACTTTATAATCATTTAAAACTCTAATATGAATGTAGGACTAAACACAAACCATCGATAAACCAGGGACGCAATAATCTTCTGTATAGAAGGAGCGTCTGTAACAGATGAGATAAGATGACAGTATTCTTGGCACAAGTCCACGTTTGCTCTTTACATAATTTATTGTAAGTGTAATATATATATTGCATCAATTGTCAATCTTAAACTCTGCATTTTATTATTTTATTTTACCTTGAGATTTAGCCTTGAGTTTAGTTTATATTATTTTTATTTTAAAAAAATTATAGTTAATACGTTACAGACACTCTTTCTATTCGATCTTATCGGACGGGTGTGTTATCTGATATTTTATTTATTAGAACGCAAAAACCATGCATGCCTTGTGGCAAGTCAAGCAGCTATTCTTTAGAACAACGAGTTTAATGTAAGGTACCCATAAGAGTTGGGTGGACTCTGGAAGTGGGCAATTCTCCAAATCTCGGTAAGGAGCAGGGGCCTAATGCCCCGGATGGCACTCAGCTTGGGGCGGCAAATTCCTAGTTGTTTATTAGTTCCCAACAAGGAAACTTTACAAGGAAGTTGAGCCTTTTAACATAATAAAAGAAAAGGCAAATATAAAATTATTAAAAGAAATAAAGGAACTATCCTATAGTATGCACGTAAATTTTCTTTTGCCAAAACTTCAAACTCCTTATTGCACGAGTGGCTTCCAAAGTTTTTGCATGGTGGGCCATATTCCTTATAGTAAAGATATTCGCGAGCTGGACTAAAATAATATTATAATTTATACAAACCATAAAAAAAAACGTTTTTGACTATACATCCATTATATATAAGACATATCTAAAGTATTGATTATGTTCATAGTTCAATATAAAAGGCACCTCGCGCGACAGACTAGCACAAACATTTAGATGCTACAAAAAGATAATCTAAAAATACATTAATAGAATTATGGTATATTCGATCGATCTGAAATTTTGACACAATGCAATGTATTGTTAGGTGACAAAAATTTATGTGCAAAATTTCAGCTTGATGAGCAATTTTTAAAACTTTTTTTCCACAGGACCACGACCGAGAGAAATAGAGAGAGAGATAGAGAGAGAGAGAGAGAGAGAGAGAGAGAGAGAGAGAGAGAGAGAGAGAGAGAGAGAGAGAGAGAGAGAGAGAAGACAGTGAAGTTTTATAATGTAAGGGATTTTAAAATGACATAGTTTGTGAAATTTTTATTTCAATTTTTTAATGTGAAAGTTGAAAGTGAATTCCTCAAAGCAGTAAATAGATGAGGTCAGGCTCAATGCCACTGGTTATGATACGTATGGCATTTGCTACATTACGTAGGTGAGAGTCACTTATTCTCATCATCACACGGTTCTTGTTAAAATTCATATAAGAAAATGTCTGCTACTGCTGATACAAGTATGTCAAGCCAATCTAGTGGAGCTTTTTCTTAGCAAATGTTCAAATCTCTTTGAATCACTCTTCATCCACCTGACTGTGAAAGTAAATAATATCTATGTCATCAGCCAGGGGTGTTATATCTGTAACATACCTATGTCCTCAGCCATGGATGTGATATCTGTAACATACCTATGTCATCAGCCAGGTATGTGATATCTGCAACATACCTTGGTCATCAACCAAGAGTGTGATATCTGTAACATACCTATGTCATCAGCCATGGATGTGGTATCTGTAACATACCTATGTCATCAGCCAGGGATGTGATATCTGCAACCTACCTATGTCATCATTTAGGGATGTGATATCTGCAACATACCTATGCATTATCTCATTGATTTTCAGTAGAGAGGGGAAAGGGGTTGTCCATAAATTACTTCAACAAACAGTAATAGAATCATTGATTAACACAAATCTCTATCGTCTAGGTTGACTAGTTATAATAGCAAAAATATAATTTTTGAGTATTCAACAGTTCAAAGTTCGATGCTGTCTGTTTAATTATAAAATCTCAGTTGAAATCATAATATCACAAAAAGCAATATATCATATAGAAAGGACTGCAATAAAGTACATCCTTATGGTGTTTGAAGTGTTGAATCTAGAAACGCCCGCTTGTTTAGAGAAAGTTCCTTTATTGGTATTATCAATTTTTACCTTGACTTTTATTTATCTATTTTTTAACGTTTTTTTTTTGGTCTCCATTTTTAGAAGCTAATTAAGAACCAGGAATTGGCTGCCCAAAATTGTTTAAGTTTGTGTATTTTGTATTCTATCACATTTCTGTTAACATTTATTATGGAATGAACCCATGAATTAAGAATCACCCACAAGGTACGTACCTAAAAAAATGCATTAATATTTTTAAGTCACCCACATCAGATAATTCAAACTTCTAGCTTTTTGTGCACATGGCTGTTTTGGACAATACAATGGTTTAATTGATGTGAATGTGAGTAAACCTTAAAGTTAAAGTTTTTTAAAAAAAATGTAATTCTGACAGTGACACCACACACACTTTATGGTTTGGGTGTGTGTAGTTATCGTTAAAAAGTTGATGTAATGCAACATGTTACTCAAATCTTTACTGGCCTACTTATTTATTTTGCAGATACAGGAATAAGGTCAATGTCTAACAAAACAACACACTATGATGATACTTTGTATCCTAGTTTAATATATTGTGTAACTTAATTTGAACACCAATTAATAGTTATTTTTGACTAAAAATGTAAATAAAAGAAAAACGACAAAGACTTTTTTTTATGATGTGCATAAATCTTTTTAATTATGACATTAAGAAATCTTGATCATTAAAACAACCTAATAAGAGAATTCAAAGTAAAAATATACAAATATATAAATTTCTAAAGCTTTGGTAGTTAGACTAACCATTTGATATTAAAACTTGGATATCACTGGCCTGATGGAGTGATTGAATGATCGATCTACACACCAACAACATAATTACTAGAACCGAATGCCAGATCTCGACTATGACAGTGGACAGGGGTTAAAGAAAGAAATACCAGAAAAAAGAAAGTAGTCAATGAATGTAAGGGTTGGAAAAACTGAGTTGGGAATTAAAATAGGAACTCTTACTGACTCAAATATTTGCCATAACAGTCCAACAGATCCTGGTTAGAGAGATATAGTGATGAAGTAATTTAGTAGTGTTTAATCCAGGTTCATATTTGGACATTTGGTTTTGTTTAATTATTTGGGAATTAAGTTGTAGTTGTTGCAACTATTTTCAAATATTAAGACCACAGTGTCAAGGATTGATTTTGATCTACCAGTACTAACAACAGCCTGACAGTGAGTGGTGCTGTAGGTAGTAGGATTAGTGCTGACTGGCCAAGTTAAAACTTTCTTGACCACCTCACAACTACCTGGCCAGCACACAAACCATCATTGCTACCATCTTGATCTACCAGTACTAACAACAGATTGACAGTGAGCAGTGCTGTAGGTAGGATTAGAGCTGACTGGCAGAGTTAAAAGTTTCTTTGACCACCTCACAACTACCTGGCCAACAAACCATCATTTCAACCAACTTGATCCGTCAACAATTGAATGCTGACTAGACATTGATTTTCTGCTAAATCAACATAAATAAGAAAAAAAAAAAGCTTTGAATGTAATTAATTTACTGTTTCTACCTTTGAATAGCTGTCAAATCTGTAACAATTATGTTTAAGAAAAGATAGCACCACAAGTTTAAATATAAATAAACCCCAAATGCAATAACTTTTATATACGTTGGTGGCAGAAAACAGCAATAAGTTGAAATCTGCGCCAGGGTCACCATAACTTTTGGTCAAGTTGATGTTTCAAACAATGAAGAATAAAATACAAAAGTACAAAAAAATATAACAGTTAAACACGATCAAATGTAAACTCAGCAGATGAGCTCTACTGTGGAAATGCATTTTTAAAAAATAAAGCTTCAATATTTATTCATAAATGCTTTAAAATCAGTCAAAAATAAAATATTTAGTTGTATTTATTATAATAATTATATATTTATATAATGCAGAGGTTTTAAAAAATATATCATATCCTATACAGAAATTCTGGCCCTATGACCTCAATTATTATCTACCAAGAAGAATTTATTCAATTCATGGATGATTATAGTTGACCTAATGGTTAATGCCAATTTCAATTTCAAACACCACAAAAGTACTATTAAAAAACAACACCTGCAGATACAAATAATAGATTAAAAGTAAAAACTAAAAATGGAACACTTTTCAATAAAGCATTAGTAAGCATTAAGTGAGGTCCATGGATTGGGTGAGTCAATGAGGGAATGTAGGAACCTGTTTAATGCCCACTTTAAAAAAAAAACAACAGACAACCTCGTTGTCAATTTCCATAGTTTACAGTTATGTAGAAGTGAAAATATTGATGACAAACAAGTTAACAGAGTCAAAATTTTAGTTTCCACTAAGAAACACTTGAAAGTCTTAAAAAGAAAACTTAATGATGAATAATTTGAAAAGCAACTCCACATCCAAAAGGAATGGATGTACAGATGTAACCCAGGAAGGTCACCATATAATCTTGAAAAATATTTTTACATCTTTAGTTTTGTTGGGCTGCCAAAGAGAACTCAGACAAATAAACACTTTAATCCAGGTAACTATAATTTTTTTATGGAATGTTGAAACTAGGGTTATTATATCCGAGGCGCCCATTGTCATAAAGAGTTATCATTCTTCATTGGGTAGTAAGCTTCAAATGACAACAGAGCATTGTCCCACTAACTCAAGCTTCCATAGGATAGACCATGAAAGGGGCTCAAATTGCAGTCTACCTCTGGGAGAGTCGTACACATGTTGAATTGTGCCCTAAGCACAGCTTATCAACAATCGAAGGGGAGGCTACAGCTACAAATGAGTCCTATGTTCAAACAATGTTGTAAGGCACTACCCAGCAGATAGAGCAGGTCGCCCAGGTCTTAGCCAAAGCTGTAAGACAGTAATTTCTAGCTTACCCAAATGAGTTTTCTGCTTTTCTGTGAAATAATTAACAGGGTAAGAAAAGCTGTTGCTTCATCCATTCGCATAACAATGCCTAAATCAGCATTAATTTAATTACACATTCAATTATGTACAGTAAGACATTATTTCAATAAAATGCAATTCCAAACAAGCATTTTAAAAACATAACAACAAATCTTCAATATTTAAATAAGACAAATTTTCTTTTTTTAAAAATTAGACATGTAATTTCATTCCTATCTATAAAATGAATATACATAATCTATTATTATTATATTACAATGAGCATAACAGATTAGTATTCAAACACATGTCCATGATCTTTATAATAAACAACACATTTTAAAAAAATGACCAGTCACAATTATATGTATTTTATTTGTAAATGAGACTTGAAGTGAAAGTTTAAAATCCTAATGTTGATTGAATGAAACAAAATATTCTTTAAATAATTAACATTGTAAGTAAAAATAAATCTGAACATTTTTGAGGTTGAGTAAACACAGCAACCATTGCACAGGTAAAGATATAATACAATGGAATCTCAAACAGGTAATTCTGGGCACCAACAAGGTCATGATATTACAGAAATATATAATCTCAGGGCAGTCCCAGGCTTCAAAAAATGCAAATATTAAAAAAACAATGATCATTGCATAAAAACAATACAAGATAGTCCCAAGAACCAGGATAAAATAAACATTTCCAGTTAAACTATGGTATTTCTATACTGTAACATATGGCATGTACATTGGCATGGAGATGACAATACTTCTTAGAACAATAGCTATTCCATTATGTAACAAAAATTTTTTATTACCAACTTGGAAGGAAAATTGGTTTTGCATTGCTCTTGTGTTTTCTCTCTGAGAATATCAACAACAAAATGACCATCCAGCATTTCTCAATGACAATTCATCCTCCCCCCCCCCATAGTCACTACTGATGACAGTGAAACCATCCAGCATTTCTCATTGACAATTCATCCTCCCATTCTTTCCTCCTCATCGTCACTACTGATGCCAGTGATGAACCCATTGGGCACAAACGTATCTGCTCTACTGACAGCATCCTTGATGAGACCTGCTGACAGGTTGGGGTCAAAAATCCCGTACCTGAAATATAGGGTTAGGAATTTTATCAGCAGGTTATGTAATCTGATATCAAACATTAAGACACAGAAACAAATATTTTATCTTATCTTATCTATGCAGACGCTCCTTCCATGCAGAAGATAATTGCGTCCACAGACCATAACGGATGATCTGTTGGCAAGTGATGCAGCTTTCACAGGCCACGGCTATAAGGGTTCCACACATTACCCAACTGCCTAACTAGTGTTAAGTACCCATTCAGAACTGGGTGACTCAGGGATGCCCTAGGCCCCGGGAACAAATCCTTGCCTTTGCATGGATTCGAACTTATGACCATTGGTACGCCAGTCGAGTGCCCTGCCACTCGACCACCATGTCCCATTTTGGGGGAATTATTTCATTTTTACCCAGTTAATTGAAATAGCAACAGATTCTTATTGTTTAATATTAAATTTTGAAGTCAAACATTAATAACAGACTCTAAAACTAGGCACAATAACAGGTACAGACTCGATTTGAAAGAAAAAATACAATATTAAAATATGAGACCCAACTTCGATATAATACATATTAAGGTTGTTATAATCCGCTCGTTTTTGAGGACCGGCTAACCATTCAAAAAAAGACCGGTTAACCGCTCATCCTTATATCCCTAATGTTTTGAGAACTAACAAGAGAATGTTGTCGCCTCGCGTCGTCTGATGGCATCAAAGCCCGCTTCCCCCCGCTTGCGTTCAGCTCTTTCCGCATTGTCCTCAATTCAGAGCATTTTTCTTTAATCCAAAAAATTAACTAAACAGTGATGGTTAATTGTCTTTTTTATATTTTATTTTGAGGACTCCTAGTTCACCGGTCTAAACAAGAGGACAGGTTCAATCGTTCGTTAAAATTAGCGAAGTATTTTTCATTACTTTCAAAAACCAACGCCTCGCCCCGTCCGTTTTGACGTCATGTTTACCTCTCTTGTGTGTGATGCCGGTCAACTCGCGTATTAAAATTAATAATATGATAAAATTATAAAGCTACGGAGTAAGCCATGATGATAAAATGGAATTTATTTTTAAAAAAAAAACATATTATTTTTCAATTGTCAACTCGCCAGAATAATTGAATTTTGCGATTCGCACGTTCACCCTCCCCGTTTTTTTCTGTTCAAATAGGGTTTGAGCTACACTCGCCGTACTGTTAATGTGGTAAACAAATGCCTTTGATAGGCAGGAAAACTGTCACTAAAAGACCGAACTCGAATTTGTGGGCCGATTAATCGCCCGGTATCTTTGCTACGTCTTTCAAATACCTCTTGTAATATAGGTACATGTACTTCACTAAGCGGCGTGCGCCAATACATTTTTTGAATGCCTGAAATGGACTATAAACCGGTGATCAGAAAATGCGGATAGGTCACGGGGTCATATGCTTTTATAGCTTTCTTTGTCTTTATAAGAAATAGACTATAAATATAAATAGAAACAGCCTCGGCCTTGACCGTTGTTGACATCAAACACGCACTGTTAGTAACTAGTACTATTAGTTGTGAACTTCAGTGAAGCAAGGCTATAACGCGTCATGTACGCACGCTTACAGCTTGGAGACTGAAGGTTTGATTAGCTTGAATGCCAACCTAGGCTACTTGTCAGCTGGATCATGGTATCGCTTTTACTCACCGTGACAAAGCGACAGGGAGAGGCGCGTTACGGCTTGTGTTGTTTTTTTTCACTACGTTACCGCTAGTGGTTTTTTTTTTGTTTTTGTTTTGTTTGTTTGCTTTTTGTTGTTGTTATTGTTGTTTTCTTTTCGGTTACACGGTCCTGCGGTCCTGAATAAAGATGACCGATCCTGATCTGAGGACCGGTTAACCGGTAACAAGCTTAATACATATATATGATTTTTATGTAAACTATGGAAAAGCCCAGGTCACTCATTCTGTAACGCAAAGGGACATATTCAGCATATTTTTTAAAAATTGAATTAATATAGACTTACAATTATAATCATTTTGGTTTTGAGATTAACAGAGCGTGTTGTGTTCTTGCCATAAAATTTTATATGACGTCATTTTTTGAGTTTATATTTTAATTTAGGAAAAGGAACGGTTGTCTATGATTTGTGTTTAGTCCTGTATTTAATTAGAGTTTTAAATGATGATAAAGTGTTGGCTTTCCTGGTTTCTTCAGGCAACCCATTCCACTCCCGAATACCAGAAGGAAAGAAAGAAAACGTGTATGTATTTGTTCTTGGATACAGAATAAGAAAGGTGTTTTTATCTTTATGTCTATGTGAGGGTTGTATTAAGTTATCTTTTTGTTGTATTTCTAAATTAGAATTAATTGCTTTAGGTATAATTACTAATTTACTCTTGGTTCTTCTATCCTCTAGTGTTTCAAGGTTTAATGATTTAACTAATGGTGTTACTCTTGTCAGTTTTGAATATTCTCCAGTAATGAATCTGGCAGCTCTCTTTTGAATTTGTTCTAGTTTATCAATATTTTCTTTGGTGGATGGGTCCCATACAGAAGATGCATATTCTAGTATAGGTCTCACCAGGGTGAGGTAGCATTTTAGTTTTATATCTTTATTACATTTGTAAAGTTTTATTTTTAAAAAACCTAAGGTTTTGTTTGATTTTTTAAAATAAATTCATTGGCATGGGGATTCCAAGATAGTTTCTCATTTATTTTGACTCCTAAGTATTTTGCATCTTTAGTTTAGGTTAGTTCTTTTACACGAATGAAATATTTTGAATTTATTTGTTTCTTTTTCTTTGTTACTTTTAGCAGTTGATACTTTTCTGGGTGGAAGGACATACTTCAGTTATTTTCCCATTTTATTAATTCATCTAAGTCTTTTTGTAAAATTTTGCTATCTTGTTCTGACTTAATTGTTCTATAGATTATGCAATCATCAGCAAATAACTTTACTTTTGTTCCTGTTGAGGTATTGTTGGGTAAATCATTTATATAAATAAAAAAATAGTAAGGAACCTAGCACAGTTCCTTGCAGTACTCCTGAGTTAACCTTTATTGGTGCAGATTTAGATACATTAATTATTACAGTTTGCTCCCTACCCTATAGGAAGTCTTGGATCCAGTGATGTAAGGGACCTGAGATACCAAAGTATTTAAGTTTTTTAAGTAAACTAAGGTGGTGAACTTTGTCAAATTCTTTTGAGAAGTCTAGTAATATTGTATCTATTTGATCATTATTGTCTAAGCCTTTTGATAGTTAATCTATTAGACCTATTACAGTCGAACCCACTTATCTCGAGCTCGGTTAGCTCGACCACCCTATTATGTCGACGTTTTTTATTGGAACCGCCAAATTCTCTCTTTGTCTTAGCATTTTCTCGTCATATAATTTAATTTTCTTAAGTCGCCAAAACCTCATAACACGAGCACAAAAAAGGGTCAAATTTGCCACTTAACATCGGTTATCTCGATTCCCATGACCAATCGCCAGCTTTAGAAAATGTTAGCTATGATTTTTTTATAACCAAGGGACCAAGTTTCTGCCACATCAGGGTCTGCTGGTGACGTCACAGCCCACTTGCGTTTTGCTCTCAGCGCTGTGTTGCTTCTGGTACTATGGCAATCGCCGGCTTTTGAAATTCTTAGTTTTTATCGATAATCGACGTTGGTTTTTATTTTAAATTTGTAAATTTCTGCTGTCAGTTGGTGCACATATACCTTTTGTTGTTAGCAAACATGTATGTACAATTTTATAGCATGCCGATAGCTTCATCAAACAAATAACGGCAATGCTGTTGTGTTAAAAAAAANAAAAAAAACTCCAAAAACACGTGCATGAACATTATCATTTATTAACGCTAGTGATGGGACGATACCAAAATCATAGGCGGCTTACTGTAAACAAGGCTCCCCAGATTTTAAAATATATAATATAACAGACTACAGACAGTTTACTCTCAATCTCCCAAACCATTGTTGTTGGTTAGTCCTATTAGCATCAAGTTACCGAAGGAATTGTAAGCTGAGGGGATCGTATGGAATAATAAAATGTACCGTGTGCAAACTTGTTGTCATTGGCAACCATTCATCCTTCAACCTCATTTTGACCATTACATGTACTGTACTACTGCTTTGTTCTCATTGTTTCATTCATAAGAATTTGCCGTGTGCAAAAGCCATTTAACTATTGGTTAGAATTAATTAAAATATGTCAAAGTTGAAGGTTCAAAAGTTCAAAAGGAGTACCTAATTTATTTGTGTACGTTTATATAGAGAAGAGTTCGCTTTGTCATGAGTCATATATAGGTCACGATAGACCATTCTGAGTCCATTGTAAGACCCAAAGAAGATGATTAGGAAGAGAATGGTTCGGGGACAATGAGGGGATGTGTAGGTTACTTATTTGTGTAGCTTGAAAATCAAGCAAGTGGCTTCGAAGCACAGTATCAGTATCGCTCAATCTGGGAATCACCGCAAAACGGCCTCATATTTAAACTTAAACGGTCTTTAAAAACGAACGGTCTTAACAACCTTAAGAAAGAGTGAAGAAATAGGGTCCCGATATTCCGATACGATTCTGATTAATCGTCCCATCACTAATTAACGCACAACACGTACATAAAGAAATTTCAAGCGCATGTTAATATTTTGCCGCCATATTGGTTTTCGCTTTAACTCGATCATCGGTTATGTCGATGCCATTTTTCATACCCCAACGCCGTCGACTTAAGCGGTTTCGACTGTAATTGTGTTTCACATGATCTGTTTTTTCTAAAGCCATGTTGGTGTGGGCATAGGGCATTATATTTGTCAAGGTGGTTAATTATTCTACTATATATTATGTGTTCCGGCAATTTACAGGTGATACTGGTAAGTGATACAGGTCTGTAATTACCAGGGTCTGATTTATCACCTTTCTTAAAGTGTGGCGTCACGTTGGCTAATTTCCAATCCTGGGGCATTTTAACCTGGTTTAGAGATGCTTGATATTTATGCTGATAATGTACCTTAATAGCTTGGCTAAAGTTAGTGCATGCAGAATTTTTGAGTCATTTAGGCTCACTCATTTACCCAAACAACGCGAAAACGTGTGACGCCAGTATTTGTGTTGAAGTAGATTGTTGGACACACTGATTCAAACTCATGCAATAACATTCACCTAAATTACTTGGGATTTTGAAAAAATTGGGCACCGTAGGCGACCCAAAACAACCTAGTAATATAATATTAATTTAACTATATAGATTTTATGATAAATTTGAGTGAACTTGAATTTAACTATGATAAAAAATATTCTAAAACTATCCACTAAATGCCTCCACACCCTCAAGAGAGTTGTTGACCTAGTAAACCACCAGGCAGTACAGTAGGAATGTACTTACCAAAACACAAGCCACATGTGGTTGTTGTGGGAACCTTCACACTTCTTGAAATACCTGTAGCATTAAGTGGTTGATTTATATATTTAACAAAAAATTTAATTATAGCTTCTTCATCAACGCCAAAACAAAACAGATACTAAATTTTAGAAATAAATTATTTTATGACAAACATTTTCAAAATGCACAAAGACTTAGCATTTATTTTTCTTCTCAGATATTATTTTAATGCAATTCTAAATTTCTATTTCTATTTTTTTAAAAATATAATGCCATTGTGTGAAGTAAATAAACGTAGGTTTGTAAAGAAAAGAAATATCAATTTAAACTTCTAGTGTCTTTTTTCTTAACTAATCTTTATTCCACTATGAATTTAATTTATTTCAAATATCTACTTTTAAAATAATAATAATGTCATACAACAGATACATTGACATCTAAAATGTATGATTTCTTAAGTGGCAGTAGCATAAAATATTGAAACTACTAACCATGTGTTAATGGGGTTGTCAGTCCTATGATTTTGCTAACAATGTGTTAATGGGGTTGTCAGTCCTATGACACTACTAACCATGTGTTAACTCTTAATGTACCAAAGCGCGGTAATCCGCGGTTTACCGTTTAGTACCAAAGAGCGGTAATGTGCGACTCGATAGAACTCTCTTTAGAAACGAAATTACAGAAAATAAAAACTAATCAGTGCGGGATGAACTATGTTTTCGACTTCCGGCAATGGCGGCTGTTTACCTCGCTAGTGTGATCGCTCGATTCGCGATGTTTTTTGGAAGTTTTTACGGTTTTTATTCGAAGATGCGATTTTGCTATACTTTATTACTAAAATAATAGTACTAAACTACAGGTAAAAATAGTTTTAAACTCAAAAGGGTTTTTCAGATACATAAAATAACCATTCTTATTCTAAAAGATGACAACAGTATGACCATAATAATAAAAATGGATTTTACGCAATTTTTTTAATTTCATAACCGGTTGATCGCAAATCGGGAAATTATTATGGTATTGAGGCGGAAGTTTTCTGAAAACCTTATGGCACATTAAGAGTTAATGGGGTTGTCAGTCTTATGACACTACTAACAATGTGTTAATGAGGTTGTCAGTCTTATGACACTACTAACCATATGTTAATGGGGTTGTCAGTCTTATGACACTACTAACAATGTGTTAATGAGGTTGTCAGTCTTATGACACTACTAACCATGTGTTAATGGGGTTGTCAGCCTTATGACACTACTAACGATGTGTTAATGGGGTTGTCAGTTCTATGACACTACTAACAATGTGTTAATGAGGTTGTCAATCCTATGATTCTACAACCTATGTGTTAATGGAGTTGTCAGTCCTATGACACTACTAACCATGTATTAATGGGGTTGTCAATCCTATGATTCTACAAACAATGTGTTAATGGAGTTGTCAGTCCCATGACACTACTAACCATGTGTTAATGGGGTTGTCAGTCCTATGACACTACTAACAATGTGTTAATGGGGTTGTCAGTCCTATGACACTACTAACCATGTATTTATGGGGTTGTCAGTCCTATGACACTAAAAACCATGTGTTAATGGGGTTGTCAGTCCTACGACACTACAAACCATGTATTAATAGGGTTGTCAGTCCTATGACACTACAAACCATGTATTAATAGGGTTGTCAGTCCTATGACACTACTAACAATGTGTTAATGGGGTTGTCAGTCCTATGACACTACTAACCATGTGTTAATGGGGTTGTTAGTCCTATGGCACTACTAACCATGTATTAATGGGGTTGTCAGTCCTATGACACTACTAACAATGTGTTAATGGGGTTGTCAGTCCTATGACACTACTAACCATGTGTTAATGGGGTTGTCAGTCCTATGACACTGCTAACAATGTGTTAATGGGGTTGTCAGTCCTATGACACTACTAACCATGTGTTAATGGGGTTGTCAGTCCTATGACACTACTAACCATGTGTTAATGGGGTTGTCAGTCCTATGACACTACTAACCATGTACTAATGGGGTTGTCAGTCCTTTGACACTACTAACCATGTGTTAATGGGGTTGTCAATCCTATGACACTACTAACCATGTATTAATGGGGTTGTCAGTCCTATGACACTACTAACCATGTGTTAATGGGGTTGTCAGTCCTATGACATTACTAACCATGTGTTAATGGGGTTGTCAGTCCTATGACACTACTAACCATGTGTTAGTGGGGTTGTCAGTCCTATGACACTACTAACCATGTGTTAATGGGGTTGTCAGTCCTATGACACTACTATATTTGTCAAGGTGGTTAATTATTCTACTATATATTATGTGTTCCGGCAATTTACAGGTGANAGTCCTATGACACTACTAACCATGTGTTAATGGGGTTGTCAGTCCTATGACACTACTAACCATGTGTTAATGGGGTTGTCAGTCCTATGACACTACTAACCATGTGTTAATGGGGTTGTCAGTCCTATGACACTACTAACCATGTGTTAATGGGGTTGTCAGTCCTATGACACTACTTACCATGTGTTAATGGGGTTGTCAGTCCTATGACACTACTAACCATGTGTTAATGGGGTTGTCAGTCCTATGACACTACTAACCATGTGTTAATGGGGTTGTCAGTCCTATGACTCTACTAACCATGTATTAATGGGGTTGTTAGTCCTATGACACTACTAACCATGTGTTAATGGGGTTGTCAGTCCTATGACACTACTAACCATGTGTTAATGGGGTTGTTAGTCCTATGACACTACTAACCATGTATTAATGGGGTTGTTAGTCCTATGACACTACTAACCATGTATTAATGGGGTTGTCAGTCCTATGACACTAGTAACCATGTGTTAATGGGGTTGTCAGTCCTATGACACTACTAACCATGTGTTAATGGGGTTGTCAGTCCTATGACACTACTAACCATGTGTTAATGGGGTTGTCAGTCCTATGACACTACTAACCATGTGTTAATGGGGTTGTCAGTCCTATGACACTACTAACCATGTATTATTGGGGTTGTCAGTCTTATGACACTACTAACCATGTGTTAATGGGGTTGTCAGTCCTATGACACTACTAACCATGTGTTAATGGGGTTGTCAGTCCTATGACACTAGTAACCATGTGTTAATGGGGTTGTTAGTCCTATGACACTACTAACCATGTGTTAATGGGGTTGTTAGTCCTATGACACTACTAACCATGTGTTAATGGGGTTATTAGTCCTATGACACTACTAACCATGTGTTAATGGGGTTATTAGTCCTATGACACTACTAACCATGTGTTAATGGGGTTGTCAGTCTTGGACCGCCAGAACAACCGCGGCTCTGACTGGATCAGTCTGTCCCACAGCATCTCTCCTGTTCCTTGACCTTGGGCTCTGTTAGTCACAGCAAACTTACACATGTAAGGTACTTTGGTCTTTTCACTCTTCAGTATTATGGCAACACCACTGTACCTAAGACAGAAGAGTTATATTTTTATACAATCAAAGGGTGTGAAATCTTTGTAAACAAATGGGCTTCTGCTTAAGTAACAAATTCCTATCAGAAATAAAGGATTTAAAAAATCAATTAGCACCACCAAGGCTTTGAAAATTTTCTTTAGAAGATAAGTATTTCTTTAAACAGATATGTACTTAAAATTTTGACCTAAGTGAAACAGACTAACTGAATTAATTGAGTGCTGAATCTTTATTAAACTAAAACCACTTTACGAGACTATACATTATATTGTACTCAAGAAGTAGTTGACATCACTTACGATTCAGACAGATAAATAGCATGTATTTGAGATGATATATCCTCAAAGTAGGAATCCACAATAGATTTCAAGAAAGATCTGAGGAGTTATTTCAAAAGGAAGTTTGTTATATGGAAATACAAGAATTCAGGTTTAGTTAATTTTTTTTTTCTCACTCATCATGTTAAATTCAAACCACCACTAGTAAATATTCATTCTCTTTTGGGTCGTTAGGCTCTTAAGACCCGGTTCAATCTATCGCAAGCGAGCCTCATCAAGCAGGCATCGCCATAGAGGTAGTCCTCTGCAGGAACTGCAACTTCTCCTTGTTATGAGTATCTGATTACTACATAAACCACCACTAAATGAGGCAGTAATATTAGCCATGATATATTTATAAAATTATCAACTCTTTGCTTTTCGTAACTTTAAATAGATTTTGATGAGTTTTCTTTATAAAAAAAAAATTAAATTAAATATATATTTTGGACTTATCTACAAATAGATTTTATCATGTAATGTATTTCTTCACAGTAACCCTTGTTAATATAAAGATTACAATCAAGTGTTTTTTTATTTGCCAGATGTGCATTACGTACTTGTCAAGCAATAGCCTCAGCCGAACCAGATCTATTCCATCCAAAGATGTGTACTTGTGAATTGCCTCAGTAGAACGGAAGAATGTTCCAGAACCTGAAATATCACATGTGAAATCAGTAACCTGTTACAGCAGAGTAGGGTTCAGCATAGCGTTCAGAGTAGGGTTCAGCATAGCGTTCAGAGTAGGGTTCAGCATAGCATTCAGAGTAGGGTTCAGCATAGGGTTCAGAGTAGGGTTCAGCATAGCAATCAGAGTAGGGTTCAGTGTAGCGTTCAGAGTAGGGTTCAGTGTAGCGTTCAGAGTAGGGTTCAGTGTAGCGATCAGAGTAGGGTTCAGTGTAGCGTTCAGAGTAGGGTTCAGTGTAGCGCTCAGAGTAGGGTTCAGAGTAGGGTTCAGTGTAGCGTTCAGAGTAGGGTTCAGTGTAGGGTTCAGAGTAGGGTTCAGTGTAGCATTCAGAGTAGGGTTCAGCATAGGGTTCAGAGTAGGGTTCAGTGTAGGGTTCAGCATACGGTTCAGTGTAGGGTTCAGAGTAGGGTTCAGAGTAGGGTTCAGTGTAGGGTTCAGAGTAGGGTTCAGAGTAGGGTTCAGTGTAGGGTTCAGAGTAGGGTTCAGTGTAGGGTTCAGTGTAGGGTTCAGAGTAGGGTTCAGTGTAGGGTTCAGAGTAGGGTTCAGTGTAGGGTTCAGTGTAGGGTTCAGTGTAGAGTTCAGCATACGGTTCAGAGTAGGGTTCAGGTTGCTAAATTATGTTATTTTTGTTAATTATTTAATTTCATAAAAATTTTCTTGAAAACTTTACACGAATATTAAATCCATAAAGCTGTATTTTAAAAATGTCAAGTTGTTAGAGACACAGTGAGTAATCCAGCCATTCTATAGATGCCTGACAATTATAGTCAGAGTGTTAAACATAAAACATTGTACACATTATATACTTGGTACAAAGAAGATAGGAGTTGAATTTTTTAAAACTGCATGACTGGAAAAATGAGTTAATATGTAACTGTCTTTTAGATGTCAACCTTTTTTAAAAATGTATATGCATTAGTGGAAAATAAATTTATTTTAAAATTGAAATGAATCAGTTTCTGTTGGCTCAATATATTTAACTTTGAGGGAAATAAAAACATAGAATGCTTTCAAACAAAAACATAGAATGCTTTCAAACAAAAACATAGAATGCTTTCAAACAAAAACATAGAATGCTTTCAAACAAAAACATAGAATACTTTCAAACAAAAACATAGAATGCTTTAAAAAAAACAGAGCTTAGATATTATGGCAAAAATTCTAACATTTTAGTGCAGGAGTCTCCAAACTACGACCCGCGGGCCAGATGCGGCCTGCCCTCCTCTGGCCCCTGTAGACCTCTTAATCTAAAAAAAGATACCATTTTTACCCGTAGTTTACCACAAAACTGTGTGTTGTCGACCCTCAAACTGGTGTTTGACAGTTAATGCGGCCCACCAGCAGAAAAGTTTGGAGACCCCTGTTTAAGTGTAACATGGCTCGAACATCTGTTTTGTTTGGGGGTTGTTGTATGGGAAAAAATTATAAACAGACAGTTCTGCTATAAAGGGCAGGCAAAGTCTACTTTATCGTTTAAAGTCCCATAAGGTTTTTGTTAAACTTCCACCTCATTCCCGTAAGGATTTCCTGTATTGCAATCAACTGGTTATAAAATGTAAAAAATAGTTTTATTATTATAGTCATACTGACTTCATCTTTTAGGAAAAGAATGGTTGTTTTACGTGTCTTAATGACCGTCTTGAGTGTAATACTAATTTCACCTGAAGTTTAGTAAAATTATTTTTATAATAAAGCAAAGCAAAATTATATCTTCAAAAAAACCCGTAAAAACTACACAAAAACTTCATGAACCAAGCGATAACACTAGGGAGGGAAACAGCCACCATTGCAGGAAGTCAAATACACCCTTTTTCATGCACTGAAGAGTTTTTATTTTCTGTAATTTCGTTTCTAAAGAGAGTTCTATTGAGGTGCGTTATACCGCGCTTTGGTAATAGCCACTAGGTGGGCATTACAACGCTTTTTCAATTTAAACGTTATCAATTTACCTCTGTGACTGAAGAGTTCTCTCAACATAGTGTCAGCAGATGTGATCACAACAGAACTATCTGTGGGCAGGTCACTTAACAGTTGGTTCACTCTGGACATCTAGCAATGAATTGTTTATAATCACATCAGATGAACAATCTTAATATAGCTAAGGAATTGTAAATTCTTTCGTTTTAGTAGTGTTCAATCCATAAAAAATAATGGTAGAAATTTGCATAATTAGGTAGCTGATATTTCAACAGTTTAAATGTAACAAATTCATGTCTGAAACATGACACACCAAACATAAAATCCCCTTACAGTTTGAATCATCTCTGGTGTATACCAGGACTTCTGCTCCACTGTAGCCAGGTCTGTAGGGAGGTTGATGTTGGCTATAACCTTGAAGACAAAAATAATCAAAATCATTTTTTTAAAAAAAATATTTATAAAAAATCAATAAAATTAAGTCTAAATTCTCCAGAAAAGGATATTATTCAAGTATGAACAATTTTTATGACACAAGATTAATTTACTAGGAAATTATGTTTATTGACTTGTCAATAGGGATATTGTTGTTTACATGGTGACAAAACTTGTAAGTAGTGAATGAGTGCTTCTAGTTATCTTATATTCTTGTTCTAAAGCTTGACAGTAACACTGATTATAATGACAAATGTCTTGGTTGCTCTGAGATCTTTGAAGTAATGTCAGAGCACATCTCTCATAATGAAATCTCTCTTTTACTTTCACCCTGATGTTAAAGACAATTTAACTATTATGATTTTTTGTCTGAAATTTCTATTTACCATTATTCAATCAGGCGTTTAACAATTTGAGATCCAGCATAAAAAAAATTAATTAATATTCAAGGTAAAATTTAAATATTCTTGCCCTTTCTTTCAACATGGGGAAAAAACATTTCATAATCATTGTTGAAGTTCCCAACATAATAGCCTTACAGAATTATTTATTTGACAAGTGAAAACAACATTACAAACCTTGCCCTGCTCATCCAGGAACCCTCCATGACTGTTGATGAACATAACTTTCTTGGGCTGTAAAAGTCGGGATATTTGAGCAGTTAAATCCCAGGGTTTAATGGCAAAAATCTGGCCTCCAGCAGTTTCCCCATAACTTAGAACTATAGGGAGGTGCTGGCTTGCCAGGCTGGACATGATGATTTCTGTAGATACATTCAGTTGGTGGGTATTTCCAGCCTCCCTGGAATGGACATGTTTATAACATATATGGTAATCTCAGTGCTAAATGATATACTGCTACATTTATGTTTCATTTTTGGCATTATGTCATTGACAAGTTTAGCTAATTTCATTATGTTTACAATTGAATCCATAATAGGAAATTCAGTTGCTTAAGCCTCATTATTTTTATATGTAAATATAACAGAAACAATATTGTTCTAGCTTCGTTAAAGTTAAATTGAATCAATTTAACCCTTCCAGTACCAGGCGCATCTTTTTTCATCAGCCAACTCGTTTCCCTGTGTCCCAAGTATGTGAATTTTTCACATAAAGAGGTACCACAAAAGAGAATATGACATTTCCCCACGGTCCCGGGCAGAATGTTAAACCGTTAGGGGAATAGTCAAATTAAATTTGGTTATTAAATTATGAAAATCGACCAATAAATGAATTTTCTGTGCAGATCTGTTTTGTTGTTGCCTAGCTATATTGTTAATGGTACTTACTCGATAAAATCTATTGTATGTTTTTATTGTATTTAAATTTTTATCATATAATAAATCTTTTTTCAATTAAAATTTAATTATTTATTATAAATTGCAGCTTTATGTTTTTTTTGTTATACATCTTAATTTCTATAATCTATTTTTTAAGAAAAATTTCTATCCACATAAATTTTATGTATCGATTAATGTAAGAAAAGTGTAAACCAAAACACAAAAGTTTTGTTAACATCGTTTTCCATTTCTACACAGATAATTATCTTTACACAGATAATTATCTTAACTCTATTATGAATTGTGTAAAACAAAAAAAGCTTAAAGATAATTTACAAGCCTATCAAATTTTGACTCCTTCTAAATTAATATCAGGGCCAGGGATAATATCACTCAGCATAACATACTTTATACATAGGGACCTAAATTTAGTTGAGTAGAAATGTTACCCATGCTGGACACTATCTCCGGTCACCACACCACATCCAGGATACAAGACACGTGTGTAGGTCCCATGTCTCTCAAGGAGGTCGTTGAGCCTTAAAGCATTCTGTATACATGCATCTTTCATCTCCTGATGGAGCAAACAAAACATTATTTTATTAGGAAATCTTAGAATACCGGTGGAGAAAATATTGTCAGGTTTAAATAGAAAATTGTATTTAAATTAAAGCAAACTGAAGGCTTTCTATTACAGCAAGAGATAGAATTTTATTTTAAAAATGTCATCTTTTATCTGGCAACATTTAATATATGGTATAATAAGAATTACATTTTTAGAAAATAAATGAAACACAAAAACAAAGTAACCCTTTATTTTCATTTCATTCTTTTCTGTTTTGCTAAGTGTAATACACTTGAGCTTGAAATGGTTACAAAATTATAAGACATCTTCTGTGCCAACCTAGAACAGCAGTCACAGCACAAGTTACAGCACAAGACACAGCACAAAGCACAGCATCCACATGGTACTTACTTTAAAGGTTGTCTGCTTTGATCCACTGCCACAAACAATGAGTGGAGACATGCAGTTTCTGTACAGGAATGAGATGCTGGATGAGAATGTCTCCAGCTGGGAACAAAGAGCATGACTGCAAGTTAAAACATATTCAACAAAAGAAGAAGAATCCAGCAAAAAGAAGTGCACATTTATCAGATTGGTTTAATCAAGAAATTGTGGTAATAAAAGTTACATTATAACAAAAAATGTGCAAAGATTTTCTGACTTTGCAGTGAAATTGCTCTTGACTTGTGACAGCAGAAATTTATCTTCATATAAATTGCTCAGAGTTACTTTGAAATGTTTGGAAAATATGAGCAAATACATTTTTAACAGTTTGTTCTAAGAAGTGAATTTTAACATCAGAAAGTTTTAAACTCAAGTCTCATTATCAAACTTCTAGTTTTGTACCAAAATTGTTTAAACTGCAACATCTGATTAGGCTCTAGCTGTGTCTCAGTATTGTAAGCAAAGTCAATAAGGGATGTGCTATGGTTGGAATTATGAAACTGGTTGTTGACCTTATTCCCAGTCAACATACCAAAACTTGGTTCTCCATGACATCATTATCAACACAGACTACCATGAACACTTCAGAAGATTCAACAGATGATTTGAAGTTTTTCAACCAATAGCGAGCTTCTTTAGGGTCAGTGCCAATCTGGTGACGTTTGAAACAAAACAATGTAAAATTTAGTTCAAGGTATACTCAGCATTTATTTAACTGATCTATTTTTCATCTTGTTCTGTTTTCAATGGTCCAATGCGTGAGGTGATAATAATTTGGGGGAGAGTTAGGGCTGTCAATTTTGTTGAAAAATGCTTCCCCGGGTACCCGTCCGAATTTTGAACAGGTACCCGGGTTACCCGTTCAAAACATCGCATAATTTTCCCCTTCATACAGCTATACTATGCAACCTAGCCACAAGGGCCGTCTTTAGGCATAGGCAAACTAGGAAGCGCCTAGGGCCTCCGATTAGTCTCATCATTAGTGGGGGCCTCACCCAAGAATCCTTCTATATTAATTGTTTATTTTTCCGTTACATTTAGGACCATTTAACTCCCTTCGCCTAGGTCCTCCAATTCTCTAAGACCGGCCCTGTAGCCATCTTCCATGCACCTTATTCCTCACAGTAACCACATGGCCGACGTCTAAAAGTGACGTCACGTGATTTTGGCAGATTTATACCCACCCCCTCGCGCCATTGTCACAAAAACTTAGAATCCGCTTAGAACAAAGATTTGCAGTCGCCCCCTCNCCCCCCCCCCCCCCATAAAAGCTGTACCTCATTTTTGATAATGAGCATTTGTGAAATAACTTTATTGTCACTTAAGTTTGTATTTAATGTGAAGTTGAACTCTATTAAATCGATACACGTGTAAATCCATGTAAATCGTCAATAAATAAATGGTAAGCATTCAAGTTTTTAAGTGGAACTCTTATTTTAAGTAGCACGTTTTGATGTGACGTCACATTTCTAAAACACCCCCCCCCCCCTTCGTCACAAATGTATGATCACCTCTTCCGTAGGTGCAAAATGTCATTTATAGATGGCCTATTACCCATCTTAGACTGTTAGTAACTAATTTATTGACTTAAAAAAAATTTAAAATTTTGGTGTATTATTTTTGTTTTTAAATGGAGGCATACGTGGTAATGTACACGCAAAACACAATCGAATGGGGGGGGGGGGGGGGGTAGATAAACAACGTCTACAATCGGAAATCCTATGTCGGCGTATTTCATAGTAACTTTAATGTAAAAGCTGGGATGTTTTTATTAACAAAACCAAGCACGGCCTCATTCATCTCTATGCAGTCCCGCCCCACGGCCGACTACTTCCCCATTTGAAATTGCTAGTAACTGATTAATTTATTAACTTTAAATACTGACAACCTTGTATATCAGTTTTTCTAGGTCAACATGTGTTAATATTAAATGAACACAAGAAGCACAAGCGAATGCACGGGGTGTGGGTTATATGAATGAAGGGAGGAGATGGGGGGTAGATAAACAACATTAGCTAGTATCAATCGGCGTATTTCAAAGCGAAGTTACTGTCACAGAAGAGATTTTTTTACTAACGAACGCCGCTTTTAACTCTAACATTATTTTTGGCTGAGGACTTTTATTTTACTTATCTATATGATTCTTTTAAAGCGCCAAAACCTTTTATGTTTGCGATTTCTGTTTCACGTTGAGAGAAAAAGATGTATCAAAATACATTTCCCGTTGACAGATATTTCTCCTTAGATGTAATTTACTGCATATATTTCAAACAAACATTTTCATTTGAAAAATTATTTCGCAAAAAAAGCCGAATGGGAGCCGAAGTTTGGCCTCCGTTAATATAGACATTGAAGTTACATTTTCACGGGTACCCGGGCGGAATTTTACTACCCGGGTAATCAGATGGCAACGGGTACCCGGGTCCCCTTTGACAGGCCTAGGGAGAGTAAGTGTGGACGTATAATCAGATATAGGATTTTCTCTATTTTCCATTTTTTCATAAGGTAGATAACTCTACCAAGCAACCATTTAACTTGCTTGCCTTAGCTCTGTTCACATAGGCCCAAAATAGTGACACTTTCTTAAATAATGAATGTGTGTCACTCACTGTTGCATAGGGCATTATGGCTCATACAACTTGAAATAATTTAATTACTATTGAGAAAATATACTCAAAAAAAGAACTGAAAAATATCTAAATAATTGATAATCTCAAATAATTTATTATAGATCGACTGAAAAGATTCATCCTGACAACTTTCTTCTTGAAAGCAGCTGAAGTACTAAACCACTTCAACTGTTCATAAAACCCAACACATTCTCTGACCCTCATTTACAGACCTCTATAAGAAATCTGCTCAAATCTGTTTTTCTGTCAAACTGTCTGACATTATTGATTGAGTCCCTGTTGAAAAACTTTTGGGAGGCACTACTTCTCAACAGCCTTATCTGAGATGAGCTTTCTAAAAACTTGTTTCTGCAGAAAAAAGAAAAGTTGCCAAGAAGCATTAACTTACAACGTGCAGGAATAAAAACACCTTACCATATGAATATAGATTCAATCTAGTTAATAATGTGTCATCTAATTTTTGTGTGCACCTTCTTTAAATTATTTGTTTCCCACTGCGCATAATTTTGATTCTTCCAATCATTATTTTATTTTTTTGCTACAAAGAATAAAGTTCTTATGGCACAATGTAAGTTTAATTCCTACACGTCATAATTTTCTCATTAAAGCTAGAAAAACTGTTACCAAAACACATAAGATTAGATAAACTTAAAACACATTGGTTATAATTTTAAAATAGCCACCTATGAAGTAACTGGTATAAATGCAGCTCACAGTTTGTTACGACCAAGTGACCTCTGAGACTTGAAGCTACTGTGTAAAGTTTGGAAAATTGTAGCACACGGAACATCTTAGTTTCTGAAAATTACATCATCTCTATCAATATGTAGTTTAAGTGTATATTAAATGAAACTTAAATGTATAGCACAAAAATTTGCCAAGAATACAAGACAAGCATTAAATGTCAGAAAAAGTATTGTTCACAAAAATATTCATCAATGAAGTACGCTTTCATGTAAAAAGAGAATGCCCTGTACCAAAAATTGATATAACATCAAAAAAGTAACCTGAGTATTCAAACTGTGCCTGCAGATCATAACTGAGTCAAACAATAATGACCAGGCTACAGCTTATCTTAGAATGTTGTCCACTTGTAACTAGATTAAAGTACTACTCCAATGTTTTTAGAGTGCTTCAACTGCGTACTTGCTACTGAGCCATGAAATAACAAATTTTTTATCTTTGTCTAATGTATTTGGTGGGAAGTTGTCTTCTGTGTTTAGTACACAAAGGGTAACACACCTGCCACAAGTATAAAAGGCACCCCCACCTCCTTTATTACTGTTAGTGTAAAAGCTAAATGTCTTAATCTTAGGGAATGAAGAAAATGACAATAAAATAATCCCATCATGACATCCACTCTGATATGACATCTTATATTAGTCTATCAGTGGCATAGCTAGGGGTTAGGAGGCCTGGGGAGCTTGGCTTCTTTGAGAGCCCTGCATAGAATGCATTGACGTAATATTTAATTTAAAAAAATTCAGACACTCCTTTGTGACCCCCCATCCTCTAGCTCGCCACTGCAGGGAATGCAGCTTTTCAACATTTTTTATTGTTGTAATTTTCTCTTTTCATCACTCATAACTATTGCATATTGAACTGTGTAACCGTTGTGTCAGCTAAGTTCAGAATATTATTAATTATAAAGATAATTATATACATCCTCAACTAAAAGTGTTTAAAGGGATAGATTCTCATTCTTTCTCAGGCTGTCACTGCAATTTAATGAATGCTCAAATAAAATGAAAAAAAAAACAACAAACTTTCAACAGGTCAACGTTTTTCACATAACCCTGATAAATTATCAGGAATGAACCAAGGCCGACATTATTTGTGTATGGTCAACTTTCAAGACACAATTTGGTTATCTCTGTAAATAATTTGGATAATAAGAATGGAATAAACATAAACATTGACTTAAAGCTAGGTCAGATAAAGGGACAACTTATTAAAAAAGGAAAAAAAAAAGACTGAGTATAGTTAAACTATTCTTCATTGAATCGAGAAATGTGCACATGCTTGCATTTGTGGCTGCTTTTATTGTACGGTATCCAAATACATTTTTTGGCTTTTAAAAACAAAAAAGTAAAGTAATGAATTAGATTAAATAATAAATCTCTTAAGGTATATAAGTATATAGTACTATTAAAAACAAGTTATAAACTATTTTACCTAATTTCAAATTTTCCCACGATGGGAACACTTAACCAATACAACTAAAATTACTATTACTCACGGCGTGGTGCCTACTTAAAAAGGCAAGAAAATTAGCACATAAATACCAGAGTTAAATTGTAAAACTATAGAATAATTAATTTGATGTTACAAACTAAAACTTGAAAGTAATAGCTGTGCTGACACTAGACATTTTTAAGTGGGGTGAAAATAGGCTATTGACAATTGACACACTGGAATATTAGGGGAATAATTCTAAAAATGTTTGTATGACTCCCATGTGATGATTATGCATCGAATCCGCCTAGATTCCTTGATTATTTTACAAAATAACACATACTTTTATTTCTACCCCAGATCCTCCACATTGAATTAATCCCACATCCAGTAACATCTAACTGTAAAATTTGTTGCAAGTCATGCACTAAAAAACAATGAGCCATTCAGTGTGACACCTGTGATGCTTGCATATGAACACACCAATATACATAAAATTAGAAATTAAAGATGCTTTTTGGTATTGTGTACAGTGTGGGCTACCTCAATTAAGTTCAGGTTTGTTTAACTCCCATACCCTGAGCTCTAATGTTCTCTTTAAGCTGCACAGATATTTTACAGACGCAACACAGCTGTTTAGAATTACAGCCCAGCGAATTGCGTTAACTATTGCACAAAAAATGGATGCTATGCAACTTTGCGCACACGTTCTTTTACTTTGCACACGGACCAATGACCAACGAACCTTAGAGGGAACATTGCTGAGCCACCACTAAATTTTATAGTATGTACATGCATAAATACCTTCAACCTTAATAAACCACTATCTAGATGCACACTAATGAAAACAAGTAAAAGACTGACATAAACCAAACAAAACCCTAAAATTACTAAGAAAAACCTAACAATACTAACTAATAATGCCTATAAAAAACCTAATAATACTGAAAATCAACATATTCATAAAATACTTTTTAAAAATTTCATAAAATAAAATTACAGATTAAGAGCTAAAAATAGAAAAAAAGAAAGAACCAGACCTAATTCAGTGGCGGATTAAGCTATAGGGCAGGGGGGGCGGCTGGCCCCCCCCCCCTTCGCCCTTGTTGGGTCTAAATTGGCGCCCCCCTTAAGACGACATGGATGAACACTACAAAGGTGTCACTTGAGCAGAAAAAAAGATTGCTAGCAAGAAACTTCTAATCAACACTAAACTACAAAACGACAATACTGGCTTGCTAATTATCGTATTTCAAAACTGTGATATCTGGTTTGATCAGCCAGGAGTGTCGCCAAGTGAAAAAGAATAGAAAGGTATTAAAATGAATGACAGACATGACGTTGCTCTTATCAAAACAAGGTTTGCCATTCAGCGGACACAGAGAACATTCTTGCTTAAGTGATAGTATTTGTATAAATACTGGAAAATTTTTGTAAAATGTTATCTTTATTAGCTGAAAAGCATAAAAAATCCAAGTGGAGGGAACAAGAAAAGGTTCTGATGATTGAGGCAGACAGTGCACAATTAACGCTGGTGATGTACTCAAAACTTTTACCAGATGTAAAGCTAGAAAAAAGAACATTACAAACTATTTAAAAAGTTTTAGTTTTTTCCTCTATTATTTTTAAAAATTAATTAACTATTTTAGCACAGAAATTGTAGGTTTCTTATGAGTGATATTAGTACAAACATATGTGTGAACAACTGTTGTTATTTTTTAGTTTTTGTTTGTTGTTTTGTGTGCATAACATTGAACATACCAGCCGTCAGTGGAAGATCGGGGCCAGAGGCAGAAGGCGACACCCATGAGGGTTTGTGCATAGGTCAACAAGATGGCTTAATCTGGCCATGCTTTTATACTTTGAAAAACAGCAATACTGCCACATTTGCTGAGAAGATTTTAAAGGAACTGCAAATTACAAAAGCGAAACGTTGATATCACAATCTGTGGAGGGAAGGCCTACAATGGCACATTTGTGATGTCTGGAATTAAGAGTGGCCTTCAAACTCATTAAAAAAAACTTTCACCCAATGTCATCTATGATCATTGTTGTGTCCATGTTTTGAATTTGGTCACTATTGAAGCAATGTCTGTAAACAGTGATGTGCGATTATTTTTCGGCACAGCTTAAAGGTTGTATGCATTCTTTGCGTATAGTTTATCACATCTACATGCTTTTAAAGAGCATCATAAATCTCAATATAAATCAACAGTAGCTACTCTGAAATGACTTTCTGATACTAAGCATGCAGTTGGTGCAGTTGTTGGATCATTCTCTGCTGTTCTAGCCACTCTAGAAGGTATAAATTCAAGGGAATCAACAGAATATAAAGGAAGTGTTAGAGCAGAAGCTATGGGACTATCTGTTTGAATAACAAAATATTCTTTCGTTTTTTTTGGACTCTACTTGTACAAAAATTGTTGGATAATATCTTCGTGTTATCAAACTACTTGCAGCGCAAAAGCTTTGACAATGCATTTGCTAAACAATTGATCGATGTTGGAAGAAATAAGTTTGTTGAAATGAGAAGTGATAAAGCTTTTGAAATTCTGAAACTTAAAGTATATTTCAAATAATTTATTAACGAAAATCGTTCAAAACTGGATTTTGAAAACAAAATTTAAAGAAAAGCGAATTGCAAATAAGAAAAGTATGGCAGGCGAACCTATAGCAGAGATGAAAGGGCTGATGATCCAACTACAAGTTTTAAATCTGATACTCTTGTAGCAGAAATAGATGATCGGTTTAATGACTTTCGGGGCACAGTTATTTTTTTCTTTTGATCCATCACAAATGTAGGAAAAATACATATTCTTTTCGAAGTTTATGCGAAATTTATAAACACAACATTAACCTTGAAGAAGCAATAGCTGAATATTATAATTATACCTTCAAAGAATTGTATGCTTAGTAAGGTACCTCACTCTTTAGTAAGCTATAACTTTTAGAGGTTTTGCAATTCTAGACTGAAAAACAAATGGCATCAGGTCTCCCTAATTTGTCAATACTCTATCAAATTTACTCGAATATTCCTGTTAGCAGTGATTAAAAATAAGCAAAAATTATTTGCGCTCAACAATGACAAAACGAATCTCTGTCTGGATTGGCTATAATTTCAAATGAACGTGACCTAGGTCAGGTAAAAACGTTGACTTTGAATCAACAATAAAATCGTTTTGCTTCAATGAAATCACATAGATAGGAATTTAAATACGGCTCAGGGTTCTTTATTAATTTGCATTAATTAAGTTTTTCTCTTCTTCAATAAATGTACGATTGGAATAAATGTACGTTACTATTTTGTAAAGATATCTGTTTATATTGTTGATTCTGCTTGACTTGTTCGATGATTTGGAAAATTTACTAAATTAGTAGACTAATATTAATAATTAGTATTTACGGAATGCTCAGCTATTAGTAAAATTTGGTGGCGCCCCCTGACATTCTCCTGGCCCCCCACGCAGAGAAAGCTGAATCCGCCACTGATCTAATTGCAGATTCCAAAACCTGGCTAAATTATAAACTCCGAAATTTTTAGTAGCAACCATATTTTCAGAAATGCTAGATCATGGAGGTTCTTTACAAGCTCTCAAACTAGTATTATAGCAGAAGAAATCATAAAACAATCATATAGTAACATAGAGTCAGTATTTTTTAAAATTTTTATAACTAATTTAGCACCACAGATTTTAGATTATACAGACCACCTAATACCAAACTAGAACATATGAAAGATCTGTGCAGTCAATTAAAACTTATTAAATGCAAACATAAAACATTTGTAATTTGGATTATGGGAGACTTTAATCTCCCTAACATAAATTGGAACAACTGTTCCATAGAACATCATAAATATTACAAAAAATAAATAAGAACTTTTTATTGACACAATCAAAACCATATATTTAGAGCAAATAGTAAAAAATACTACTATGAAAAATAACCTACTTGATTTATTGGTAACAAACAGTCCAAGAAAAACTAAAGATTATGAAATAATCCCTGGACTGTCTGACCATAATATTGTTAGGGTATAATCAACACAATAAAGTCTAAATATGTAAGAGACTGAAGAGACTATTTTTATCACTGGAATAAATATAACAAAATTATGTTGTGTTCTCAATTAAGTACACATGGGGTGCTGAGGGCCTATACTGTCATTTTTTTCTTATATGAGCTATATAAAAATTATTTTAAGCACTATCTACTTGCTAAATTGATGGATTTTAACCAAACTATGCATATAAAAACCTGACAGCCTATAATAAAATAATATGAGGCATTTAACACCTAATGGTCACTCATTCGGGGCTGGGGACCCAAAATATTTTTGTTCTTTAAAGTTTAAGATTGTGTTCCCCATTCAATTATTTAAGATCTTGAAAAATAATAATAAATGTATAGATTATTATCCATATTGAAATGAACAGTTTTTTAAACTTTATATCTTTGCACTAAATGGCCCCTGAGGCCATTAATGTGGTTTTTTTCGTGCTTATATGAGCTACATAAAAATTAGTTTATTCTTTAGCTACAGAGTAAATGAATGGATCTTAACCAAACTTTGTATACAACAACTTGGTAGCTTATGTAAAATACTTAAGGGCACTGAAAAGCTAATGTTAATTTCTTTGGGGCCGGGGGCCCCAAATGTCTTTTTTTTTATATGTTTAAGAGATATTTTTCCCACTCTCTTTATAACAATCTTTAGGACTATATCCATGATGAAACTGAATTAAAATGAACAGGCTTGAAAATAAATGACATTTTGCACCGAATGGGCCAGGGACTCCTTAATGTCGTTTTCTTCCTTATATTAGCTATATAAAAATTAGTTTAAGTGTTAGATATTGAGAAATAACTACATATTGACCAAAATTATTATACAGAAACTTATGAGCCTATGTTAAATTACTATAGGGACTGAACTCCAAATGTTATTTCCCCTCGGAGCTGGGGGCCCCAAATATCTTTTTAACTAAATGTTAATAATGTTATTACCCATTCAATTTTACACGATATTAAGAAAAAGAGCTTGAGTACAATGGCAATAAAAATACAAAATTTATTTATTTATTTATAAAGGACGCTTCTATAGCGCAGTTTCTTAAAGCTCACTGCGCTTTACAAAAACACTACCAAAAATTAATAGATGCATTCAATAATCATACATCTTACACAGTAAAAATACATGGAAGAATTTCAACATATTTTATGTTACAAAATAAAACGAAGAGGTAAAGTTCTTTTTCAATAAATATAGAAATAATAAACAATTAAGCAAGGAGACGAATAAGGAAATGAACAAGTAATAAAACCAAATTATCACTCATTTTGGGGCAGGGGCCCTTAAAATTGTTTCTTCTCTTGTAAACTTTTTAATTATCACTTTATTTGTCAATTAAAAATTTTTAAGAAGAACCCATGACACATAAACATAAAATATATATTACAATCCATATGAACCATAAATATGAATGAAATAGATAAATTATAATTCAAAAGGTTACTGAACTGAAAAGCATTAGTCATGACATTAAAAGTGTATGCAATGATATATTGTAAAGAGTGGGTATTTTATTATTGACTAATTACTAGTAATTGGCTGTGGCTATTGGTACTCAACTTTCAATAGCTTGTAGAGAGCTATAAAACTACCAAGGCTATTGGTACTCTAATATTTTTGTTCTCATTTACTTATTTGTAAAGTAGATTGTTTAGCATGTAATTAAGGTATAACGGTTCATAGTAAATACTCTTCAGTGCGTGAAAGATGATACATTTGATCTGACAATGGCGGCCGTTTCCATCACTAGTGTTAAGTTATCGCTCAATTCGCGAAGTTTTTTGTAGTTATTGTGGTGTTGTTTTTTTTACCTAATTATAAAAATAATAGTTGCAAACTACAGGTAAAAATAGTTTTAAAGTCAAGACTGTCGTTTGGTTATGTAGTCAGGAAACTAGTGCTACGACATGTCGTAACAGCAGACGATCCGGCGGGATGTTGCTAGCGTTACGACAAGATTGTCGTAACAGCAGACGAACCGGTCGGATGTTGCTAGCGTTACGACATGTCGTAGCGCTAGTCAGGAAACTAGTGCTACGACATACGCAACTCCTGCTACGACTAGTTTTAGTCACTCTTTGCAGTAGACACCTGGAAAGAATTAAATCTTAACAAACTCTTCTTTATATTGTATACGCATATATATTATAATACGACATTATTTGTGTGTGCATTAATTCTATAATCTAAATTTATTTAAAATTGATTTAATTTTAATATAATATTGGTCTACCGATTATAAATATATCCGCCGATTTTGCTATACTATAACTATAGTTTACTTGTGTAAGTGATGCCGATGCATTAAAATTTAGTATACCGTAAAGCCTAAAGCCGTAAATGAAAATCCTCAAGCAACGATTCGCGCACAATCGCAAGAATGTAGGCCTAAAATAATTCGTTTCGTTTGGAATAATAAAATGTGCCGTGTGCAGACTTGTCACAGGAAACCATTCAATTCATCCTTCTACCTCATTTTCACTCTATTACTAATACTATTACTATTGAGGAGGGGGGGCAGGTAATAACAACCGCACAGGACTCCTCGTTTACTCGCCTTTTTCCCCCCCTATTACTTCGTGCTGCTGTTTGTGTCCGTTTTCTCAGCACCCCCCCTCCTCTCTTTGCACTTTTTATGACGAGCAAGTCTGCGGGGTACGATACACTGATACACTATGCCTCCTTCGTCTGACAATGGCTTCAAATCCCCCTTCACCGGCTTGTGTTCAGCACTTTTTCGCGATGCCTTCAATTCAGAGAATGTATCAAAAATATCTTATAAACAATTAAGTAACAGTGATGGTTTATAGTCATTTTTTAAACTCACGCTTGACCTTTTTCGTTGATGACGCCGACTGAGTGTCAACTCCCGAATCAAAAGAAGAAAAAAAAAAGTAGTATTAGCTTAATTAAATACAGCTTTAGTCGTAACTGTAAGTAAGCACATATCACATTTTTACGACTGTCGTAGCAGCAGACGACCCGGTCAGATGTTGCTAGCGTTACGACATGTCTAAAATCTAAATATTTTTATTTTAACAGATTTATTCAACGTATCTGCTTTTCAGAATAATAACAAAAATTATCAGCATACTCATTATTTAAAAAAAAAAATAATAATAATAAATGAAATTTAAAAAAAAAAAACATGACGGCAGCGGGATTCGATCCCGCTATCAATAGAATTATATCATTTCCGAATCAACAGTACTATCATTTGATCTAGCGAAGCTGCTGAGAAAGTGTAATTTTTAAAATTTATAACTGTTTTTCATTTAATGGCTCAATCTAGATTTTTTTTAATCCTTAAAAATTCATTAATAAGCTTATCTAGTGATCATGATATTTCATTATGAGAATTATGGTTTAGTATTTAAGTATTAGTAATAGCATAATTGAAATACAGAAAATTGTTTACGACATGTCGTAACTTGTCGTAACGGCAGACAACCCGGGCGGATGTTGCTGGCGTTACGACATGTCGTAGCACCAGCCACATCCGCGCGGGTTGTCTGCCGTTACTTTGTCGTAGCAGTAGACACTCCATTTAAAAAAACGATATTTGACATGAGCTTCGCCAGACGAAGTGATAGTTCCATTCCCTTGTTGGTAAATATGGTAGTGGGATCGAATCCCGCTCCAGTCTAGTTTTAAAAAGTTTTTGTTTATGCATGTATGTTGTTGTTTGTTTGTTAAACCAATCTTAGGGGTCAACCTATATGCATTTTTGTCAATATTACCAAACTTTTTTGCCGCAACAAAGTTTCTGATACGGATAATACTAACTAATTCTTATTTATGTTTACAAGTTCCAGATCATGATCTACATAGACGTTATGACATATGAATATGACTCACGACAAAACAAACTGTCATTTTTAAAAATGTACACACAAATTAATAAATCCTTTTCAATCTTCGGCTTACAATTGTTAATTTTAACTATTACAGTTAAAAAATGTTTGCACACAGCCAACTTTTATGAATGAAACAACGAGAACAAAACAATAGTAATAGTAATAAAGTGAAAAGGAGGCTAAAGGATACTTAAGGATGAAAATGAATGGAATAGTTTCCAATGACAATGACAGGTCTGCATATTAGTAAAATTTTGTGGTGCCCCCTTGAAATTCTCCTGGCCCCCCCACGCACGCAAAGCTAAATCCGCCACTGGCCACTGCCACTGATCCTTAGTCCAACTTAGTATGGGCTTTAACTTCAGTGTCTTTAGTAATTTCAGTCTAAAAGTCAGTTACTAAGAGTCTAAGTACTCTTAAGTCTAAGAGTCAAGAGTAAGAGTAAGAGTCTAAATCATAATTTAATAAATTAATAATTAATTATATTGAAATTATGTCAAATTACTAATAGAATATACTTATATTTATATACTACTCCTAATGATAATGAATGCGATGCGGATGCGTTAATAAGTGTACTTTATCATACTATTCATACTTAATAAATGATAATGACTTAACTTCACTTAACTTAATTATTAATACACTTTCACTTTCAGAAAATTTCACTTACTTCTACTTTTAAATTTTAACTTGAAAACTTAATTAATTAAATTAATGATTCATTTTACAATAAATTTTCAATTTAAATTATTTATTATAGTCATAGTTTAGGCAGTATAGTATATAACAAAATTCACCAGCAACTAAAAAAAATAGAGTAAAATTTTTTCTACATATAGATCTTTAATATAAATATGTTATTTTGATGTTTATTTAGATTGTATTTTTGCCTTATTTACCTTGCTCCAATAGTTGGGGTAAAGACCAATTACCGTAAACAAAATTGGGTCACCCAAATTTCATTTCAGTCAAACAGTTAATAAGTCAAGTGGAATGTTGTTTATTAATTTACTTTCTTTCTATCTTTCTTCTTCTTTTTTTCCCCCACTTGGTCGATTTAACCTATGAAATTAAAGTTGATATACTGTAATCGAAATGGGTTAATTATACAGACGTAACACTTTACTTTAGTAAAAGAAAGAATTTTAAGCTGATGCCTGATGCAAGCTATGACTATGACTAAAGTATGATCAGCTATGACTATGATTATGATAAAGTTGTGAGTTCATATTTAGGCTTATAAATCGCCAGTCCAATTATGCACTTAATAACCCTTAGATTTACAGACGTGTAGTAATTTTTGAAGAAATAGGATGCAGTAATTTGGTAATATCAATATCTTTAAACTTTATAACAATTTTTGTTGTTTTTGTAATTGTAATTGTAAGTGTGCATGGCAAAATTCTATTTTTATAACAAAGAGCTTTAGGTTTTATTTATTTAAAAAAAATAGAAACAACGATGATTTAGTCGAAATATAATTTTAATGAAACTTAATTTAAGCAATTTTTTAATGAATTAACATTTAAAATTTAAATATCTCAAATTTCTCTAAAGAAACACACATCCAGAAGTCCCATGCCCAGTGGTATCTAATTTTGTAAGTTAAGTAAGTTCGCATTTTATGTCTTTAATAGAAATTCGGAACATTGACAATGACCTCAACATGCGATCTTATAAATATTCCTGTCACTTTCTAACCTTTTCTTTAAAATTCCACTTCTACATCTCCATCAACTTTCTTCCGTACAACAGCCACATAAAACAACACAGTCTTTATTTCTTCTTTTTATTTTTAAAAAAATATGTAGGCCTATACTGACCAACACAAGCCATAAGCGTGTTTGTCTATGACTATGACTAACATAACAAGATTTGTTGATAAGGGACGAACATGCTTTATAAAATGTTTTAAAATAAAATTATCAGATGTCTTCTCCCCTAGATAAATAGGTAATACAGTAAGTCTAAGAGCGCCTTCTGTCTGGTACTCTGTAAAGAAATCAGTCTCTCAAATATTTCTTGGAAAAAACAACAACAACAAACCAAAAATCAAACAAACAAACCAACAAACAAACCAACAAACAAACCAACAAACCAACAAACAAACCAACCAACAAACAAACCAACAAACAAACAAACTCAAACAAACCAACCAACCAACCAACAAACAAACAAACAAACTAAAACAAACAAACAAACAAACAAACAAAAACTTGGATCAATTTAGGCTACAGCACGCGACGTCATATTACCTAGAGTATTTACTACACAATAAGAAATAAAGGTAAATAATTTTTAACACATTAAATTTAGTTTATTATTATAAAATTTCATATAAAATATTGAAAGCAACAGAATTCAAGGCTATTAAAAAATAAACTCATAAATGCCTAGTAAAAAATTACAAATCCAAAAAGCAACATTTTGAAGAAGTATTTATTGAAATTATAACTTGAAAAGAAAATTAATGACCTGGATGAACCTGATTAGATTATCTGAGTGTTTTTATTGTTTTTTAGTAGCAACAGCAAAACAACAAGAGTCAAGACCACTATTTTTTTTACTCGGTTTCTAGTTTTTTGTGATGAGGTTCATAAAGGCACTAAATCCTTAAACTACCTAATAGGAAGACTGGAAAGCAGTCAACACATCATGTACAATTATAATGCATGATGCAAGATATAAAATTGGGATCAGTTTCATAACCATAATGCAAGGTATCCTTGTTCAAGCACAGGTTTAAGTTTCTCATGTGTGGATATTTAAATAAGTTGCTCCTGTATTAGTATGGATTCATCCGTGTTCGAGATCTGAGTTTGTCCACGCGCAAAAGGGAATATCCAAGGAATGAATGTCTACAAATATTTCTTTCAAGTCGGCATGAAGAGCTGTTAAGTATGGACAGCACGCCAGCAAATCTTCATCTCTTATTTGCAATTTCGAAAGATTTGGAAACAGAATATTCCCCACTTCACAAGTTTTGTTTGTATTTTAAAACGTTTAGCAACAAACGCAGATATTATGCTTTTAGTTTTGATTAAATTTAATCGGCCACCTATGAGTTCGACTGAATTTTGCATATAAATAAGTCATAAAGGATATTAATTTTTTTAAAGTTAATTGTGTTGAAAATCATTGTTTTTGCTTCCAAATAATTCCAGTCAAAAAGAGCAAAAAATCGATTTAAATATGCACCCTTTGATGAACTACGTGCTTCTGGGTGAATTAAGAAACAATTATAGTCTTCTTTATTTTCAATGTGGAGCGACTAATCTCTCATTGAGGGCTGTCCTTTTGATTTCATTAACTGCTCTAATGACAAAATCTAGTGATCCATGGATACTTTCAATAACATTTTTAGGCGAAAAACGGCAGTCGATGATGGTACAATGTACTGAAAATACATTCCGTACACTTTGTTTTAAATATGTCATAAAGTCAAAGGCATAGCTTTAACTTAAAAAAGTCTTTAAATTCAGTAAATAACGTTTCAATTTTCGTATCTGTTTCCAAACATTTAACCAACTTCAAATATTTAACAACAATGTTTTGTCGGCATTTTTTTCTGCGGCTCACTCATCCTATCTATTGTGACAAACCACTGCTAAATAAGTATGAACCCTTTCAATTGAATGCTGCAGTAAAGCCCTTTTTAAGAAAATAATTTATGATAGGATACAAATTATATGAATATTACTTCATTCACTGTTCACACATCCAAAATTACTCAACCTTGCAACCCTTGTTGATTCGCGTTAAAAATTGTATTTTTCTGACCTATTATTATAGGAATTCGCATTTTTTATGCATCATCCGTGAGCTTTCAAGAAACCAATTATTTTTATTTGTTATAGTTATAGCTTTGGACTTTAATATGACTCTACTTTCATTTCTGGAGAAAATAGCATTGTAATCCGTACTGAAAGTATCTAAGATAGTTATTTAATAAGTAGAAAAAGCATTCAGATACTATTTTATTTATTGTCATTTATTTTAATTTACATAATAATTAAATGGATCAAAATTGTATTATTTTACATTGGGGCTGTTATCGATTAATTTAAATTTAATCGTTAACTTTTGAAAAATTACCGAATAATTAATCGATAATTTTGATTAAGCTAAAAATAAGATGCATGACGTCGATAAACTGAAAATTTCAAGGGAAGTAACAAAAACAGGCAATTATCATTTTTTAAAATTTAAATATATGAGCTTATTTTAAAGTTTACACTTAGGAGATCCCTTTTTTTTGAATGGAGAAATTTGTACGTAAAAAAGCAAATTATTATTAATATTAATAATTAATCGTTTATTAATAAATCGGAAAAATTATTTAAAACAACCTTTTCAATTTAATCGCTTTTTTATCGATGACAATAATTTTAATCGATAAAATTTTTTTTACCGATTAATCGAGAAATTAATCGATAATTTCCGCAGCCCTATTTTACATTAAACTTTCTGCGAGCCCCCTGACGTCATTCAGGGACCCCCAAATCAATTTTAATTTTCCATGGACCCCCTGAATGATCCCGGTTAGGGAGGTCCATAGGAACCACTTGCGAACCACTGCTTCAGGATATCAGCCATTCAACGGCCGTGGAGTTTTCGTCATTGGGAATTTTGCGGATTTTACATTTTCGTGTCACCCCTTGTGATGGTTTATTAGAGCAGCGTTTGTCAACCGCTGTTCCGTGTGCCGCGACATGTTTCCTGGTGTGCCGCGGGATATTCCTATTCAAGAGAATTAGTTTATATATATATAGTCAATATAGGCACAGGGGTAAATTTTTTTAACATCCTCTAATGGTGGTGTGCCTCGGGATTTTTTGTCATGAAAAAAGTGTGCCACGGCACAAAAAAGGTTGAAAAACACTGTATTAGAGTACATTACAAGGGGTCCTCGATAAGACGTTGATCCGTTCTTAAGACACGTCGTAACCAAAATTTCAGTAAAAGTTGGAACATTAAATATATATATATATATTCTTCGTAAAATGTTATAACAAAATATAACAGTGAATGACATTATCAAAAAGTATTTAAGAAAAAAAGGGAAAATTCTCTACAACTGAATTTAAAAAATAAAAAAAAGATGAACAAACTGGAGAGAAAGAGTGAGTGAGTGAGTGAGTGAGTGAGAGAGAGAGAGAAAGAGTGAGTGAGTGAGTGAGAGAGAGAGAAAGAAAGAGTGAGTGAGTGAGTGTGAGAGAGAGAGAGAGAGAGAGAGAGAGAGAGAGGGGGACGGTGTACCGAGACTGAGCGTCCTCGTCGCTCTACAACCACAAACAAGCGTATTTTTTCGCCCGCACCCGAAACATAAAAGCAGGTAATGATAATGACATAAAAGTATTTCAAATAGAGAAACAATTCGTTACCCCAGGATTTAAAAAAAAAATAAATAAAAAAGATGGAATAACGCGTAATCTTATTACATTTTTTATGGGTTGTTTTCATAACAACATAAAAGCGTAAGACGAGATGGGACCGTCGTAACCCGAGGACTACCTGTATATACACATATTCATTTATAATCCTGCATGCCTTTAATAAATGTATCTCAAACAAAAAATATTAACTCAAAGACATTTAAGTCTCTATTTTCCTCTAAAAACAATAAAGAAAACCCATCTTCTTTTTCATTAAAAAAAATTGTATCCCCCCCACAACTGTGGTGGAGGGAGTTGTAAGGTGGTGTTCGTCCATGTTGTCGATATGTCAAAGCCCATTTGGCTTTATATCATTTAAAACAGAAGAAACCGCCTGTCATAAGTACAGCCTTTAAAAAGCTCTCTCTCTGGTGCGGCTGTTTCTTTTCATTTTTTCCTAATTTGTTGTTGTTGTTGTTTGTTTGGAATGTTTTATTATTGCATGTTCACTGATATGTTTTTATTACAAAATTTTCACGTTTAACGTATTTCATTGAATTTTTAAATTTCTTTCTAGGTGAAAAAAACAACAACAACGTCTTCTATTTTTTGGACATACATTCTTACACAGTAATATTTTTAAATTTTGGTGTCCACCCCCCCGATGGTGTCACCCGGGGTGGAACACCTCCTCCCCTCATAGTGACACCACTTCCAAGTTCACCATAGCCCTTGCCCCTATTACTTAACTATCTTATTTTGGCAGCATTTGGCAGATGGCATAACAGTGTCTAGAACAGAAGAGAAATCAGCACCCAAACAAAACTAAAAGTATGCAGAGCTGTAGTGCTCCCCACCTTACTATAATATGCATGTGAAACTTGGACTGTATACCAACGCCATGCGAGGTAGCTGAAACACTTCCTCAACAAAAGCCTCAGAAAAATTATCAGTATAAAATGGCAGAAAAAAAAATCCAGACACCGACATATTAGCCAGGTCAGGGCTACCCAGCATCCACACTAGCCTCAGGAAGTACCAACTACGCTGGGTAGGGCATGTGGTGCGCATGTCCGATCATCGTTTCCCCAAGAGGCTCTTCTATGATGAGCTTACTGAAGGACTTAGAGCAGACGGTGGTCCACGTAAGACGTAAGCGATACAAGCATTCACTAAAAAGCGTTCTAAAAGCCTTTGACATTAGACATAACTCCTAGGAAGCAGCAGCCAGTAACCGAGTCCACTGGCGCACTATGATACTGAAAGGCGCAGCTGTCTGTGAGGTAATAGATAACAGGCTGCCAAGACAAAACGTCAAGCCAGGAAGGACCGAATCAAAAACCCTCCTGAGGGGTTCCCATCCATCTTTTGTCCGACATGCGGACGCAATTTTCGTGCTAAAATAGGGCTAATAAGCCACTAGAGGACACACATGTTGGCCTCAGGTCAAATACAAATATGATGATAGTGGTCATCGTCGAATACGACAAACGAACAACAACAACATTTTTCTTATACATTTTATAAGAAACAATAATTATTTTTACAATAAATTAACACTCACTATAATTTTCGATTTTGCTTTTTTTTTTACATACTTCTAATTACCGGGAAAAAGTATGTAAGAATAAGTTAATAAAAATATTTTTTAACATAAAAAATCAATTAAATATTAATTTTGAATAATCTAAATCGAAGAAAATAAATGAATAATTGAAACAATTAAACGATTTTGCTCGTAATACATACTTAAAGCAGATATTATGATATTTAATTCGATTATGATTACATTAGTTACATGAAAGTGTCGGATATCGCTGTTGAAATTGTTTGCTCCGATGGTGAGGTAGTTACGATGACGTTGTTTGTACTCCGACACGATACACAACAGTTCCTGCACAAGTTGACAAAGGCGAGGCGGAACTGACGCCATAGCAGGAAGTAAAAGATGGAATTCATGGTGGCGTTGATGACGATCAGCGTCTCAATGATGGCCCACACCTTGATCCCTAGGGTTGGGCTCAAAATAGTTGGCTGGAAGATACAAATAATTAAATGGTACCACTGATTTTTCTGCTATGACTACCAGCGGAATAGTGTTAAGTGGATGGCTAATCCCTCGGTCGGTAGTTTGTTGGGGGTGGCAACTTGTCCGTCGTTAATGAGCGTCAAAACATGACATGAAAAGTTTGAAAGAATGTGCAATTTTCCAAATAAAAGAAGTAAAAGAATAGCAATGGAAGAAATCAGTAAAATAAGTAATGGAATGATCTTAAAATATGTGAAAACTTTTTCAGTAAAAAACTTAAACTCATTTGAAGTAAATACTTCTAAAACTAATGCTACTTAACTGAAAAAATTAACGTAACAACATGACATTTATGTGCTTGTGCCTGTCATTGATTTTTCAAGTTTGCCAGGCTCTGCTGTATCACATTAATTCAAACAACAATCATTCACTTTTCAATAAATATTCATTGACTAAATCCACATAAGCTATAAGTAAATGGTCCAAACATATAGCCTACATGTATATAAGTTATATAAGTGCATCATATGTACATCAACTTCACATTATCGGATACAGAAAAATCAAACGAAGCAAATGTATTTACTATACATAAACTCATAAACATGTAAAAGATAGGACTGCCTTGGAGGGCTTATTCTTTTAAAGCATCATCGATTTGCTTTGATTATAATCTGTTTTGTTGCATAAACGCAACGAATGAATACAAGTTTTGCTCAATCCAATGTATTTAAAAAAATTATTAAAAAAAAAAAGCAGTTTAAAGAAGTCAATCTTTAATTTAATGCTCAAGACAGAAAAAGTGACATCAATTTTTGTTGAAATTTAAGCTACATGAATTAAATAATCCCCAAATCATTTACAAATTGATTTCACGCAATTCCCTGTGTGAAAAATGTAGCTTTTTCAGGTTGAAAAAAATAGAGAATAAAGTTGTATGTGTTCGTGATATTTCGAAATTAAAGTGAGGTTTCGTAGGATACATAATTTGAAATACAGATATAGAGTCTACTTCTCTTACAATAACTAATCTACTTGATGTTGATTATTGTTACTTCAAACAAGAGTTTGTATTTCTCATGAAATTCATAATCAAGGGCTCTTGATATATCACTGGCAATAAATTTGAATAATTCAATAAAATCTAACTAATTAGAAAAATATATATATTTATTAAACTTTTTATAATAAAAGCTTAGCTGCTATGAGTAAAATAATATTATTACATTGAAAATTCTTCAAAATTACTTTTACTTTTAGTAGAGCAAGATGTGAGACAAATTTTTGTAAACTTAAGTTAATAATAATTATAATAAAAAATTGTGTACTGGCGCGCGTTAGGACCTCACTATTAGGCACTTTGGTCCTGCCATTTAATACCAAGGATACGTCGCAGGCATCTCAAATGGAAGCTGTTAAGCATGTTCTCAATTATTAGCGAAAGACGCCTGAAATGGCTAGGAAATGTTAAAAGAATGAGCCCCGGCCGCATCCCGAAGGACCTCCTATATGGTGAACTTGCTTCAGGAAAGAGGAAAACAGGTCGCCCACGCCCACGCTTGCGTTTTAAAGATGTCTGTCAAAGGGACATGAAAGCAGCCAAAATACATACAAGTGACTGGGAGTGTAAGGCAGATGACCGATCCACGTGGCGCACGGTTGTCAAAGAGGGCGTCATAGTAGCCGAGGAGGGAAGAATGGAGGAGGGTGCAGACAGAAGAGCTAGGAGAAAGGCCAAGACATTTGGATGCACAGAACTCATGTGTAAAAACTTTGGTAAAGACTGTCACTCAAGGATAGGACTGCACAGCCACTCGAGAAAATTCAACCCAACCTAACGGTGATGCACCATCGTCTCGCGAGACGGAAGGATGCCGAATAATAAAAAATTAAATACTATCAACAATGAGTAAATTGAGATTGAATAATATGTCTATGTGTATTTTGCTTTTAGACTGATAAAATCTATATTGACAATACCATCTATGATCTTAACAAAAGGAAAAAACATACATATTTAATATATATCAAGAGAGGAAAGCTCTTTACTTTGCACATGTAAATATAGATTTATGTTTAAAAAAATTACAATTAGCAATATTAATTTTTTTTTTTTTTTTATTTTGATGGAGGGAGCGGCGGAGTAACCCACGCTACGCCAATGGCAACCACACTTTTTTTCATATTACACATAAAACAGGAGCTATTTCAAATTAGAATATCAAAACGATTTGCTACTAATGGCATCATGCCCCTGAAAAATCTTGACACCAGGTCAAGTGACCATAAAAAAACAACAAAAAAGAAAAAAAACCAGCAACAACAAACTATTACACTAAGCGAAATGACCATTCAATACAGAAGATTAACTGATTATTCACGAAATTTAGTTTTATGATCATTCCTCACAAAAGAAACATTAAATGATAACAATAATTTTATAGCCTCACCTTGTGCGACAACAGACGAGGGCTTGGGAAATTAAAAATTGCATTACGCATTTGTGATGAAATGTGTTTTAAACTTAAACATTAATAAACGAAAAATTCTTATACATTAAATTTAAATACTTTGCCCCATTGAGTGATAATCTATAATTTTGCACAGTCACCATTAACGCAGAGCCTCTTGTAGGAATTTTACAATAAGTTAATTATAATTATATTGTTATAATTTTATTATAATGACAAGAGGCATTTATATCATAATCTTTTGATGAATTTTCAATTGGAACATCATAACTTATTTGTCGCGAAATAATAATTGTTTGAAATCATTGGTATATTAAGTAGTTTCTTAAATTAAATCACCAAGACTACAGTCTAAGATTCTAGGTGAAGTAGGTTGTGAGAGAATAAATTTCTGCAATATAGAAAGAGAATGTTTGATATTTACATTGGGAAACATGTAGATGTAGTAGGCCCCTGGTGTCAGCCAACAGACCGTGTACCAGATCGTCAGACCAGCTGTCAGTCGTACGAGTCCTTCATCATGACCTGACCTACTTGACCTTGTTCGAGAACCTGATCAATCAGTCATTGAGTCAGTTATAAAGTTTTGAATGATTTCATCAAGTTATCAAAATTATATATTAAGGGGGAATACAAATTATTTTAATTATATCAAATGACAATTATTATTTTCCAGTTGTCTACCTTAACATTTAATATTTAAGAACTCGTGTAAAGCTTAAATTTCCTTTTGTTGTCAATTCTAATAATGATCCTGCATGTGGAAGAAAATTAGCAGTCCTGAGCCGAACGTTCAAAGTGATGTTTGTTAGATAAAAAAAAAATTTAATGACAGAAATGGTTACCACATCAACAGAGGTGACGAAAAACTTGTGGTGAAAGTATATTGAACTTTCTCTCCTTTCTCTCTCTCTCTCTCTCTCTCTCTCTCTCTCTCTCTCTCTCTCTCTCTCTCTCTCTTTCTCTCTCATTTTCTGCCCACCCCCACCTTACACACACTTTTCTCAACTTGGTGATGGTGCACTAATTGTTTTTTCTTTAACGAATCTCACTCATCTCCACATTTTGTCGTCGTCTCATCATCACGACATTCCAGGCGAAGCAGACGTTCATGACCACCACGATGAGAAACGGAATGACCAGATTGGCAGACGGACTGACGTAGAGGCTATAGAGGCGACCAAAGCTGGTGATGTTCATCTGGTACTGGTCCCCACCATTACAACCACCTTCCACACTGAGGTAGACGAACTCGTTGAAGACTTGAGGTATGTTGATGAGGACTCCGATGCTGAGGATGACAACGTTGATTTTCACGGCCAGGTTGGTGGATCTGACAAATGAAACGGAATTCTATACACTTCTGTACACTCAATGCAACCTTATGTGCTGTTACTGTTACACAAAATTTGCATAATTAAATAGAATTGATTTTAAGGCCATAATTAAGTTAAAGAATTGGCTATAACAGTGGCGGCTGCAGTTAAACACGTAACAAGATCGGTGGCAGTCATTATGGTTGAACTTAATATTTACTGTAGTTACATGAAAAAAGCCAGTAATATTAGATGAGTACACTAATGTTCTAAAATGTTATCTCCCCTCCTCAAAAGACACATTTTTTACGTATGCCATGCACACACGTTTTTTCATGACCCTGACGAATGTTTCTACACCCACTTTTCACATTAGATTCATCACATCAAAATTTATATTTTGAAAAACAAAATAAAATACAGTAGTACCTCTAGATACATATGCTTCAAGATAAATAAAATCCAAGAATCGAAGGGTCATTCAAAGCATTTATCGTTCCATGATACGAAAAAAATCAAAGATACGAAAAGCGCGCAGCTGATAACATTGGGCATCCCCTGGCTGCTTTCAATGCGCCACCAACAGTTCTTGCACAGTTCAAAGACATTTTCTTGATTCATTTCATAAACAGTGTAAAATGAAGTCAATTGAAGCTTCCTTGGATCAATATTTGCTAAGAGATCATTAGTATGCGAAGATTAAAAAAATAGCTGCACTAAGAATAGAAAATATATTGGAGAAGTATAGAAAAGGAGTAAGATTTTTCAATATTTAAAACTTAAAAATTTTAATTCGCGCGTTCTAATTTTATGCACCATTTCCTTTGCCTAACTTCCCCCAAAAATATTTAAGTATTTTATATTTAAAACTTAGTTCAAAATATGAAAAATCCAAGATATGAAAGCCATCTCGGACTGGTTTAGTTTCTATCTCGAGTTACCACTGTATTACGTACAAAAAAAAAGTTTGCATGATTAAATGATGAAATTGTGAGTTTTCCAGGATATTTTAAGAGACTTTAAGAAATTAATCTTGAAAGTTGCCGCGTGATCTAAAACATAAATGAAAAATTTTAAAAAATATAATTTCATAAATAAATTAAAAAATTAAGGATATTGATATCTTTAATTGGACATTTTCAGAAGGTTCAATATAAAAATTCCGATTAACATATTTAGTTAGATCAAAGGCAATACGGGAAATCGTAAACTAAAAGCAGTTAAACCAACTTTCTTAATCATTGCAGATTTAAATTTAGCAGATGATATATTTTGTAATTTATAATCAGCGATTTTATGTTAAATGTGATAAAGTGATCTGCTCTCACGGAAAATCAATCAAAATGTATATAGCCGATTACCAGCCAGCATTAACGTGTTGCAAAAAGGATTTTTTTGCCGACTTTTGGAATTACTGTGGAACCTTGGTATACAATACATCCTTAATTCTGTTCCGTTCCATTGTTATCTTTAAAAACACCCCTCCCCAAATACACAAAATCAAGTGATTAAGAAACGTGACATCACACCAAAACGCTCAATTTAAAATGAAAGTTCCACTGAAATATTTGATTTCTTACAATTTATTTAAAAGCATTTTAAATTGCTCACACGTGTAATGATATTAGAGTATATCCTGAAATTAAATACAAACTTAAATAAGAAAAAGTTATTTGAAACATGCTCATTTTAAAATAAGAAATACGGCTTTTATTGAGGGGTAGGGGCAAAACATTGTAACGTCATATTAAAGGTATAATTTTTAGGCGAACCTTTTGTGACGACGTGTGACGAGGGGGGGGGTGAGTCGGCCGAAATTGCGTGACGTCATTATTGGACGACCACATACAAGTTCTAGATCGCGGGTTTTATTTCAAAAGAAGGTCGTAAACCCAACAAGGGTCGAATACCAAGTAAAATGTTTCGAGTCCAAACATGACGTATACCAAGTAGGACTTAAAGCAAAGCAGACGTTAACCGAGGTTCCACTGCTACCTCTTTTATATACTGATATAGTGAGATATTTGCATGATTTACAGTTTTTTATTTTAATAAATATTTGTTTTAAAATTGATTTTACACATACATACAAATATATATAATTTAACGCTTTTAACCAGTTTCAAGGAATAATAAAAAAACAAAATAATTTTTGATTATTATTTATAACTAAACACGACACGCAGCGTAGCATACGCAGCAGACTGGCTCATAGATAGTGCAAACAAGGGGGAAAGAAGGGACACAAACAGCAGCATGCATAAATGAGACAACAATGCAGGTGACCGACGACGCATTTTTGGTCTCGAGACATACGCGCTTTGGTTGTTGTTACCTTCCCCCACCCTGCACCACCCTCACTGGCCAATTAGAAACTGTGATTTGTCGACCTTAGCGAGGGCCATTCGTCTTGCTTATTTGCACACAACTCGTTTTTGTTTCGGTGAATTATATATATAGATTCACGTTTAAAATTTTAAAAAGGTATATACGTACATAAAAATTACATTAATAGTTTCACTAAAGTGAATAACTTAAAAAAAGCAATAAGTCAAAAACTTTATTTAGAGGTTCTTCAAAATTAATTGTGTCACATGATGCGAATTTGCAAAGAAATGAATTGAAAAAAATCTTACTTGTACTTTTCAACGAAAAATGGTTTGGCCAAAGACAGACTTCTCTCTACAGTAATGAATGCGATGACGTAGGCCGACGTGAATTTGGTTAAAAGCCACAAGCAGTTGGAGAGGGAGGAAAGCCAAAGGATTCTGGCCTGGGTGATACGCAAGAGGGTTGACACAATGTTGGACGTCGTGAAGAGAGCGTCGTACACCCCTGAGGAGGGCAGCTATTTTTAGAAGTGAGTTCAACAATGATCTCTGATTGAAAGAGAGATTGTAGGTTTTTATATACAACTAGTTGTGCTGTGTGTGGTGTGTGGAGTTTTGACAAACCTAGGGCCGTGAGGAACACACTTGTTGATGACCTGAGACGCCGCGATGACGTCACGACGACTGACGTCAGTGAGCCCAGAAAGCCAACGACGCTGAGTCCGAGATGAACGGCTGCCACTGTGCCAAGGAATGGTTGGGGGTTTTCCTGGATGATTAGATGTAACAGAATTTGATGCAGAAAACTGTCAAGTTTTAAAGCTTCTATACAAAAGCAATATATAATTAAATTAACATCCACAAAAGCTACACAATAATTAGAATTTATCAAATTAAAAGAGTAATCGCAATAGTTACACAGTACACAAAAATAAATAAATAAAAGAATAAAATAAAAAAAAAATTAAAATAAAGGGAAAACAATGTTAACAATGATAACTTAAGTAACATAAATAAAATCTGCAATAGATATAAAAATTAAAAATTAAAAATTCACTAAAACATAATGCCTCAGAAAGCCATCTCACTAGCAGCATAACGAACTAACTATTTTTTTAAAAGAAGAAAATATATTTTCTGTTTCTGAAAGTCAAGCCTATTCCTAAAGTTACCGCTGCTCATACGAAATTGAATCACTTGTAATACCACAATGTTACAGTGTGTAATGTGACTAGTACTGACGATATCGTTAAAAAATACCTCCAAGGTCACACAGCGGCCATATCTGTATATAAAATATTGCATGCTAGGTCCCAGAGCTGCGATCTAGAGAAAATAATGTCTCTTTTGGAAATAACATAATTAGAAATGTCTGAGTTTCCCGGGCAAAACAGCATGACATCTGCTTCATGTCTGATGTCACCTAGACCTATTAATCTCTCGAATAAAAAGAAAACAATAAAAACTGTCCCATCGCATTATTCGTCAAAAAAGCTCTGTAATAAAAACAAAGTTTACTACTGAATGATGAAGAAATTATTTTGCAGCATACAAGCCTTTTAAGAAACAAAGTATATGTATGTAAGCTTCTTTAAAAGCAAAGCCACCATCAGAAAATACACCGCAACACACATAAAAGATGTCGCTTCCTCTGTTTCAATTCGAGGAGAACACTTTAATCTACTTCTTAAAATAAACAGGCTTCGACAATATGAATTATTTCTTTACAATAATGGTTCAAATAAGCAATTAATGTATACACACTCAACATTTCTATTAATAAATGCTATACCTGAAATGGATTTACTTGTAGCGAGAAAATTAAAATATATTTTCCCGTTCGCTGGTGGCGTATATTTTAATCTATTAGGCGTTGGCAGCACAACAGCAACAATAAAATTAACGACACCCACTTTAAGTTAGAGCTACATCATATACAATAAGCCTAAGACAAAGATTTTAAATAAAATACAAAATAGATCAACACAAATCGTGTAAGAAAACTAAAAATTTGAGCATTAATTTTTAAACTAACAAGACAGTAAACATTTCGGGAAGCGCTTTCATCAGTACAATAAACATAAAGTACGTACTTATATAAGAAATACAATTGTAAATAAATTCTTAACGCATATTATATCATAAAATAGTTGTAAAATTAAAAGAAAAGAAAAACAACAAAAATGACAGGATACAGGAAAAAGGTGGAAGTATATCCTGTGTCATTGTTTTTTTGTTTTGATTTTTAAATTTTACATCTATTTTATGCTATAGTATGTGTATAATAGTAGCCCCGTCGGTTACTCACTTATGACTATGAGAACCTGAGATTTTCTACTGAGTATTTAATGCAAAAGTTACGCCCTTGCAATAGTCGGATTCACAATATCCTATAAGTCTGAAAGCCGTTTTGTTTTATGACTCGTGTTTGCATTACAGTTATGACGTCACTAAACTTCCCGATGAGCTGGAACATCTGGTGTGTGACTTTACGTTATGTGCTATTCACGTGATTAAACACGAGCTTTCTGGCCCAAGGGCTATTGCCAGGTCTATAAAATATGTAACATCGCTCTCAAAAGATCCACGATAGACTTCTAAAAAACTGTTGAGAAACAATAGAATTTGTATGTATTTATTTATGTATGTATGTATGTATGAATGTGTGTGCGAGCGTGCGTGTGTGTGTATTTTTTGTATGTATGTATGTGCGCATGTGTGTATGTATGCTTGTGAGTTTGTGTGCGCGTGTGCATGCGTTGGTGCGTGCGTGGGTGCGTGCGTGCGTGTGAGTGGTTGTGAGTGTGCGCGCGCGTGTGTGTATGTGTGCATGTGCGGGTGCATTTTGTGTGTGCGTGACTCTGTGTGTGTCGTGTGAGCGCGTGTGTCTCTTTGTGTGTGCTTATGTGTCATTGTGTGAGTCTATGTGTACGTGTGCGCATTTGCGTGTGTTTTCTTGTATGCATTTATACATGTATGCATGTATGTATGTATAATGAAGGCATATATAAGTTACGGCCAAAGCCTGAAGTGCGGCCTTTCAATTTACGTTTTAGCCGACAAGTCTGGCCGAAGCCTGAAGTACATACAACAATTGTATTTCGGGCTTTTGTCGGCCAATTCGCGAAGGTACTGGGTACTGGATTTGGTAGCTGAAGACTGTCCGGTTAGCGGCACATCTGTCTTATCTTATCTTATATGTTACAGTCGCTCCTTCAGTACAGAAGATTATTGCGTCCTATGTATTTCTATGGTTTGTGTTTAGTCCTGTATTCTTACTAGAGTTTTAAATGATGATAAAGTGTTGGCTTTCCTGGTTTCTTCAGGCAACCCATTCCACGCCCGAATACCGGACGGAAAGAAAGAAAACGTGTATGTGTTTGTTCTTGCATATGGAATAAGAAAGGTGTTTTTATCTTTATGTCTATTTGAGGGTTGTATTAAGTTATCTTTGTGTTGTATTTCTAAATTATAATTAATTGCCTTATGTATAATTACATCTGTCGCATCTGTTGTGTTGGAGTGTACATTGTACATGGTAGGAAAAATTGATACTACGCCGAGACGATAATATTGGTTTGTCTCTCCTTTTCGGAAAAGTTCTGGCCATTGTGACTAGTTCTTATTATTCGGACACAGTGCTTTCATTGTTTGTACCGTATTACTCGTATTTGTAACTTCTCATTCAATCATGAGCTAAGTAGAGCCATCGATTTTCTAGCCTGTGGGAAAGCACCTGGCAATGATCGAATTCCACCAGAAGCTCTCAAATGTGGAAAGGAAGTACTTTTACAGCCTTTGCATGACCTCCTCACTCTGTGCTGGGAACAGGGACAGATACCACAGGAGTTAAAAGATGCCAACATCGTTACACTGTATAAGAATAAAGGTGACAAGAGTGACTGCAATAACTATCGTGGAATTGAGTATAGTATGAAAGGCCTTCGCCCGAGTTGCATTAACACGCCTGCAGACCAGTGGCGGATTTAGCTTTGTTTGCGTGGGGGGCGAGGAGAATTTCAGGGGGCGCCGCCAAATTTTACTAATAACTGAGCATTCCGTAAATACTAATACTGATGGACCTTTTGATGCATAAAAATCTTTGAAGGTATAATTTTCAACGATTGTTTCTTCAAGGTTAATGTCGTGTTTGTAAATTGTGCATACATTTCGAAAATAATCTTTATTTTTCGGAGGTTTGTGATGAATCAATACAATATAAATTAATAACTGTGCCCCAAAAGTCATTAAATCGATCATATATTTCTATTACGAGTGAATCCGAGATAGTGAAGTATGTTTCAGATTTAAAGCTTGTACTTGGATCATCAGCCATTTCATCTGTGCTAGGTTCGCCTGCCATACTTTTCTTTTTTGCAATTTTCTTTTCTTTACATTTTGTATTTAAAATCTAGTTTGGAAAGATTTTCGTTAATAAATGATTGACTGACATATACTTAAAGCTTCAGAATTTCAAAAGCTTTATCACTTCTCATTTTAAAAAACTTATTTCTTCAAACATTGATAAATTGTTTTGCCAATGCAATATCAATGCTCTTGCGCTGCAAGTAGTTTGATAACACGAAAATATTATCCAACAACTTTTGTACAAATAACATCAGAAAAAACTAACGAATATTTTGCTATCTAACACTTCCTTTATATTCTGTTGATTACTTTGAATTTATATCTTCTAGAGTGGCTAGAATTGCAGAGAATGATCCAACAACTGCATCAACTGCATGCTTACGGCTTGCCCATCTTGTATCAGAAAGTCATTTTAGAGTAGCTACTGTTGATTCCTTTTGAGATTTATGATGCTCTTTAAGAATTTGTAGACGTGGTAAACTAGATGTAAAGAATGCATACAACCTTTTAGTTGTGCCCCCCCAAAAAAAAAACCAACAAAACAAACAACAACAACAACTGTATATCACAGTGTTTATACTGCCCAAATTCAAAACATGGACACAACAAGGAACATATATGGCATTAGGTGAAAGTGTCTTTAAATGGGTTTGAAGACCACTCTTAATTCCAGACATTACAGATGTGACATCGTATGCCTGTCCTCGACAGAGTGTGATATCAATGTATCGCTTTTGTAATTGGTAGTTCCTTTAAAATCTTCTCAGCTAATGTGGCAACATTGCTGTTTTCCAAAGTATAAAAGCATGTCCAGATCAAGCAATTTTGTTGACCTATGCACAAACCCATATGGGTGGTCCCTGCTGCCTCTGGCCCCGATCCTCCACTGACCGCTGGTATACACACACACACACACAAAAGAAACAAAAACTAACAATTAACAACAGCTGTTGTTAATATATGTTTGTGCAAATTTCATTCAAATGAATGATATTATTAATGTGTTTGAATTTAAGCTAATCGTTAATTAATTGTTTAAAAATAATAGACGAAAAAAAATTAACTTTTAAAATATATTTTAAAGTTCTTCTTTCTGGTAAAGTTTTTGAGTACATCATCAGCGTTAGTTGTGCACAAGTCTGCCTCAATCATCAGCAGAGATAAGGAGCCACTTCTTGTTTGCTCTAATTCGATATTTATACCTTTCAGATGAGAAAAAGAGCCCGCAGCCTTAGTTGAACAGTTGTAACCATTATTTTTTTTATGCGCAAGGCGATTTTTACATTTGAATAAGTACACTTGATGGTGTCTCTATCACTGAACGTATAGTATTAACATTTTGATGTTAGAAACTTGTTACGAATATATGATTGGAACTTTCGTAGTTCAGTAGAGAACTTCAGGATAAGCATTTATTAGTAATTAAAAACACTGAGACCAAACAAGAAAATCGAACTGCTATATCAATAAATACCCATCCTTGTCTACTCATCTCTGCCTTAAGTTTGTCAACAATGCCATAGAAAGTAGATTTATGAAAAATTTCACTGACATTCAGAGATACCTCAGGGGCATCACCATAAATGAACACTTTCTTTTACGATTACGGGTCAAAGTTGGCCTCGTTTTATTTCTTTTGCAGCTTCTTCAAAACCTTTTGAATTCATTCCTAGATTCAGGCAAGTAATCTGCAAGTGAAGAATACAAATCAGCACACTTATTTAAGTTCACGTGCTCATTTTGTAGAGCTTGACTTTGTGAAAATGTTGTAACACTTTTTCCCAAAAGACAAGCTTGAGAGAAAATTCTATTTCTTGAATCTTCTTTGCTATGTTTTCTGCTTCTCTTCTGGTGTCGCCCTTCTGTGACTGGTCTTCTTTTAAATTTATAAATATTATAACGCTTTTATAATATTAGGATGTGACTTAAGAAATAATGTGTGGCTCGATTTTACATTTGCAATTGGCTAATGTCATGTCGATTACGCATGGCTACTGAGACAAAATACACATATTTTTCTTGAGGACTTGTGGTGCCACAAAATAAATGCTAAATGCCCTAGGCGCGTGCCTTGTTTGCCTATAATGGTTAATGCAGGCCTATATAAAAGCCTATAAATCTTTCCACAACATGTTCAGATATTAAAACTGAACGTAAAGAAACTGACATCTGATCAATTTTAGATATATCAACGGTTTAATCAAGAACAAAAGATAAGAATTGTGCAGAATCAACTTCATTATCAATTATCACCGATAATTTAAATACAAGTGATTGAATTAAATCATTGCTTAAATAAGTTCATTTTTCTTTTCAAACTGTAGATGACTCTTTAAAGTAAAATCATATTAATTTTGGCTAATAAATATAAAATTTAAAGTCAATTTGCAGTATGTCTACAACTACCATTACTAAAGCAAGAATTTTCTCAGTGTCCTCTAAATGGCAAACCTTTTTTTTTTTTGCTAAGAACAACGTCACGTCTATCATTCATTTCAATACTTCTATATACTTTTCAACTTGGTGACGCTCCTAACTGATCAAACCAGATATTACTGTTTTGAAATATGATATTTAGCAGGCCAATATTGTCGTATAGCAGTTTAGTGTTGATTAGAGTTTTCGTATTTAGCCATATTTTTTCTGTTTTAGTGACAGCTTTTTTTAGTGTTAATCGAGGGCGTCTAAGGGGGGCGCCATTTTAGACCCAACAGGTGCGTGGGGGGCAAGCCGCCCCCCTGCCCTATAGCTAAATCCGCCACTGCTGCAGACCCTAGCATCGTGTGTACTCCCAGAAATCGCAGTGCGGTTTTCGAGCAGGAAGATCAACTATAGACACGATCTTCTCTCTGCGCCAACTGTAGGAGAAATGCAGGGAGCAACATATGCAACATCGCGTTCATCGACCTAACTAAACTAATGACCTGAGATCTAATCTCTTAAGGCCTTGGCTAATACTTGGGCAACCTGCTTCATCTGCTGAGCAGTGCTATACAACATTGTCTTCACGTGGGACTCTTTTGCATCCCTTACCTCCACCGCTATATCTAGCGCGGGGCACGACGTCAATAGGTGTGTGACCGTCTTAGAGGCTTGGCTGTAATGACGGCAGTTCGAGTCCCTGTTGTGGTCTAGCCTATTAAAGTGAGAGTTGGTTGGGCAATATCGGTGCGCACATGGGTTACTAAACTCTGATCCCTTCGGTTTAGACCCCACTACTGGTCTGCTCTGCTCGGCCTGGGCATGTTGGCGAATACCCCCCAAGCCGTCGTATTTTCTTCCCACTCCTGGTACCACTTTTCCCTGAAGTGGTCCATTAGCCAGGTCTTTGCCCCGAGATAGGTAACTGGGACTTCTGGTTGGGGTTGGGCTGCTCCCGCTTTTGCCAGGGAGTCTGCTTTTTCATTGCCTGCAACATTCACGTGGCTTGGGATCCACTGCACTGTCATCTTACCATCAAGTCTCTCGAGCTTACGCACGTCTTCCAAGATGGCATCGACTAGGTGGGTGCTACGTTTCTCAGACAGCAGGACTTCGAGCGCTGATCTCGAGTCACTGAACAAGACCGTGTCAAAACCTACCAATTCCGACCCTTGCAGTGTTTGGTGCACACTTTCCAGGGCCCTGTGTATAGCCTCAAGCTCCGCGTCGTAATTTGACGCCATGGTCCAACAGGGCCCTGAAAGTTTCTCGTTTGGTGGCCCTCCTACTGGGTATAGGATGAGCGCACCATATCCTGCAGTTCTTTCTCTCCGGTTGGCAGACCCATCCGTGAACACTTTAACTGGGGTTCCCGCGAACCCTTCAATTGTCTCAAGGGCAGCCGCTCTCTGCACATGTTCAGGGCTGCGTTTCGTCACTGCCGTGTCAGCCAAAGACAAATGTACGCTGGGACGTGTAGCTTCCGCATAGGGTGGTTTTATTGGGACGCTAATGGTTATCTGTCTGTTTCGTGAGGGTTGGACAGTTCTATTAAGCTCTAGTACTTGATGCATGAACGAGGACCGTTTCAACTTCCCACGTCCGCCCCAGTTATTCTGCATTTGGTAGCAGGGTTCCTTAGTTTCCGCTCTGCAGTAGTTATAATAGCTAAAACTTTCGACCTTGTCAGCAGAAGTGGCCTTTCCCAGATCTTAGTAAAAATAGGCTGCCTTACACATCTGCTTAACATTATCAAGCAATTCCACGAAAACATGCAAGGCACATTCTTTAAAATGTTAATAATAAATACAAAAGCTTTCATTAAAAAAGTAAAATTAAGTTTGTGGCCGTCCATAAAGTACGTCACGCTCCAGAGGGATGGAGGGGGTGTAGAAAAGTGTGACAGTTTGTGACAGGGGGAGGGGTGTCCGCCGTGTGTGACGTCACGCTGTTTTATGTTAAATTTTAATTATTGTGTTAATAAAATATATATTTTTGTACGAAAGTGTGACGTACTTTCGGAGGGGGGCGAGATTTTTGACACTTTGTGACGAGGGGCGGGGAGGGGTGAGTTTAAAATTGTCAAAAATAGCGTGACGTTCTTTTTCTGCTTTTCTTTATGGCACAATCATTAATGTAGCAATTAATGCCATGCCATGCTCAAAATTCAAAACAGCTACTAGAGTACTTAAATGGTGTACGAAAATCATGACTACCAAACTTGAATTTCAATAGTAACACCATCTTATGAAGAATACAACGTTCTTCTCAACTATTTTACTACATAACCTGACTACATGTTCGCCTTTAAGTACAATTAAAAAAAAATAAAATAAAAAAACGCTTGGCACAGGTTCTTTATAGGACTTAACCAAGAACGGACGCTAGTAGATAGTGAGTGGACTTCGAATAGTTTGAAGTAAAGGAAAGTGAAGTTAGATTACAGTGTAAAGTATAGTCAGTGGCGTAGCTAGAGCTTTTGCCGCCCGGGGCGGTCTCCAATATGCCACCCTTTTAGGGGCCGCCCATAAATGACATTACGCACCGGGGGGGGGGGGGAGTCACACATTTGATGTCATTCAAAGCGCGCAACTTTAAATAAAAGCTGCACTGAAATATATGATTACCCAAACTTTATTCAATGATGATTTACGTTGTTTCACGCGTGTTACGATATTAGAGTGCAACCTTAAACTAAAAACATTTAAATGACCAAACAAACAAAATGATGATTTTAAACATCCTCATTTTCAGATACAAAATACCGCTTGTATTGGGGGGGGGGACTTTGTCACGTCACATTGAGGAATGGATCTAAGTTTTCGTTTCATGACGCCGTGTGACGAAGGGGCAAGGGGTAAAAATCAGCCGAAATCACGTGATGTCATTTATGTACTGCCTCTTAATTAAGTTAATCATATGATGGTTTTTATAAATTAATAAGCGTGAATAAATAATTGTAATTGAAACGAAGTACATTGTAAAGGTGGGGACAAATTTTACCATTGCATGCCCTATTTATGTAAGCAGTAATAAAAGAGGCCGCATAAGATGATAAACCTATAAATACACATTATAAAAATACAAGATAATTGTTTTGAAGGCCACAAGAAAGTTATAGGGTCACAGGTTCCCCCCCCCCCAAATGAGACAAAAGATATTTGAAATTTACACTAAAAAACATTAACAATTATAATATGCTTTTAATTTTTATTTATAAATAAATGATTTTTTTTAAATAAAAAAAAGATATTGTATACATCAGTATGTAAACATATTTTTTATTATTTATAAATTTACTTACTCACCTAAATTTCATAGTCGAAAAATCGTTTATTATGTTATTAAAATTTATATTATTTGTAATATAATGTTCTATGGACAATATGGCACGATTTTGTAGTCTGAAATCATTTATTGTGGAGCGAAAATATTTTTTTTCAACTCCAGTTTGGAAAAGCTCCTTTCACAACTAGATACACTGATAGCAATTGAAAAAAATTCTTAGCAAAATTGTAATGTTGGATAAAGAATTTTCCAATATTTACTGTTAAATATATTTTAATAGATCAAGGGGGTATTTCCCCTCTTTTTTAACATAATGCCTCTTTTTGTAGTGTAGGTACAGCCAGGACTGGTCTTAGGCTCCTGCAACCTATGCGGTTGCAGTGGGCCCAGCGCTTTCATAGGCCCAACCTATCTTAATTTTCACTTATTATCCTTATTAATACCTTATCCCTACCTAAACTGGGGCCCACGCAATCAGTTTCGCATTTTAAGCTACATAGGGGCCCGCAATAGCTAAGACCGGCCCCGTGTGTTTCCATAAAAACCTGGATCCTTTCTCTTTCAATCTCGAACATATCTTTATCAATGTAAATAAAGACATGTAATTGATGTTCAAATTCTTCATTTAGAATCCTAGATGGTATAGTATTATACACGAATATTTTCTGTCAAGGACATGTAACTCATCACGTCTTTCTTTTATTTTCTTTTATAATTACATCTACGGATACAAACATTTCTCGTTTTACTTCTTGCTCTAAAGATAGAACCACGTCTTCTGAACTTTCCTCACTCATATTTTTCTCCTTTTAACTTGGTATCTAGTCGATATTTCCAACTCTTTGTTACAGCGTTCTGTATTAGCAGATATCTTTTTTTCATCAAATGGGTTTGCATAGTTTGCATTAATTTAAAAAAGACGGTTTCCCATAAATTGAGATACCATAGAAATGTAAAATATTGTCATGAGCTGAGTAAAATTCCAGCATCTGATCTCATTTTACTAGTTACTTCAGATGTCAATTTTTCCAAGACGCTATACATTTTTAAGTATATCTTTTTCTGAATTATTTATGTTATTGTGGTGTATATTAACGGAGAAATGAATAATCGTTCATTTTTAATGAATAACCGTATATTAATGAAAAATACAANAAAAAAACAAAAAAAAAAAAAAAAAAAAAAAAAAAAAACCAAAAAAAACACCAAAACAAACAAAGTAAATTTAATATTTAAAATGTTACCATACAATAATATAATTTACTTCTTGCATTTTAAACACAATATTTGAACAACTATATCATGTAGGTTCTTGTTAGCGCATCATTCTGCGAATGTCGAAATTCCACGCTAAAACGGTCATGTGATATTACTACTACATATATTCAGACCATCGGTGATGTATTGTTTTTTGTGCAGTTTTCTTTTAAAAGCGCCATTTGTGACGTATACCGCTTAATTTTGCAAACAAATAGTTACTTTTTTTGAGCGATTTTAAATTTTTAAACTGTTCTGTGTTAGTTTTAACAACCATTATGTAATCAAACAAATGTTGCACGAATCCGTTAATTTAAACTCAAAATTGAGATTCTTTTGTTTCACTATGGTTTTCACTCTCAAAAGAAAAGGGGCGTTTTCGGAAATGGCTGGGTTTATTTTTCAAATGCCCACAAATGCCGCCCTTTGAATGAGTGCCGCCCGAGGCGGACCGCCCCCTCCGCCCCCCTAGCTACGCCACTGAGTATAGTGAAGTCAAGTCAATAAACAAATAAAATAAAGTAATTATTTTACTAGCAGTCTTAGTGTTTGAGTTCGAGAACAGAAGATCAAAGTGTGGCTTGATTATACGAAAGGATTGAAGTTCGATTCCAACCAATAACATAAAACTGGGAGTGGCAAGGTTATCGACAATATCTTAGCTGATATTACAGGCTTCACACGGGCCAGTATTAGGGATCCCATTTTTACCCCCGATCAATAATGGGACCTCGTTCTTGGTCAAATCCCTTTCCCCCAATATGTTACCACATGTCTTTTAGATTACAACCCCATTATAATTCCGCTGTGTAAGCCTATAAAATACATATATTTAATGGCATCACATTGCTCAGTATTATCCCATTGTATAAAGTGTTTCCATTTGTGATAAAATCGCTTGCCCTCATATGATTCAATAATTCATTTGAGATTTCAAGCCCATTTATGATCAAGCTGTTTTTTAAAAAAAGCCTAGCATTCATTGATATCACATAATCCGTGCGAATCCTATTTACTATATTACATTGGAAAACTGTTTCCAATTGCTTGTAAACATTCCAATAGGATCCTTTTCAGATAAGCGGTACAAAACATTTTTGAAATACTTTTTGGAAATATTTAATTTAACGAGCGATATGATTCAGTATGCTAGTTATTATTGTAGCCATTATGCCTAGGGCGAAATACTAAAATATCAAAAATATTTGTAAATTGAAAATACAAACTACACTAAAAGTAAAAGTATGTTTCAAAATTGTAATAATGTGAAACAAAATTTGTTGCATTATTTTTTAATTCTTTTAAATTAATTTTAACTTTTGATTATAAAACTCACAATCGTATTATGTTTCTGAAGAACTTTAATGTGTATATGAGAACAAATAATTAAATGAGTACAAGTAGAAGAGATATAAATACACGAAATTATTGTTAAATATATTTTCACACAACTATTCGAAAGCTTATTAGAATCTACATACATACACAGTACTTTATAATTTTGGATTGACTTAAAAATTCAACTAGTAAAGCGAAACAAACACACTTTGATGTGATTACATGGCTAAATATTATCGCGTTTCATAAATGGTTCCCATTTTTGTTGGAAAAATTTCCCCAATGCGATGCCATATTTTTTCGATTACAAACTCCACAAGTATGGTATTGCGTAATGGTATCCCATTCATGAAATACTATAATTTTAATAAAATGACATAGCTCAGTGTTATCCGTTGCTTAATAATTAATAATAGGATCACGTTTTTGGTAGAATCCCTCTGTCACAAGCGTCCAAATAATTATATCTGGACGGCTTGCTCAAAGATCCATAAAATTACTAATTACATAAGTAATAACAACACTGCTAATAGAGACAACTTTAATTTAATGGCGTACCTCATTGCCACAACAACCATCTATAAAAAATAATAATAATTAAAAAAAACAAAACAAAACAACAACTCTATTTCTACACCCATTTTAATGACGTGAAAAAAATGAATTACTTTTGCACGCTTTCGCACCAACTAACCTCTAACTTCAATAATACGACCACCAAACACATAACAGGGCGCAACTCATAAGTTACAAGTGAAAATTGGTCATCTTTGACATATTCCCAATGCCCACCTTTCCAGAATTTTTTCGAGGTCAATGATTTCCACTAAAACTAAACACACATTCTTATGACCTGAGATCTAACCTCTTAAGGCCTTGGCTAATACTTGGGAAACCTGCTTCATCTGCTGAGCAGTGCCATACAACATTGTCTTCACGTGGGACTCTTTTGCCTCCCTTACCTCCCCGGCCATATCTAGCGCGGGACATGACGTCAGCAGGTGTGTGACCGTCTCGAGGCTTGGCTGCAATGACGCCAGTTCGAGTCCCTGTTGTGGTCTAGCCTGTTAAAGCAAGATAGTGATAGTGATTTCCACTATCTCGAATGACCATTTTAAAAATTTACTTATGAATTAAGATTCCATTTTTAAACTTAGAATATTCTATGGACATCTACATCAAATATCCCTTAACAATCGTTACATTTCTCCGTAAAAGCTTCAACTATTACTCTAAAATACATCGACATAGCATTTATAAAAATCAGTGTATTAAATCCAATAACTTAGATCAGCTCAAACTATTGTATTACAAAGGTAATCGCATAAAAAATGTCAACATGAACATAATACTCAAAGTCAAAGTCTCAATATGTTGAACATGAATTCATCCAGGGATGACCGTGCACGTCTATGAACGTGACTCTCAACAGGAGTGGGCACTATTCTAAAAGTTTAATAACAAAAAGTCTCCTTATGAGGTTTGCCTCTACGTTATTTTCCCCGATATTTGTCTGCAATGTAAAGTTGTAACTCTGCAGAATCATTGCCCATCTCATAATCCTGGCACTCACAAATCGACCCGTGTTAAGGTACTTCAGGGACTGGTGGTAAGTTTGTAGAACAAACATTTTTTCGTAGGGGGCCGTCCATAAAGTAGGTCACGCTATTTTTTAAAACCATTTTAAAACCCTCCCCCCTGTCACAAACTGTCAAAAATTTCGGTACCCCCTCCCCCAAGTCCGTCCCACTTTCGAACAAAATTATATTTTTTAGTTAACAAAATAAATAAAATTTAATTTAAAACACCGTGACGTAAAATGGCCGGACACCCCCATCCCCCCTGTCACAAACTGTCACACTTTTTTACACCTCCTCCCCCCTCTGGAGCGTGACGTACTTTATGGACTGCCCCTAGAGATAGAGTTCAAATTTCTTGCACTGAGGTATCTATCTATATGCGAATAAAGTTGCATTTATGAATCAATGCCAGAATCTAGGCTGCTTGTTGCATAGCCATTTAATCATTTTTTTCACTGTCACATTAAATCTTTCCACTAATCCATTGCACATGGGGCGGTAAGGTGTAGACGTAAGTTGCTTGATGCCTAGTAGCCGGCTCACCTACCTCATGCACTCAGAGGTAAACTGTGAGCCTTTGTCACTTAGAACTTCTTTGCGGATCCCTACCCGACTGTATAGATCAGGGGTCTCCAAACTTTTCTGACAAAGGTCCGTATTAACTGTCAAATAGTAGTTTGGGGGTCGAATACTAACCCCCAGCTAATAAGTTTTGGGGTAAACTACATGAAAAAAGCATATTTTTTGGACATTAAAAGGTCTCCAGAGGCCGAATTAGAGGGCCTCGCGGGCCGTATCTGGCTTACGGGTTGTATCTGCCTTGCGAGCCTTATCTGCCCACACGTCATAGTTTGGAGACCCCTGGTATAGATTGACGAATGACTCTGCTAATGCCTCTGTACCTATTCTCTTTAATGGTACGGCCTCTGGGTCTCTATTAGCATAGCAATCCAAAGTCAAAACGTATCGGTGGCCTGACTCACTCGCTGGCACAATAGGTCCTATGCTATCAATGGCAACCTTTTTTGAACGGCACATCAACCACAGGGACTTTTTGTATTTGCACTCTAATAACAGATCTCTTCTCTGCGGGTTTCTGGAAAATCTCACATGATTTACAGTATTCTTTGACATCCTTGTCTATTTCTTTCCAATAAAAGTTGCTCAAAATTCTTTCGTTTGTTTTACTTACCCCCAGATGTCCACCTGTTAAGCTGTCGTGTGGGATTGAGGTATTACGACTTGTCTGACATTGCTCCTTTGTTTCTCATTATAAAAACTCTAAAAATGATGCCTTCTTTTTGCTCGAACTTTGATTTCCCCACTCTCCTTGAGTTATCAGCCTGAGGTAATAAACGAATGTCTGCATACTCTTGTTGCATTCACGATTCACTACTGGCTGCTTTTCCTCCGATGAAACTTCTAATGGCAATCTCTCTCCTTTTTACTTTGAGCTCGCGTTGTCACCATCGCCATCTTGAGCGTATTGTCTATGTTTTTATCAGTTCTTGCTCCATACACATTACAACAGGTAAATAATTGATTTTTCCACACACATTGCATCTACTCTGCCACTCAGGTATGGTGTCGTTTTGTCTATCAGCGCTTTTTCTCATCTGAGAATCCTGTTATCTTATATTCTGATCAGCCCAATTTCACCTGTTAATTGGTCTTTAGACCACCACTAATTCATTTCCTGTATCTCTCAATACTTCAACTTTTTTGATCCAACAAACCCTTCCACAATCTTCAACTTTCCTTCTTCAGTTTCTTTATAATCAGTACCCCTTGCGGATTCTTCATCACTGACATCCACGGGTTGGCCAACATTTTCTCCTCCACCAGAAGTGTTTTGGCTCTTATCCCACTGACGTTTGCCCTTTGACCATGTAGGCACTGGAACATGTGTCGCCGCAGCTCTCTTTACACTCGTATTTCCGGCCTCCCTTGTTTTGGGACAATAGCCCAACCCTATGACACAAGCAGTTCACCTCCGATCTTGAACGTCCTTCAGCCATATTTTGCCATTTTCTCTGACCCAATCTCTTCTGTTGCTGGACAACTTTTCTTCCATTCAGGTCATTTCCATTACTATCGCCATTTTGTGTTGCAAAAGAGCCGTGATTAAGGCTTCTCTTCCTTGCCCACAAGAATAATTCAACAACTCTGGCAACTTCCTCCAGGCTGTCAATACTTCGCTTCCTTAAAGGAATCGCCAGATCCTCAGGAAATACATTCATGAATTGTTCTTTTACTATACGGTCTCTTAGAACGTCAAATGTTTTGTAGATATATGACAAGCTTATCCTTTTCCACTAATAGTCTTCTTATGAAAACAGATGGCAACTAATCTGCTTGAAGCTTGCTCTTTCTAAATAGGTTTCTGTACCCCTCCTCTGTGAGATTACACCTCTTTCGTCCTTCACCTTTTGATACATCAATGCGTCCTCGTGAGGCATTCTAGAGTATACCTCGAAGCCTCGACCAGACAGAAGCGCGCTCAGTCACACTATATATATATATATATATATATAACAATGTCATTTAAAATTGATTTGTACGCCCCTGAACAATTTCAGAGGGGTCCGCAAAAGGCTTAATTTAAAATTTAATTTTAGATCAGGATGCATCCATTAAGTCATTACAGTATATACTCGAGTATAAGTCGATCTTGAGTATATGAGGACCACCCACATTTGAGACTTGAAAAGTTGAATTTTAAGCTCTAAAAATATTACATTTATCGTGCTTCTGTAATTTAAATAATGAGCAATGCGTGTATAATTCGATTTTGGCATTGAAATATTTTTAAAAAATCTCTCGATTTATACTGCAGTATATGCATTAACTTTTAACTTTTTATTTTAAACAAAAGTTTGAATTTTTTAAACGATTCTTCATCAAAAGGTTTTGTTTTGATCCGTGGATATATAATTTTTGCACTATGTATATACCTAGTTTTTTCACTTGGAAGTACATAGACAAGTTTTGATTATAAAAAGGGGTCCTTGGTGCATACAATTTTTTGGGAATCACTGCTCTACATCCCCAATAAAAAAAAAGGCACACCTCTCCACGGAAGCGCATTGATTAATTTAAACATACCAGAATTTGAAAAAAAATATTGAAAAAATGGTGAAAGGATCACGGAAAAACCACACCTCTTTAAAACTAAACACACAACCATTCCAGTATCCTTAAATGAATTGCTTTGAGCAGGCGTCACTTCACAAACATCAAGCAGCAGGAAAGTCGTCTCAAATATTCGCAGTTGAACGTGATTCGGCATTAGTTGTAAAGGCCTGCACTGCAGATTAAACAGATATCAGGGCGGAAATGTGATTCGTTTATGTTTAAACAAACGAGATATAATGTATATCATTAAAAAATGGCAGGGAAAAGAAACCATACACCGTTAACTACACAGAGGAAAAATATCAATTGAAGTACAGGAGTTGTAAAATCATAACAGATGAAATTTTACGAGAATAAAAAAAGTAGGGCTGCGGAAATTAAAGATTAATATCTCGATTAATCGGTAAACATTTTTAATGGGTTAAAATTATATGAATTATAGCCTTATATTATATAAAGATTATATTAATCGATAAAATAGCGATTAAAAATAAAGAAATATTTTTTGTTGGAATTTATTAATAAATAATTAGTTATTAATAATTAAAAATAGCTTTTTTAACGTACAAACTTCTCCATTTAAAAAAAAAAAGATTTTCAGAGTAAGCTTTAAAATCAGCAGTTTTTTATGAGGAAAATAATATATAAAAATAAACTTTTTTTTTTTACTTAATTAACAATAAAAAAATTTAAAATATATTGACATTAAATTGAACTACTTATATTTAAATATGTCTCTTAAAAATACTATATTTTTTAGAATTAAATACTCAAGTTATGGGCATTCCATGAAATTTTCAGTTTATTGACGTCATACATCTTATTTTCAGCTTTAAAATCAAAATTATCCATTAATTATTCAGTAACTTTTCAAAATTTAACGATTAAATTTAATTAGTCAATAAAAGCCTTAAAAGAAGTTAATATATTTAAAATAAAATTAATTTAAATATGATAAACTATTCAAAATTGCGTTATTGTGATGTTTCCAACTACACTTAGTTCTTTAAAAATTGGGGAAAGATTGACTCCCAAAAGTTATAATAAAAAAGATAAATAAAATAAATTATAATAATAAAAAATCACATTTTATCTACAGATTAGACATCCTCCTTTCCATCTTAATTTTAATAACCATTGTTTCTGTCTAACTTTGCATCATTAACTGAATAAATTTTGTTACGGTTTACCTACACCGCTGGGTTATGTGCATGGTCTTTAGGTTGTTCCCTGTATTAAAGCAAAATTATTTCTTAATTTAATAAATTGATTTTTGTCAGCGGATTAAATAAGTGAATTTCGGACCTGTGTATGGAAATATACTTTAAAAATACAACAAAAAAAACAAAAAACAAACAACAACAACAATTTGCATCCAATGAAAAAATGTATAAAGAGGTTATTCAAACTTTATAAAAAAGTAATTGAGGAATTTGACCTTTTTTAGTAACCATCCCGTAAATCTTATTATTTAAATATCAATATATTTGTATGTCTTGTTGGCTAAGCAAATTCCTTAAAAACTAACTTTCGCATGGTTTCTAATTAACACTATTAATAATAGTATTGGTGGATATGAAATTATATGCATCAGTGTGAAAGAGTGAAGATACCTCAAATAAGGATTTTGAAATTTACTAGTGATAATACCATATCTCCAGGGGCGTCACTAGAGGGGTCAAAACCATATCAAGTTTTCGAGGTCCTAAAAGCATAGAAAAGAAAAGAGATACCATTGAGACTACTAGTGTTTCTGCATCTTTTCACGTTTTAAATTTTAGTCTACATTTGTCATTTTTATATAGCTGTCAAAATAACTTTAAGCTAGGGGCCATCCATAAATTACCTACGCACAAAAGTCTTATTTTCGTACCCCACCCATGTTGAACACCGCACATTTTCGGGACCCCCTCCCCCATGCATACGTAAAAATTCGCTCCACCGTTTGAAAAATTAATTGTTATCCAGAGTAAAAAGATATTGGCTTTACTTTTTGCAACCGTCGAAATGATGTCTCACGCCTAAAAGAAAAAAAGGGGGGGGGGGGTGAATTCACGTATTTTTGTCGCCGTGCGAAAAGGAAATGTTCCAGAATTTAACGTCACTTCAAATATGGGGAGGGGGGCTTTTTGTGACGTAATATTGGAGCGGGGTCTCACTTTTTGTGATGTCGAGGTTCGGGGCTGACAATCGGCCAAAAACGCATTACGTCATTTATGAAAGGCCCCAAAGCTTTGACCAGGGCTGGTCCTAGAAATTGCAGGATCATGTGCGGTTAATATGCCAAACTGATTGAGTGGGCCCAGTTTGGATAGGAATAGAGAATCAATAAGGATAATCAGTGAAAATTAAGATAGGCGGGGCCGATGAAAGCATGGGGCCAGCTGCGGTCGCATTTGTTGCAGTGGGTTTACACTGCATCCCCACACCCGAAAATCCACATTTTCTAATTGAAAATTAGCATGTTGAAAATCGAATTTTTGTCATTTAAGTTATGTATTTAGTGTAAGGCAAGGCTGCACTCTAATATGATAACCTGTGTGAAGCCCATGAAAAACTTCATTGAATAATTTGCAAATAATCAAATATTTGAATGCAAATTTTATATAAAGTCACACATTTTTTATGTGACGTCACATTTCTTTAACAACCCCTTACACTTTGCCACACTTGTCACAAATGGTTGACCCCCACCCCATCTAGGTGCGTGAGGTCATTTATTGACGGGCCCTTTGTGACATTATATTGGAGGGGGATCTATGTTTTTGTAACAAAGTCTCATGGGGGGGGGGCGGTTGGGGCTAAAAATCGTCCGAAATTGCGTGCCTTCGTTCACAGATGGCCCCTTTATAGTTTTGTGTAATATCATGTTTTTGATAATGTAATTATTAAAAAAAACAATTAAGCCTGCACGTTTTATTGTATTAAACACTGCATGACAAAACTTATAAAATAGAACAATACAAGCCGTAAAATAGAGGTCCCATTGTGTATTTATAACGACCAAGGCACCGATAGGCAAAAGAAAACTTTTTACTTATTTCAAGAAACGGAAATATTAATCAGACGAATATTTTTTTAGTAATATGTGAACGTTTGATCTGAATCACATGATAATTACTTCCCAGTAATTAAAAGTTCTGAATTACGTATGCATTAAATTGTAAAACATTGTTTCATATCAGTCTTCAATCACTCGGTCTCGAATGCCGTTTGCAGCCTGAGTGGTTTACATTACTAGGCTTAGTATTATGCAAATTAAAATTGTTGTGCTTACGTACTCATATAGTTGAGACCCATCTCCATCCTCGCACGCACCCATACGCAAAATGCAGATAACTGAAGACCCCCTCCTTGCGTACGTTATATATGGATGGCCCCAATATACGTTATATATTTTCGCACTAACCATTAGACTCCGTCAAGTATCTTAATGCCTCTTTTACCCGTAGCAGCAATTATAACTCCCAAAACCGTGTGTGGACAGGCAAAATAATGTGTAACAACAATTAATTTCGTTTTCGTTGAAGCAGCTTGTGAATAAACTAGTTGAATGCTCTATTTGACTTAAATGCTAACCAACATTAGATTTATGTCTTTGTTCAACTCATTCATGCCTCCGGTTCTGACAGCGCAATTATATTATAATTTATGAACATTAATTTGACCCCTGCACTATATCATATTAATAGAGTTTGCTTAAAGTTTACTAAAATTCATTTCAGAAATGGAACCAGTTTTTATTTTTGTGTCGATTAAATCTGTAAATATTTTTCAGCTTCCACTTTCTAATTTCCAACATTGACAGTCATATTTTTACCTTGTTATGAAATATCTGGATTGAAATCAAATAAATGAAATGTAATGGTGTCATATTTGTTTGTTTTTTATTTGTATATAAAATAAAATATTTAAAAAAAAACCGAATATATAATTGGGTAGCGAAATTATTACCAAAATATGCATTGGAATACTTTTGAATTTAATGTGACATATACATCACTGAATGTTTTTGACCCATTTTCATAAAATGCTTTCTGATCGTATTATGCGAGCAGAATCATCAGATAGAAAATATTGCCTGTATTAGCATGATGTCTTTGTTCGCTCTATTACCGCGAAAAGCTCACTTCTGTTTTGCGATGAGTTTTTTTTTTAGCGTCAGACATTCTAACAAGATTGTTCTCCTTTTCATCAATGTATTACTGTCATATTTTAAATAGTTTATCCTTTTAAAAAAATATTAATGCAGTGGCGTAGCTAGAGGGGGGCGGTGGGGGCGATCCGCCCCGGCGGCACACATTTCAAGGGCGGCATTTGTGGGGAGTTAAAAAGTACAGACATTTCCGACAACCATCCTTCATTTTTTGAAGGGGCAAAACCAAGGGGAAACAAAAATATTCATAACATCGAGTCTTAATTAATGGGTTCACAACATTTGTTTAATTGCATATCTGTAGTTAAAACTAACGCAACCCGTTCAAAAATTTAAGATTGCTAAAAAAGGTATTGATTTGTTTGGAAAATCAATCGGTATACATACCAAATATATGAAAACTACACATAAAACACTTCACCGCTGGGCCGAAAAATATGTGCTATTAATATCTCCACGGCAGTTTGTGCGTGGAATTTCCACATTTTTACTTGCAAGTAATAATATATGTTACTGTTTCAAATTTTCATAAAGTTTATAAGGGGAATTTTTAAAATTAAAATTATTTCGTTTTTAATGCATTAAAGTATTACAAATTAAAATACGGTTATTTAATAAACCGTTACGCCTATTCAATTAAAGTAATGTGCAAATACTTTTAAGATGACAAGAACATGAAAATATTCAAATTTCTCAGTTAATTAACACCAAAATTGGCATAAATAAATAAAATTGACATCTGAAGAAGTAACTAGTAAAACGAGATCCGATGCTGGAATTCTACTTGATT